>JAJOHG010000095.1:0-106042 GCA_021029095.1 Phellopilus nigrolimitatus
AAAAAAAGCGGTCAAAAAGTGTACAAAAAGTGTACAAAAAGTTGTTGAAAAGTTGTTGAAAAGTGTACAAAAAGTGTACAAAAAGTTGTTGAAAAGTTGTTGAAAAGTGTACAAAAAGCGGTCAAAAAGTGTACAAAAAGTGTACAAAAAGTGTACAAAAAGTTGTTGAAAAGTTGTTGAAAAGTGTACAAAAAGCGGTCAAAAAGTGTACAAAAAGTGTACAAAAAGTTGTTGAAAAGTGTACAAAAAGCGGCCAAAAAGTGTACAAAAAGTACTGGTGAAAGTGTACAAAAGTAACAAAAGTGCGTGAGGTCAGAAGTGTACAAAGTAAGGAAGTGTATAAAGCAGAAAGTAACAAAAGCGGCTGCTTCATGTGATTAAGATAAGCTTTGAAGCTTATCCTTATCTCAGGATAAGCTTTGGAACTTCACCTGATAAGGATAAGCTTTGGGGCTTCTATTATCAAGAGAAGCTTTTGAATTCCTTCTATAGATTAAGATAAGCTCTTGGGTCACCCCAAATGCCTTGGGCCACCCAAGCATTCATTTAAATGGCCCAAATCGATGTGGGCCACCCAAATCATTTGGGATGTCCCAAAAATATTTGGGTGGCCCAAAAGTAGTCTTGGGTGACCCAGACTGCCCATGGGTTGCCCCAAATAAATTCCACTTGCCACATAAGCTCTCAATTCAAGATCAGCTGGATAGCAGACTATAAGGGCATACAGTAGCTGTGTTTCTAAGGGTGTCCTGTATGCTATATATTAAAATGGCTTGCTGCTGTTACTTTGGTATTGTTGTGTACTTCTATGTCAAATACTCAGTTATCACCTCAATGGGTGATCACCATACACTTTCCTATATATACAGTTCACCAGGCAAACAGTATAGGAAACTACATAGAGCACAGAAAAAAGTGTACTCAGGTTGGGCTGGGACATGTTCATTTGGGCCACCCATTGGGGTGTCCCATGGTCTCCCATGCCTATTTTGGACCTCCCAAGTCGATTTGGGAAAGGACCACACTTTTGGGGCCTCTTAGGGCAGATTCCCAAACCCAGGGGTTAACCCTAAGAGGGGTACCCCAGGAGGGGTACCTGAAGTGCTATAAGATACGTGAATGTGCTGCGTGTGATTGCAATATAATATTTCACGAATAAAGAATACTCACATGTTTCAGCACACTCCTAGATATTGCTGCAGTGAAAAGAAATAGTGTGGCCGCATAGAAATGACGTATTTGTCCATACTCGGAGTCACACGGACTTGTCTTCTTGCAACGATGCTCTCTGAAGGTAGATTACGTTCTCGAAGACAGCTATGTGTATCTGTACGTATCCATTCTCAAATGCATTCCTTTCTCTGACACTCAGTTTCAAACACTTGAATTCGGGAACATGTCTGGCCACTGGCTCAATGGTGACTCTGTTCGTGATCTACCTGCCGTTTCGCGCATTGTCGAGCAACGTCATAACCTTCCGACCGGTGTTCATGCGACTGCAAGTGCGCTGTCCGCCGCGGCGGAAAATGCAATTCCTTCCCCAAGGATGACCCCAAGAAGCCGGTTCATCTCATCGCCATCATGGGCTACAAGGCCGGCATGACCCACGTCGTCCGTGATCTCGACCATTGTCGAGCAACGTCATAACTTTCCGACCGGTGTTCACGCGACTGCAAGTGCGCTGTCCGCCGCGGCAGAAAATGCAAACCCTTCCCCAAGGATGACCCCAAGAAGCCGGTTCATCTCACCGCCATCATGGGCTACAGGGCCGGCATGACCCACGTCGTCCGTGATCTCGACCGTCCAGGCTCCAGTGTGTTAAATTACATCTCCGAAACGAGCTGAGCAATAACTCATTCTTGCAGAAATGAACAAACATGAGGTCGTCTAGGCCGTGTCCATTGTCGAGACACCCCCCATGATCGTTGTCGGTGTCGTCGGTTACGTCGTTCGAATGTGGTGAAGGGTAGCACATTCGACTCTTACGCTTCTGACGACCCATCTGTTTGTTGTCCTGGAACTGTTTTCACTTTCCGCCTTCCTCAATTGTATGCATATCTGGTACTATGGAGGATCCCTATCTGCCACGCTCTTCTCTTACGCTTATTTGACGGCAACTGTGCGCTGTCCGCACGTAAGTTCTCTTAATTGTGTTCGTCTTAGAGTAACTTATTGCCCTCTTGGCAATACATGTGGCGTTCCTAACAATTTGACGTCTCTTTTTCCTCTGCAACGTTGTCCGAGGGGAACAAAGGTCAGGAAAAAGGTGGGTAAATTGCATACTCGAAGATGACCACATGGGAATTCACCCAATTGTACTTCATTTAGTGTAACGCATTTCCCTCCACAAATGCAACAAAGCTTCCCGACGCTGCTCAATCCTGCTTTCCATCTACTTGTCTTGGGTTCGGATAAAAATAACGTGCGTGTGCGTTTTGCTTATTCGCTTCCAGCTACCCTTCCTTTTTGTACATGTCCACGCAACCACCGTCCTGCAAGCCCTCTCCCCATCGCAAAAAGACTTAAAGGCGCCTCTATACACATGGGTCATCGCAAAAAACCCAGAACTGTTATTCTTGTCGACCGCTGTGATTCCGACGACGATTCTTCAAGTTCGAAATTGGATCCTGTCTATGCCATGTCGCGGGACGTTGCAACATTCATGGGATGCAACGGGCGTCGTAGAACTCGTACGGTATATGAGCAGGACAATGTCCTCATTTCGGATTTCCCTGGCGACTTCCCTATGTATTCACTACCCGAGTTCGAGACCGGCTTCGATGTTGATATGGACAACAGCTACGGTGACTACAACAACTACAACGGCGGCGACGGCGACGATGTGCCCTCCCTTTTACCAACTGACGATGAGGATGATGACATTGGCTCAGTGCCAGGATTCACTTCCGACCATGACGACCCTAACGTTCATTATATTAGCGATTATGTGAAAAACAATGGACGAAACAATGTAAGTTTTCCATATTAACTACTTATTTATTTGCTATTGAGTGCGACACTTTTATGACACAGAACCAAGCACTGTATGACTGGATTCCTCACCGAGACGCTCTGCTCGATGAGCTGCTTCGTCACGATGGATTTCTGCAAGATCCTGCTGAACAGCATTCTGAGCACGATGACGAGCCGTCTCGCATGAGATGTGCTGGAAACTGTGGCAATGAGATGCGGAGCACGTTCAGGTGCAAGGATTGCTTCCATTCGACATATTTGTGTGCTAGTTGTATGATCGAGCGTCATACATACGTGCCGCTTCATCGGGTCGAGGTACGTGCAGAGTCAAACATTTATTGTTATACAAGTAATATTAACGCAGTTCTAGCAATGGTGTGAAACGCACTGGAGGAGGACCTCCCTTGCGATCGTGGGCCTTGTGGTCGCGTTTGGGCATAAAGGCGGCTTATGTCCAAATCCCGAACCAGTTTCTCGTGCTATTACTGTCATCGACGTGAGCGGGATCCACAAAGTCAAGGTGACTATTTGCGACTGCAGTGCAGCTTCTGGTGAGGCCGGTCTTCTGCATAACCAATATCTTCGGGCGGGTTGGTTCCCAGCGACATACAAGTCACCGCAAACTGTCGTCACCTTCTCTTGCCTTTCGCAATTCCACCTCCTCACAGTCCAAGGAAAGGTTACTGGCTACGATTACTATGAATCTCTGGTCCGTCTCACGGACAACACTAACATCGATCCGCCTCCGGTAAGTCTCAATTTATATCTATTCTCAAGATCACATTAATCTGAAATTGTTCTAGCGACGCTATGAGGAATTCATGCGTGTCTGTCGTCTCTGGCGGCACCTCAAGATGCTCAAGCGGGCAGGCGTCGCACTCAATCCAGGTGGCGTGGCGTCTGCGAAGGCTGGATCGTGTGCTATTGAGTGCCCTGCATGCCCTCATCCTATCAAAAATCCCCGACCAACGTCTGGCGAGGAAAACGAGAATGATGCGTCAGTATATTTGTTGATATCAGTTGTAAAGATTGCTTACACATTCGCGCTAGGTGGCTGGACACCCTCTTCATTATGATGGACGCGAACTTCCATCTCAAATGTAAGGATAGAAAACTTGTCGACCCGTCTTTAGGTTCCGGCCTCGCGTTCTACGTAGAGGAGACTGCGTACGATGAATACGTAAGCACATGCGACACGCAAACAGAGGTGAATGACGCCAGTTGCTGTATGTAAAACCGTAGGGTACTGAAACTAAGTTTAGATCAATATTTGTGACTCGGGACTACACGCCGTGGACCACGCAAATGTCATTGGGAAAGAAGGCTACTCCTCAACTGGGCTCGGGGCTTGTCAGTGTCGTCATATGCTCGTGCGGCCGAATGGTGTTGGTGATTTACAGCGCGGTGAAAAGTGAGTGATGCTCAATCAAATATACAGACGAGTATGCTAATAACAATGTAGGTACTGCAACATGGACTATGTATTCTTTTCTGCCATTGGTGGTTCAGACCCGAAGCGTCTTGTCGTATCTTATGACATCGCTTGCCAATGGTCTCGGAACATATCCACTCGTTTACTTAGTCTCCCATCCGACATCCAATTTGACCTCGAGCCCGTCAAGGTTGAATACGTCATACCTAAATTTCATGCCCGCGCGCACGGTTTGTCCTGTCAGTCGACGTTCTCTCTCAATTTCCGAAGATATATGGCTAGGACGGACGGTGAGAACATTGAGCGCGGTTGGGCCTGGATGAATCCGGCTTCTCTGAGTACTCGAGAGATGGGTCCTGGAGCTCGACGAGATACTTTGGACGATCAATGGTGCTTCTGGAATGTCAGCATCAGGTCAAAACTTGGTACGGGTCTCGTGTCGTTTTGCAATGACTCTCACTAACCTTTTTCAAGGGACTACCTTAGCTCGTCGCTTAGAAGAGGCGATATTGGAAGCTGGGGATCAACGGCGCCAGCATATCGAATTTACCGAGACATTTCCGCCGGATACTGTCGCGCAATGGTCAAAAATGGTCGATGTATGGAACAAAGATCCCCACAAGGCGCCGAACCCTTATTCTGAGCCCGAGCCTGGTGAGTCGCTCATTATGAAATAGTTTGGAACATTATAAATTAGATAATTTTCCTTCAGATACCACGATCGTCGATATTCGCCGCGAACTCATCGCTGAAGAAAACGAAGAGATCTCAAATGGAGTGATGCCATTGCACTCGACATCGGCGAGTCAATTGTTGACTGTCGGCTTCGAATTAGAAGAGCAACAGTACGTCGAATATTCATAGATGTCTCCCTTCACGACTGATTTGCTTGCCTTCCTCCGCCAGACGCATGCTAGGGACACTGTCCAAAGGAGTGAAAAATAAAACGAAGGCTACCACAAGAATATTAGCCGTTGAAAATAAGGATTCAACGTTACGCCGCAAAATCGTCATGTGGCAGAATATCCAAAGATTGTATATGCCCGGTATCACTCCTGCCCAGCTACCTGTACGGACCACTGTCGACGCTCCCGACGACATCAGTGAATCGGTCCCACCTTCCGTTAGTGCGGTAGATATCCCCCTGAATCTTCCCTCGTCACTGTCAGCCGATATTCGACACTCAGTGTGTGTCCCAAATCTTGCCGAAAAAGAACTACGGCTTCGCGTAGCACAGGCTGAGGACGCTCTCAGTAGCCTCCGTAGGCACCTTCGCATAGGGGTTACTGTGTTCGATTTCAAGTCAATGCAGACTGCAGGTACCGGGACGAAACCAAATACGCGCATGCGATCTCTTATAACTAAGTACAAAGTAAAGACCGACCGAGCGGCGGACCGTTATAGGACTGCGCGCCTTGCTGTTCTCAGCTTGGACCCCGACAATGAAGAATGGCGCATCCGTTTGCCAGTCCTCAATACGACAGATGTCCGCCCCCCCAAACGTAATCCAGAGGAAACACCAAGCGAAGGTCGCTGGAGGATGTCATGGATCTGGAAGTCCGCCCAGACTCAGAGTGGTGAGCCAGATGGGCTGAATGAAAGTACGTTGATGGTCATTGTATACATAGCATTATACTCACTTCTTAATTACAGGTCTCCGTGTCGAATGGGCAAAATCATTAGCACGCGCGGAGCGGTGGGAGGAAGAGATTCAGTTGGTGAAGGAAGAAATGCGCCGTACACTAGCCTTTTTCGACTACCAAGCCAGATGGTGGCGAACGGAATCAGGGCGTCGTCAGGGCCTCTCTCCTGATTTCGATTCGGGACTACATGCTTATGCAGAGAAACAGTCATATATCTACGAATCTCAGGCCGCCGATTTTGCGTCACTTTGGCTTCAGATACTCGATGAGTATAAGCAGGCAAGGCCGACCTCGTGGCCATCAAGATACCTCGCTCTCGCACCCGCTGTCAAACAGATCCGTCGGCGCCCTGAACGCACCAAGCTCCGTCGACGTCTGCTCGGGTTAACAAACACGCTGGAGGGTGAGGACGGCGGATAAGCTACTTCGGAGCATCCTATTGATGACAGGTACGTTGTTTTTCTTGCTGCCTTGAGCGTTCTTCAAAAAAGCCGTGCCATTTCTTCATACCATCTCTGCTCTTCCATTGTGTCGTGTTACTATACATGTCTACTCTACATCGTATGCCTTCTGACCGCGTTACTTTCACAATCATAGCCTTTCTCGTTAAAACATATACAAAAATATTGTTTACAAACGCTGTCAGATATTTCGTAGCTCGTATCAGACTTTGTACCCCCGCCAATGATGAATCATGCAATACATATTTAAAGTCCTGAGCGGTTGCGTTTTTGCTCGTAGAAGTGATGGAGAATTCGGACTTGGTGGACAGTGTTCTAAAAGTTATCACCTAAGTAGTTGGCTCAGAAATGCTCGATGTTTTTGAATACAAAATTCTACATTCTCTCGTGTGTATACATCTTACAGCAAGTTCTCACATTCTCTCAGAGACGATGAATACGGGACTTAGCATATGTTACATGGTTATTATAATTAGAAAACATTATTTAGGTGGAACTCAATGTGCCTAGACCTCGACGGCACCCGGCAGCGCCGGCACTACTCATATGCATTGCGCGCACTATTAGCCCGTGCCAAAACAACAACCTCGCGTAGTCGACGGACAGTGCATCCAGGCCGAAACGCTACCCACTCGATGGCGACCTGAAGCCGTACGCGGCCAGCACAGTCTGCGGTCTGCCAATTTTCACGGTGTCGAGGAGGCCAAGCGCCATCTCGCAAGCTGCTGCAGGATGCTGTTGGGCGTGCCGATGTTCCGTTTTGAGATCGTGCTGCCAGAAGCAGGTGATGCGTATGCATTTTGAGCATGCCCCCGGCGACATGACCTGTATACACCACGAAACACTGCCGCGCACACAATTAATTCAGAATCAGCGAGTGGCGCGCAAGCGTAGATTAAATAGAGATCAGACGAACAATTCACGTGCGAGCGAACGTAACGCTGGCGCGCTGGCTCGTCGGGCGACCGGGAAGCGACATCGACACGTCGATGAGCGTCGTCACATTGCAGAACGTGCGCGAAATCATAACGGCGTCCCGCGGACTACAAGCAGTGAGCCAGCACACCCAGCAGCACAACGCGAAGGAGACACTCACCTCGCAGGCCAGCCGAGTGCATGTCACGAGGTCAAGCATCTCGAGCACGTGCGCGGCCTCAGTGGGGGTTCCGGCGTGCCGAGCACCGAGCGCCACGCATTGAGGTCGCCCGCGCCTGCAGGCATGGGCACGTCGAGACGCCCCGTCGCCTTGCGGTGGACAGCGATATCGCCCAACTCGGGGTGCTGCCGCGCGCAGGTGTGGTTTGTGCCGCCGCCGCCACTGGTAGTGGTAGCGGCAGCGGCAGCGGAGCCTTGTGCGCAGGGACAGGCATGCACTTCCAGGAGGGGCTCCGTGCAGAGGTGAGTATGTGCAGAAGCTCGCCAGCGCATCACCCAGCACGGCGCTCCATGTTTCTCGCAGTCTGGATGCAGTGGTTTGTTTTTGGGGAATAATATTTCTAGCTCAGCTGGGCTATATTTGGCGGCACTCGGATATATCTAATGTCCCAATTTGGTTGTAATACCCGAGTATGCATAACATTTCTGGTTTTAAAAGCAGCAGACCATCTTCGGCTCTACCTGCCTATTATGGCAAGCAAATCCTGTTTTTTTTCCCCCCTGCCCGCCTGCACCTGCCTGCATAAGATCTATTCAATCCTATCAGCATCGCTAGTAGCTCATTTTTTCAACCATCGCTGACAGTTACACAATACGTTTTTTAGAGTTTAGCCAGCCTTTGCTCAAATTTATTCAAACGGGTTTTAAGCGTTCGCTGCTATTTATTCAAAATTTCTGCTGGTAGGACTGACCCTGGTCGCTCCACATCGTTTAACAACCTCGCGGGTGCCGTGCAGACTCGCTTCGAGCAGACCGGTCGGATGGAGGATCTCGAGGAGTCCATTGCCCTCCATCGCGACGCCCTAGAACTGCGTCCTCATGAACACCCTGATCGCTCCTCATCGTTTAACAACCTCGCGAATGCCGTGCAGACTCGCTTCAAGCAGACCGGTCGGATGGAGGATCTTGAGGAGTCCATTGTCCTCCATCGCGACGCGCTAAGACTGCATCCTCCTGGACACCCTGACCGCTCCGTATCTCTGAGCAACCTTGGAGAAGCCATGCAGACTCGCTTCAGGCAGACCGGTCGGATGGAGGATCTCGAGGAGTCCATTGTCCTCCATCACGATGCGCTGGAACGGCATCCTCCTGGACACCCTCTTCGCTCCTCATCGATAAATAATCTTGCAGTAGCCGTGCGAACTCGGTTCAAGCAGACCGGCCAGATGGAGGATATTGAGGAGTCCATTGTCCTCCATCGCGATGCACTACGACTACTTCCTCCTGGACATCCTGATCGCTCCGAATTTCTGAGCAATCTTGGAAGAGCCATGCGGACTCGGTTTGCGAAAACCGGTCGGATGGATGATCTCGAGGAGTCTCTGCATTATTATGAAGAAGGCGCTGATCATGTCTTCTCCAATACGCTAATGCGGCTCTCAGTAGCAGTGAGATGGGCGGCTCTAGCGCGATCACAGCGTCATGTCTCCACCGTAAAAGCTTACCGTCTCGCTTTATCACTCCTCGAGAGCTGGCTCGTCAAAAGTCCCACCGTGCAGATGCAGCATAAGATTCTTAGCGGTAAAAACGGATATCAAACTCTTGCTTCGGATGCGGCTTCATATGCTATCGAGATCGGTGATGTGGCTCAGGCTGTCGAGATGCTCGAGCAAGGCAGGGCCCTTATCTGGTCGCAATTACGCGGTTTCAGAACGCCAATTGAACAGCTTAGGGAAGTCAATAAAGGCTTGGCAGACAGGTTTTTAACTACCAGCCGTGAACTGGAATCGCTTGCCACTTCATCCGAGTCGAAGCCAACTACTGCAATCGCACAGGATAGCGCGACTGGTGTATCGCAAAAACTCGTGGATGAAATGTATTCTCGAAAGCGGCGTCTTGCATCCGAATTGGAGGCCATCGTCGCAGAGATTCGCACGACATCAGGATTTGGGGACTTTCTACGAGCCCGACGATTTAGCGTTCTTCAAGAGGCTGCTGTGGAGGGCCCCGTCATCATCATCAGCCACAGCAAATATCGTTCTGACGCTCTTATTGTTCTTCATGATCGCCCGCCTGTCAGTGTCGAACTGGATTCTGACTTCGACCACAACGGCCCCTCGCTTGTGAAAGACCTTAAGGCTGCACTTCAAGAGCTTAAAAAGGACCCGAGTGTATCTATGGTTATCGAAGGCGTGTTGAGCTCCCTGTGGGACCAGGTTGTTTTTCGGGTGGTCGATAAGTTGGACGAGCTCGGGATTGAGAAACAGACTCGTATCTGGTGGTGTCCGACATCCGTCTTATCTGCTCTACCTTTTCATGCGGCAGGCCCGATTCGCATTGTGGAAGGCAGAAGAATGCATCTTTTAGACGATTACATCTCGTCTTACACCCCAACACTTACAGCCTTGATCAATGCTCGGCCGAAGCCTGAGATCACGAGACACAACATTGGACGACCACAACTCCTCGTTGTTGCTCTACCGGATGACACTATCCCCCTAGCCGAAAAAGAGTATCGTGCCATACGGAAGGACAGAAATTTTGTCGAATGTCTTATTTGTGAGCAAGCTACTCGCGAGGCAGTTATCGACAAATTTCGTGACCATGACTGGGTTCATTTTGCCTTCCACGGTCATTTAAACTCCGATGAACCCTTCCTCCATGCGTTCCAGCTTTTCGGAGAAGATCGTCTTACTTTACTCGACATCATTCGGTCCAATTTGCCCAATGCTGAATTGGCTTTCTTATCTGCCTGTCACAGTGCGGAACAGACTATTGGCAGGGCGCGCGAGGAAGTGCTTCATCTTGCTGCAGCCGTGCAATTCTGTGGCTTCCGAAGTGTAATCGGTACGATGTGGGCGTTGGATGATGACGATGGGCCTTTCGTCGCCAGGAGATTTTACAAGCGTATGTTTGCGGAGGAGGATTCACCGGAGTTGGGGTCCAAGAGGTCTGCGAAGGCTCTTCGCGAAACAATCCAGCGCTTGCGAAAGAGGCCGGGCATGACGGTCGAGAGATGGGTCAATTTTATTCATATTGGAGCATGATGAACAAGATAACAGTTGAGTTTCCGCCCTACTTTGGATATGTATATTTCTGACAAGTTTTCCATACAGTTGTCTTTTGTCCCCTCGCTATGCCTCCAAATACTCTAGTCCTATGTGCAGTTTCCAACATGTGTATTTTCTACTCAGACTGTGCCGCAATTCGATTGGTTACTATATTATTCATTGCTCTTGTAATTGAATTGTTTTTTCATCGTTCTGTACCTAGGGCCATTAAATTCCGCCGTTGACATCATCTTTTAACGATCGTCTGAGGAGAACCTATTACTTATATAAAAGAAATATTCAAGAAAAAAGTGGGTTGTGCCGAGCGCCTACTGGCTCTCTGCAGGCATGCCTACATCTGACGGGGCGAGAAAGGCAACGCAGAAGACAGAGTCCAAGTGCTGTCGCGCGCTGAGCGGGCAAGCAGAATACTTTTCTTCGCTTGTTGAATCCATGCCGCCCTTACTGCAATCCCTATAAGCGCAATTCCCGACGGCGTCACACACACACAAATACATGGCTGTCGACTCTCCCCAAAGCCCGCACTTTCAACGCAAACAAAGGGAAAATGCTCTCAGCGATTCGCACTTCTTCTACAGCACGCCATCTGTGCACGCGCCATTAGGAGGACCAGGATCGTCTTCCATTCCGTTATGAGTGACGGGGCGTCGCTGGTGTCGGGCCGGCGATGATGAGCTGACGTCGGGCGGCCTGATGCCCACGCCCCTTTTCAGGATTACACGTATTTTTTGCACGAATACGATCCTCGTGTTTATGTAATGAGTCTACCGCAGTACTCGTTCTCCTACTTGAAGCTATGGCTACTTTATTTTGTATAGCGAATACGACTAGCATGTATCGACGGCCATTGATCGATTGTACCATACCATTCGACTACCACGGCGGCGCTCCGCCCTGAATTGTGACTAGAAGTGAAGCGCTGGGCCTCAAGGCTTTTATCAGGCAGGCAAAAAAGAGTGCTAGCAAAGGCCAAGTCCCAACTTTTGGCTCGGGTAGGTGACGAGCTGAGAGTTATGGGCGCCTCGCACACACTGTGGAGAGACGGCGATACTCGAAAAGGCGGACAGTCTGAAGGCGAACGAGCCTCGGATCTCTACAACCAGGCGCGTGAACGCTTTCCAGGAAAGACGGCGCTAACCTGCTCCATGTTTCTAAGATCGAACCGTCTGATTTTTCTTCACTTGGTGAATCTATGCCGCATAGTTCTCGTGCAGACTTCGCTGCCTCGGAGCATTTGGCGCGGAGAGACCGCACTGAGGTCGAGCGGTACGAGCACGCATGCTCCATCTTCTCCGCGTCGGGTATCGCTTCCAGCCCATGGTGGCCTTGCACACGGCGAGCACCTTGCTTTGAGTTTGCCACGACGGCAACCGCTCAACCGACTGTTTGCACCAGCCAGTCATCCTTCTCCTCGATGCTATATTTAAAGGACGTTCATCACGTTTGCGAGGCGCAGGCGATCCATTACGGCGGCACATGCGAGGAAACTGGCAAGCGACAAGGACTCGAAGTTGCCGAATGAATTCGAGTCGGACGAGAAACCAAATTGCGGTTAAAAGCGGCGAAGATAGAGACATGCATGTGAGTTTAATACTGTCGTAGAGATGGGCGGGGCATGTCAACTGGCGAGAGGCCGTGGTACGTGTGAGAGCGAAAAACGAAGTCCGAAGTCTTCCGTATCTCATTTTGTGTTTGATTGTTGTGCTCTTTTTTCGAAATCTGGCTTCGAGTGGCTCAGTCGTGCAGATACGGTCAGAAGGTACTGCGGTCGGTTGTGTAAGAAGCATGTAGGACAAAGAAATGATAAACTCGTCTTAGATTCCTTCCACCACCTTCTCTCGTACTGGTTCGACATGGCCACCGGCTCTCCTCTTCAACGCGCTGCTTAGCTGCCATGATTCAAGCCTGTCCGCGGAGAAACGCCCTCGGCACGGATTGACTAAGCACACTCTCGGACGAGCAGCATGATATTATACACTTTAAACAGGTATGCAGACAAACATTGAACAAAAACAATAATAAAATAAACCAATCCATCCCGCTATCTATGGAAAGGTATAATATGTATACAGAAAACATGAATAGGTAGAAACATCTGTAGATGATACCGGGGCGCCTCGAAGGCATGCACGAAGGCCAATGCAAAGGTATGTTTCCTTTGAGAAAGCAGTATGAAAGAAAGAAAGAAAATGATAAAACTTTGAATCAGAACCTGAAGAGCGCGTCGACACTAGCCATGAGACGGCGTTGTTTCATACTTGCCTGGGCACAGGTGTGTGGGGTGGCATCGACGGCGTTGAGCAGCTCTGTTGTCATGTCGTTGCGACAGCGTTCATCTGCACGGGTGTCGGTGCCGGTGCTACGGGTGCGGATTAGGGCACGGGGGCAGGCTTGTGCCGTTTTGTCGGAGCAGGTGTCTCTACATCGTCATCATCGCGACGCCTTTTCTGTCCTGCTGTTGGCTTTCTCTTTGGTTCGCCCGCCTCCTCAGACGACAGAGCGCCAGTCTGCTGTGCCGTGCGGCGGGTACGAGGCTTTGGTTTGGGAACCTCAAGAGCACACGTCCTCTTGCTTCGAAATGTCCGCGTTTTGGACGGATCGACCGACTCCGCAGGCGGCGCTGGCACTGGAGGAGGCGCGACTGGTGCTTGCGTTGCCTTTTGTCGTGTCTTGCGCGCTGGCTTCGCGGGAGGTGCTGGTGCTCGGGTACGAACGCGTGCGCTAGTGGGGTTAGCAGGTGCAGTGGAAGCGGCGGGTGCGTCAGTTGGTGCGGAGGTTGGGTTGTTGGGTTGTGTGGCTTTTGTCCTGGCCCGCGTTCGCGGACCAGTGTCTTCTGTCATGTTGTCGATGGACTGGGCGGCTTGAGGCTTCCTGGCCACGCGAGTGGCTGGACCCGCCTTCGCCCTCCTGGTAGTTACTCCCTTTGCTCGAGGGACTTTTTCATCTGCGTTGGAAGGCGATTCTGAGGATCGCAGACATTGCTCATCAGCAAGCAGTTGGGCAGAAAACGAAGATGTTTGCTTACTTCTTTTACGGTCTTGGCTTACAGAGTTCCCCAAAACTGTGGCATCTTTGATCGGCTGAGCGTCTCCGTCAACTAAATTTCCTGCCAATGTGGCGCGGCGTTTTGTGTCGCTTGTCGCGGAGGAGGCACCGTTACCCTTCGGGATGTTGTCTTGCGCAGTGATGCGGTCGGTGACGGCGCCCCCTGCCTCAGCTACATAGACACCGTCGTTTGAATGTGCGTTGGTAGCGGCAGCGGAGGTTCCGTTGTTTGTGGCGGAGAGTCTGTTGGTCCTCTGGGCGTCCATGGCCTTGCGGAATCGCTCGCTAGCGATGGGCATCTCAGCTACCACGATACGTTTAAAGTCCCTGAAGTCGAAGCCATCTTCAGCCCCATAATGTCCGACATTCATTCCATCGATGTCGTCGTCGACGTCGGCGTCTTTGGAGACAGTAAATTTGTGCTTTGCGGGCTTGTTTCCCCGAGCACGTTGGCGATATGCCCACTCGACAAAGCGCGGTCATACGCAGTGTTGTCTTGAGCAATGCTCGCAATGCTACAGCTTGTGGAACGACCAAGGACGATCCTGCTTCTGGTTTGAGTCCCCTTCCTCTGGCGACGCAGCTTTTTGGCGAAATTGCCCCCTGGGATGCCGCTCATATCTTTCTAATGTGCTATGGTTTTTGGCGGATTAGGTTATGAATGTGGACCTGAGCCTAAGTTGAGATTCGAGCGTAAGTGGAGTGGATGGTTCGGAGATGGTTGTAGTAGTTGGTCAAGAAGTTGATTTGTTTTCAGCCTGCAATTTACATACTCTGAGCCACTGTGGCTGAGTCACGTGTCATGTTCATTCTACTAATTACGTCTTTTCAGGAGAACGCATTATGACGATCTTTGACAAGGACGATGTTCAAAGTATATGAGTTTCGTTTTGAGAAAACACGAAGCGTGCTCTTGCCGGGAGTAGCTCATTATATGCACACTAAAATACGTGTAAAATAGCTGTCTTATGATATACCGTACATTCACAGTGCTCTGTAACGGAGTGGAGAAGGCGAGGCTTTCGCGAATGAATGTCATCGAACCAGAGAGAGTAACATATGTAGGTATGGTTAGTTTGGAACTATGTACCGTCAAGTTGACGTTTGAGTACTTACGTAATGTGCACGTATTTTCGCACGAATGAAATCTTTGGTTTAACGACTCTATTCTATTTTCTTCCCTTTTTTTCACTTACCACAGTGTTCTCTGTTCGTCTTTCTTCTTGCTGAATGTATGACATTCACCAATGTTTTTTTTCCACGAATTTATGGCCTCTGTGATTTGTAAACCGAACGCAGGACTACTTATACGATAAGGACCGTGCTGACGGACATCGGCCGATTGTACCATAAACCACAACCACCACGATCGCTCTCCGAATCGAGTCATGATGGAAAAGTTTGATGATGTGCTAGGTCTCAAGGCTGCCATCGAGCAGGCGAAGAAGAGCGCTAGTGAAGGCGGTGTTCCAATCGGCTCGTCGATTGTTGCGAATGTGGATGGCGAGCTGAAGGTTATCGGTGCCTCCCACAACCAGCGCATTCAGAGGGACTCGGCTATCCTGCACGGTGAGACGGCGACGCTCGAACAGGCGGGAAGGCTGAAGGCGAGTGTCTATCGAAACTCCACAATCGTGAGTATCAAGTTTTTTGTTGTAATTGGGCGCGTTGACGAGTTTTCATACTCGTAGTACACGACTCTTAGGTAAGACTTTGACAACCCGCCGCATTTTCCTTTTATTCAACTCAGTTTCAGCCCTTGTGACATGTGTACTGGTGCCATTCTGCTTTACAAGATCCCTCGGGTTGTCATCGGCGAGAACGTTAATTTCTTGGGAGGGGACGAATATCTGCGTGCGCGGGGTGTGGAGGTCATTGTTGTCGATAATCAAGATTGCAAGGACCTGATATCAAAATTTATAAAAGAGCATCCAGAAGTAAGTTGTGTTTTACGCTCATACTTTGAAATTGTCACGATGATTCTGGTTACTTTCGAAAGGAGTGGAATGAAGATATAGGCGAACCATGAAAGTCAAGTTGTACGGCGTGAAATCCATTATCACAGTAATACATGAGAAAGCGTTGGACTTTGGTGTCGCTGGGAAACCTCGAATAGTCGAAGACAAGTGCTTTAGGGCCATTACTCATTCTGAAATATTTGAACGCCGCGCCTCTGACAGTACAATGTAGGTGTACTATTGGTGACATGGTGAGTACTCATCCTTTTTCACTCTTGTGATGACTTCGTTTGCCGCCCCAGTCGTAGTCCTAAGGACGTTGACGATCGGCAGAGCAACATAGCCAAACAGTTTTGCACCTCTGATGCTCTTCATGCTTTTATCTTGTAAACACTGTCGATGATTACTGATCTTGATCCTTTCTTTTTCCAGGCGGAAGCTGTTCAGTATCGCTGAACAAAGAGTCTGATTTTCTGAAAAGTGTCTTCGGGTAACATATCTAGGATGTGCTTTTGGCGACGTGGTGAGTATATTTTCCTTTTGTTTCTTCATGACGATTTCGTGCTGGCACCAGTCGTAGTCCCAAGGACGCTGACGATTGGCAGAGCAACAACGTTTTGCACCTCTGATACTCTCAATCTTTTTATCTCGCAAACATCACCGAATGTCTACTGACCTTGCTTCCTTTTTGGCCAGGCGAAAGCTTTTCTAGCTTCTTCAATGCTGAATAAAAGGTGTCTGTCTCTCAGACGTGTGGGCTCTTTCAGTGACGTGGTGAGCATTTTTTTATTTTATTTTCTCGGGATGATTTCGTGCTGGCACCAGTCGTAGTCCTAAGGACACTGACGATTGGCAGAGCAACACAGTTTCGCACCTCTGATATACTTCCTTTGTTTTGTAAACACTACCAAATCATTACTGACCTTGTTACTTTTTTTTACCAGGCGAAGCTGCTCTGTATCGTCGAATAAGGGTCTGGCTCTCAGATAGACCCCGCGAAGCCTTCGCATAACTGCAGACTTCGTGCAGGAACCACGCAGCGCTCGCGCGCTTTTCAGGCCTTCAAAACAAATATGAGATGTACTATTTTTTCCTCGCGGAGACGCCTTTGTTTACGTCGGCAGGCTCTTGAGTGTACTTTGTTTCCGTTCGTTTGTACTAGCTCTGAGTAATTCTCTGTAAGACTAGCTTTCGTTGGAAATAGCCTGATTTTGGAGGCTCTGATGTCAATCACTTCCGCCTTTGTGTCTTGATAGTCATTTACCTTTTGAGCCTACTCTGCTTCCTTGCGCAAATACGCGCTGTGATGCAACGAAATTACGGGGCAGGGTATCGTCGAAAAATCAAATTAAAATGCAAGCCACGAAAGAATGGTGGTCTGTGCCTGATGTACATAAGCGAGTTACAGTATTCCGGGGAGAGCAGCGAGAATATAGCGATACATGTAAAAATCCGAGTTTAAGTGCAGAGCTAGATGATGATTCGCGTTCTAGAGGTCTCTATTCACTGAATCTTAAGGCCATCACTGCAGCTCGAACGCAGGAGTATATAGAAAGAGTCAACAGGTCATCGTGCACTCGACAGGACATCGCGCCCGCCGGCCTGCAGTTCGATGCCCTCTTTTTCGATCAGGCGGCGCACGTAAGCGTCGTCGGGCTTGATGTCGCCCTGCGTCGGACAAAACGTCGAGCGGAACGTCTGCCCTTCCGCATTGACCCATTGCGCAGTGTATACCAAAATCCGTATGCCCTGGAATGGAAGCAGAATCAGTGCCGAAGGCAGACGAAGAGAAACGGTCAAGATTATACGCACGATTAGCTCCTTGTCTGTATCCACGACACCACCGTCCAGCAGCGTTACACTCCGCCACTTGCCATTCCCACCCCTCGCGAAGGCCTGGGCGTTTTTCTGGTTACCAACTGAGTAAGCAATAGAAGACGATTGAAACAAAAACGACCTTACATCGAACTTGTAGGGCCATGGCGCGTCCATGGAGCTCGGGCCCAGCATGAGCGCAGGCAGAAACAGCGCGGACATCAGGCAGAAGTCGTACGCATACTTTTGCGCGAGGTCCTCCGGCTCGTCCGCATTTGTATCCGTCTCCACGTCGGCCTCGTAATCGTTTTCGCAGCATATGGTCGCAGACGAGGAGGATAGAAAAGACGAAGCCGACTTGGGCGAGGCTGTCGGGGAGGAGGGTGCTGAAGAGGTGTCGTAGATGCCACTGACGACGGACATGAGAGACTGGAAAGGCGCGGACGATGCGCCGTCCTTGATGTCTGCGAGCGGTGTGGGCGGCTTAAACTGGCCGTCCTGCGAAACTGAGGAAGGGCGAGGCAGAGACATTGTATCGCGGTAGAAGACGTTAGACGCGATGAATCGCAAAAGAAGCGAAATGGATGTAGGTCGGGGCAGAGGAGCGCGTTGGTGGCCTTGGCCTTTTATGCAACATACGTCCTGAGCTTGGATGCCCGGCCACATTGGTGGAGAAGTGGAGCGTGCTTATCCGCCGTCAAAGCTAGAGGACAATGGGCGGACAACAGTGTAGGGGACAGAAGGACTTTCCGAGCGCGTGGGTGTGGCTCAGCTTCAATTTTCCACGAGGCGATTAGCATGGGACTATTTTCGCTTCTCTGTTTTTTCGGTGAAAATGTGTTATTTAAAACTCAATTCATTGTAGTCCCACACTACCACAGAAGTGCAAAAGAACCCTGCCCTATGATTTCAAAAGGAAAATCTCCAAAAGCAGTTTAGCCGAACAAGCCGAAGCTCAAGGACGAGTCGGAATGAGCTCACCTCAAATTCTCACTCAAAATTCACTATCTTGCCTTTCACCCACTCTCCCTTCCTACGCGCATCCACGATGCGCATCTCCAGCTCATCGAAGACCGCGACGTGCTTCGTTACCGTGAACCCCAGCTTCGCGAACAGGCCGACGCTCGCGGCGTTGCCCGCGCCGATGCGCACGACGAGTTTGTCCGCAGCTACGGGCAGCATTGGCGGCGAGTCGCAGGATGTCGCGAAGGAGAGAAGCAGCTGGAGCGCCTCCGACGCATACCCTCTTCGCCGAAACGTGCTTTCTGTGAGTTACCAAAGCTAGTGCTGAGAATCTTCCCCTGAGAATGAACGGCCGTGCGGAGCGTACCAGCGATCATGACCTCCGCCTCGATCTCAAATTCCTCATCCTCCGGGGACCCTTTGAAAAACAAATTCACGTCCCCGATCATGCGCGACGGATCGCAGTCGGCCTCCGAAAGCACAGCTTTGGACGTGTCTTCATCTGAAGAGGCCTCCGAGTCCCGAGCAAGGACGATGAACGTCAGTTCTGAAAGTATAAGTCAGTTCGCAATAAACATTGTCTTACTACAAATACGCGAACGTACTATCCTCGTCTTCCTGCCACTTGCCTAGAAGATGGTTAGTAATCTCCCGTAAAGAAGGGACGATACGGGACGACACGGGACGCACGCTGCATGTCATGCTCCTCCTCCAGGTTCAAAGGCTCGCTAGCTGTCAGCTCCCGCAGCTCCGGGTCGGCCATCCACGCATGGTACTTCTATCTGACAGTCCCATTCTCAACGAATATCTCTTCGTACGAATGGTCTCGAGGTGCTGACTTCTACATGCTCTCTCCTGCACGGTGTTAGTTTTAGCTACGATTCGGTCGGACAGCAAGTAGTAACACACCTGTAGGGAACTAGAATTACGTTTCGCCCGATCAGCGCAGTGTGCTGGTTGACCTTCATGAGATAATTCAGTGCGCAAAGCTCAAGCGTGCTAAGCAGCTTTACTTATTTGAAATTTGAATCACAATCATTTTGTATTCGTGAGAACAATTATATTGTACACTTTCTTGTAATACATAGATCCGTTCCAACATGCAAATAAAGTAAAAAAAGTCTACGTAAGAGAACAGAAAACCATGAGCGCGATCGAAAAAGAGAAATGTATAATGTAGCGGAAACTAGTGGAAACAATTGTGTATAATGGCTCGGCCGTCCTGTTTTCAACATGCGTATTAGCTTTGCCTGCTTTTTTGTTGTCTGACCTGCCGGTCAAAAGTATATCTTCCCCGGCATCTTGCTCGCCAGGTTCATCACTCCATGTATATGGTACTGCTCGCCGACGAGCTCCTTCGTCGCGAGCATGAGCCGGTCGATGCGCGTGACGATCCCGAACGCAGTCGCGACGCCCACGCTGAAGTATCTGCGCAACATAGATGATCAGAACTCCACTTTCGACGAAAAGATAATAGGAGAAAAGAGCGGACACGACGTACAGATACTGCTCGTTCTCGAGCGTGTCAATCGTGAGCGCGCGCGGCAGTCCGAAGTCCTCCTGCCCGTCGTGGTGCGCGACGAAGCGGTCGAGCAGCGGGCACGGCGTGATCTGCGGGAGGGGTGTGCCCGTCCGCAGAGCGATTGAAATCATGCCTGTTCGATCTCGCATGTCAGTGCTTCCCGTCTATTTTCTAAAGAAAGGAGGGAGGCCACGCACAGATGACCGACAGGATGTCGCCCTGGAAGTCCGCGTCCATGAACCGCGTCCGCCGGAGGAACGCGCGCGCCCATGTCGGCTCGAGGTGCTCCTCGACCGAGCGCAGATGCGAGAGGAGGTACGCGATTTCCCTGTAAAGACACATTTTTCGTAAATCGCGGGATATTAACAGGACAGACGAGCGAGCGTACGTCTGGATATCGAGCAGCCGCTGATACCTGTCCGCGGGCCATTTCCCCTGCAGCGAGAACTAATTTGAACAATTCGTCAGCCTAGCCACTCTCGCAAAACAGAAGCGCGCCACCCAATGAAACGAAGGTGCGAAAGGGGGAAAACGCACCTCAAATGCAACGTTGCGCTTCAGTACGCGCGTGCGGTTGAGCTTCATGCGCACCGCCGCGAGATTCGCGACGATCTCCTCTGTCTTCGCGCGGTCGCGCACGGTCGCGAACGAGACGATGTCACAGTAGAGCTGCCCGAGCTGCCCGGCGGTCGTCGCGTACGCCGTGCGGAGATAGCTGCGCAGCGTCGTCGAGGGAGGGAGGAACGAGGTGATGCTGAACGAAAAGACGAGGCATGAGTAGGTTAGGTGAATATATGGTGAACTTGATGTGCTTTACGCACAAGGCGGCAGTCGTGCCCATTGTAACCAATATGAAACGTTTCTGTAAATACCCATTGAATATCATCAAAAATTTAGTAAAATAAATAACGCACATATGCAACTTCATATCCCCATCCTAACCAAAAAAAACCCCCAATCAATCATCCGTCGCCCCCTTGCCCATAAAATTAAAAAAAAAAACTCACCAGCAACCGATATCGACGGGTTATGCGTGTCCTGCCACGAGTAGCCGATGACAAGCTGGCTCGTGAGGAAGAAGAACGCAACGTTGATCGGCGGGCCGGGGTAGTGCACGCGCACGAAAAAGAAGAACGGGAAGCAGCACGCCGCGACCGCCGCGAGCCCGAATGCGTTGCCCCGCCCGGTGCCCGTCGAGATGTACCTGCATGGATTTCTTTTTTTCAGATTATTCTGGAGAAGAGAGGGACGCGGACGCGGACGCACCACATGATCATGCCGACGACTCCCCCGAAGAACGTGCTCAGTACACGCGCGGCGAGGCCGAAGACGGTGTCTCCCCTGAATCTACTAATCGTAGTCTGTCCAAGGACTCTACAATCAAAAAGATATCCCGTTTCAGACTACTTTTCCGAGACAGCACTTAATAAAACGCACATGCACCACACATATCTCTCCGCTTCCAACAACAACAACACATAAGAAAAACATAACGCGCACAACAGAAAAAAACGTCACTGCTCACCGACTGCGAAGCCTGCCGTCCGCGCCAAGAAGGCGGGCAGGCTGAGAATGCCCGCCATCACCCCGGCCTTGAACGCCGCGACGGCGTTCCCGTGGCCAAGTGAGCTGATCGCATCGTGCAGCGCACGGCCGACTGCCTCGAGCGTGTTGCGCGGAGGCAGCGCGTCTGGGTTGCGGTAGCTCGCGTAGCCCAACGGCTGCTCCACCTCCATCCCGGAGATCACGTCTGTTTCAGAGCGCGCCATCAGCCAGCATATCTCTTTCATTCTATTCTATTCTATTTTGTTTGAGAAAGAGAGACGCACCAGGATCCTCCTCGTCCTCGGGCTGCGCGTTGTTGTACAGCGGGTCCCACCGGCTCCACGTGAACAGCTTGCGCAGCGGGTCGATCGGCGCCCAGAAGCGCACATGCTGGCGCGTCGACTCCAGGCGCGTGATCTCGTCGAGCTGCAGATTAATACGCAGTTTCAGTGGCAGGTGAGCATGGGCGCGGACGAAGGGCGCACCAGCTCGATAAGGTCCTGCACGAAATGGATGAGGTGGTATTGGTAGAGGAAGCTCTGGAAGAGGTAGCGGTGCGGCGGTGGGTCTTCCCCGGACGGCGAGCCGAAGTGATTTGGGTCGATGGCGGCACGGTACATAGCCAAGACGATGTGTCTGCAGAGCGTCATATGAGTTAGAATAATAAATAAAAACAAAAACAAAAAAGCAGCCCACCGCTTTGTCTTCCGAAACTCCTCCAAGCACGCCTTTAAACGCGCCTTCACCTCCTCATTCTCAAGTACCACTTCCTCACACATCCGCTCCCCCGCCCTCCGGCGTATGCGTCCCCTTACGCCCCTCCACACGCGCTTCCACAGCCGGTCATCATTCACACGCTGGAGCCAGCCCGTGCAGTGGTCCAGCGCGTCCGCCGCGCAGCCCAGAAGCGCGCCGGCGCTCTCGCCGAGGAGGCACGTCATGCGGAAGCGCAGCGCGTCCGCGCCGGCGTGCGCGAGGCGCGTCTCGAGGTTGAGGTACGCTTGCGACTCGAACGCGCCAACGGCGTGCTCCGGCGCGCGCGCGCGCACCTCATGGAAGAGCGAACCGAGATGCGGGTGCCCAGGCGTGTGCGCGTGCGCGTGTGCGGCGTGCGGCAGGCTGAAGTAGTGCGGGAGAGCCGTGGTGTGCCGCCGCCGCCGGCGCGACGCGATCGAGGCGGACGAGTTTGAGTGTGAGTTCGACACCGAGGCTGCGTTCGAACCGAAGTGCGCGTGTACGTGCGCGTGGGGCGTGCCCGGCGGCGAGGAGGGGCCGGAGTGGATGGGCGTCGTCCCGCCCGTGCCGGGGAACGCATGGCGCACGGGGTCCATAATGCGGAAGTAGAACGCCATGCCGTTCGCGCGGACAGCCATGCGCCGCGCGAGGGCATGCATTGCCTTGAAGTCGCCCGCGCCGAAGCGGCCGAGCGAGAGGTCCTTCTTCATGAGCACGCGCGTCGCGGTGAGCGGCGCGAGCGCGGCCTCCGCCGCGAGCACACGCGCAGTATACTCTGCAACGCCCGCGTCAAACTCAGGGAGGTGTGGCGAAGTGCGTAGCAGCGCGGGCTGTGCGCGCAGCGCCACGGAGAGCGGCGTGAGCACCGCGTGGAAGCGCTCGCGGAACTGGACGTGCACGGAGTCGGGCAGCACGAAGAGCGAGCAGAAGATGGCCATCGCGGAGTGAAACGCGACGGGGATGACGATCGTCTGCCCGACCTGGTAGTTCGCGTACGGGTAGAGCGGCGCCATTGTCAGCGAGGTGTCCAAGGACGTGAAGCCGAGGATCATCGCGGCGATGACCGGCCGCCCCGCACCCATCTTCGCGCGCGAGTACGCCATCGCGGCGGTTCCGATGCAGAGGAACGCGAAACATATGATACTTGGCTACATTGTCGTGAGCTTCAGATCGAACGAAAAGAAAAGAAAAAAACTAGCAGAGCTCACCCCGGTTTCAATGTAGCGCCCAGCTATAACGTCGCTCAGCTCGGGGGCGGGGTTGAACTCTGTGCGCGCGAGGTTGGCAAGCTTTATGCCGAGACAGCTCCATCTGTGAGAAAAAAAAATCAGATGTGGTAAGTAGTAACGCCGACGGCCCAGCTCAGCCCAAAGCCAAAGACCTCTGTCAGGAGGTAAGGTAAGGCGACGTTTACTTCGGAGGTAAACCTCGCTTTACCTTACCTCCAGGCAGTACTGACGCGCAAATAAACTCTGCCTGCATGATTTGAACGAGAAGAGCCCCGACAATTCAAGTAGAAACTTGGTAACCCGAAACGAGCTCGAAAGTGTGCAAAACATTTGTTTCGTCCGGACAATGTTTTGCAAAACCTAAATTAGGCCTTTTGGCACCAGGAATTGTCGGGGCTCTCCCAGAACCTAGGCCGGGGCCGTCAGCCACACCGAGGTTTACTGACCAGATTTGGACGGGCATCATTGATGCCCATCCAGATCAAGTAATTTGTACCGAGGTACCCAAGCTTTACGGCCTGAGCCGGGCCGACGACGACGTCATTAGCACCAGCGACTCACGCATATGTCCCCGAGACGGCCAACTGCACGACGATTTCCCGTTCGAGCACGGCGACAAACGGGTCCGACGGTGGTGAGAGGAATGTGGCTGGTTCGAAAGCGTAAATATAGCAACACTCCGAAATGAAGAAAAGAACGTTCATACCGATCAAAATTAGAAAGCTCGCCTGCCCAAGAGAGTCAGCATGTCTTCGCGCCGATCGCGAAGCGGGAGCGGCGGACTCACCGTGCCCAGGACGTGCTGCGAGCGGTGGAAGAGCACGAGCAGCAGCGAGAACCACGCGGAGATTGCGCAGCGCAGGACGGGCCGCAGGCGCAGCCTGTTGAGGTTGCCCGGGATCCACTGCAGGTCCGGCAGCGCGAACGGGCACCTCCACCTCCACCTCCACCTCCACTTCCAGCACCACGCGCGGCGTCTGCGGCGCGCCTCGTTTGATTCCGCCTCGTACACGCCCTTGTGCGACCCCGGGCGCGTGCACGCCTCGGGCTTGACGGTGTCGTTCGGGGAGGGCGCGCCGGACGTCGAGGGCACGGAGGCGGCGGGGATGTCGAGCTTGAGGCGCTGCAGAACGCCGCGCTTCTGCTGGAGACTCTGCTTCGCGTCGCACTCCGCCGCGAACGCGGACGTGGCGGGTGCGCCTCTCTCGAGGTCGCAAAAGCTGGGGCCCGCACTGTAAGTGGACATGCGGCCTTAGAAGACGCCGGAAGAGGGAAAAGTGGGGGAGATGAGGAGAGAGGATAGAACGGAGCGGTAATAAGAGAAAAGAGGAGGGAGTATTGCCACTGCATGCATTGGACCGCGGAGACAGTACAAGTTGCATAGAATGAATGAACGCAGATCCGATGGACCGATCGCATTCCATTTGCAAAAGGGACAAAGCAGGAAAGGCCAGGCTCGCGTGACTGGATGGAGCCAATTTGGCCAATGATGTCGGAGACGTGGTCACAATAGAAAAAAGATTCGGGAATACCGCAAGGGATAAGACCGTAAGACGGAAGGGCGCTGTGAGCAGCTGCTAGTCTCCTTCAAATTCATTACCATAAGATGAACTATCGTCGTTGATAGAAGTCGTCTAAACATGCAATGATGCATTGATAGCTTTCGCCTCAACGCTGATTCGAGCCATTTGCAATTGGTGTTCGCGGAAGCTGATGGATAATCCGGAGCCGTTTTTGAAAGGAAGAAGACGGGACATCTTTATCGGCCTAAACTCGGACGTTTTCTGCGTGTGCGACGCGCTGCCCGGAGATTCGCGCGTCTCAATCGACGGTCGAAACAGCCAGCGAGAGAGGAGAATGTCGGAACAAATTGTGCGAAATAGCACAAAGAATAGCGTGAAACAAGAAAAGGTGTGTTATGTATAGACTTAGAACGTCTGCATCCCAGGCGGAAGATGCGGGGCAGAAGACAGGGGAGAATAAGTCGCTGTCTTACGACCGCGGCGAGCAGCGCGAAACGTCTGTTCCCAGAATACATGCACAGCCATCCGCCGATGCTCGAGGCACCACATCTTGATCATGTATTTTTGGCCATTTCCCAGGTACCGCCGACCAGCTGTTAGCCTCTCCGCTGCCCGCCAAGCAAATCGATGACGCATCACGCGTCTCCTCGCTCTGTCGATCTCGAGCAGCACCCAAGCCGACTCTGCGCAAGACCGCCCGCCCTCCGCGCACTCGTGCCCCCTCCTGCACGCCGCATACACCGTCGCGCACCCCGCGCTGCTGCAAACTGCGAGCAGCGTGCCCGCGCGCGGCTTCGAATACCGTCTGCGACGACTGCGCCGACGGTCCAGGTGAGCCGCGCGATGCGTCTGCGAAACGGACGCGCCTCTCAGCGTTCAGCGCTTCCAGCAGACTCCGAGTACGTCCTGCTCTACCAACATCAACCGTTCGTCAACGGCTTCTCACCTCAATCCCTCTCGCTGGCACCCGTTTCACTCAACCAAGACCAGATACACGCCTTCAAACCGACTCAACGACGCTATCCGGTTCCCGAGCATATTCAGCAGGCTCTTCTTGCGCAGAACGGCGCTATCTTGGACGAGTTCCTTCAAAATCCTCTGCACGTATCGTTGGCGCCGCCGTGAAAATCAACAAGGTGCTGTGAACAACCTGAAGCCACAACCGAGCCGCTTGTAAAATCTGAGGAACGAGGCACGTCGTCAACGCTCGCACGACCAAAGAATCTCACGTCGGCAATGGCGTCGATGGGGGCGACTCGTCTGCAGCGTCTTCTCGTACCTCCCACCATGCCTGCGGGTCTCGAGGTCATCGCAGAGCGAAACCGGTTCATCGACGCGCGAATCGAGCAGCGCATCCGCGAGCTTTCCGCCACGCCTGCGACACTCGGTAAGGAGAGCTCGACGGATGACGCGAACAAGGAGAACGACGAGGTACAGCAGCCTCGTTTAGTAGTGTAGTACTGAACAATTACATTCAATTATGGTAATATGAACGCGGCGCGTTCGCGACGGCGATATCGACACCGAGTCGAGCATTCTACCCTGTTGGAAGCACACCGAGAGGTGTGAACACTAGAAAACAGACGGGAGAAAACTCTGTAATTCGAGTGAGAGAAGACCTAATAAATACAGTGTTTGTGCGTACCTGTAATTCGAGTGAGAGAAGACGAAACTCGAATTACGGTGCGCGCGCATATAAGTACGATACGAAATAGGGAATGATTATCTAACAATGATTGGTAACTGTAACCGGGAGGTTACACTCCTCCCCACTGTGAGAAATTGGAAAAGGGGGACTAAAAGAGAGTATAAAAAATCTATCCGCAAGAGTCCGTAGTGGCTAGGAGAGTGCGGCCTCGTCTTCAACTGGTGCGGAGAGATGCCCGAATGAAATGTGCCGCGACACGCGTTAGCCATCTTCACTCGACAAGGCTTCCTATTCCGCGGCGAAGCCCCGTTCGCGCTTGTTTCGTCCGACGCACTGTCGCTCACAAACGGCTCGAGCGGCACAGTCGACTTCGGGTTCGTCTTCATGTAATCTGCATTCGGCTGGTTGGACATGACGAGCGGCAACGCGGAGTAAGCGAGCTTCTGCACGACCATGCTCGATCGACGACTGAATTGGGAATGCGCAGCGTCCCTTGGGGATGGATGTTCCTGCGAATGAGGGCGCATGAGTCCCTCGGGGCCTTCGGGTCGTAATACGCCCAAACCTGGCAGTAGGGCATACCACGAGTCCTTGATACCCGTGGGTACCCGTGACCCGACCCGGACTGCAGATCCGTATTCACGGATCACCCGTCAACGGGTGATCCGTGGGAAACGGATTGTTGCGGGTCCGGGTCGAGGATTTGCACTTTTTCAATACCCGCGGGTAGTTCATAAGTATTTAGACCAATGAGTTTTTTCAAACAGAATACTGTGTAGAGTGCAGGTCCAAATTTATACAATGATATGAAGCTACAATTAATCTAGTCTAACTCTATATATAAAGTTCCTCGAGCAGCTACGCGTACATCTACATCTGCATGCGGAACTGCTCCTGCACGACATTGGGATCATACACGGACGCGGACACAATGCACGCAGAAGTCGGAGCCACGGGGTAGACAAACCCACGGCGGATGTGCAAGAAGGGATACGGGTATGGGGTGCCCGGCGGCACGGGGCTGTATGGCGGTCTGCCTCCTATGGAGGCGCTGTTATTGTTGTGTGCACGCCATTGGGATGTTGGAAGGGCATCGGTGCAGAGGTCTGGCTGTGCGGCGTCGGCGGTATGGGCGCATCGGGCCCCGCGTGCAGGTGCTGCGTGGACAGGAACGGCGGGGACGGCGGCGCAGGCGGCAGGGGCGGCATGAACTACTGCATGTACGCCGCCTCGTCGAAGAATTCGAGCTCCTCTGCGTAGTTATGGTAGAAGTCCGGGATCCAGTTTGGGTACGAGCTGCGATATTCGGTGCGCGAGAACGGCGGCAGGGGCGGCAGGTAGATCGGCGGAAGCTGCACCTGGGGGTAAAAAGCCGCCGGAGGCCCATTAGAAGGCATATCGGGTTGTTGCAGCTTCTTGAGTGTGTGCTGGAAGTCGGCGGAGTTGAAGCTCTTGCTGCCCGCCTCGGCGCCAGACTTGACGCTCTTGTCTGACTGCATGACTTCGTGGATCCCGCGCGCCACATGTTCCTGCTCGAAAAGCATGCTCGACGGCAAGCGCGGGGTGTGTGAGTTTTCGCCCTCCGTCGGGTCGCCCTCGAGCGCCTGCGAACTGTCGTCATTATTGGCGACGATCGTCGTCGCCAAGGTCGACGAGCGTGCCCTCGGCGTCGTGCTCGAGGTCCTTTGTCGGGTCCAGGTCGGAGGACGGTGTCGGCAATGCGGCGCTCGCACACTGACGCGGGGCCGCCTGTTGTTGCTGTTTCTGCTCGTACTCGTCTGGCTCCTCCTGCACGGGCAGCGAGCGATCGAGCGTGCGCGTCTTCGTCGCGCGGCGACAGCACGCTCTGGAATGCAGGCGACGCGTTGGACGTCTTGCAGATCGAATAAAAGACGACGTTGTGTGTGCTCCGCATTGTACGTTGTGTACAAGTAGTTTGTGTGTGCTGGAAACTTGGCTGCAAGCGTGTCGATGCACTTGACAAACGGCACCACGCCGAGCGCCTTGCGGTACGTGCTCACATCACCCTCACTCGCCGAAACCAACTCTGCAATTCGGGTGTCGGGACAGCCCATCCGCTTCGCCTGCTTCATCAGGTCGTGCGAGATCGCAGAGGGAGCCGGCGTCCTTGAGCGCGTGGTGCGTGTTTACGATATTCTCAAATTTATATAAGAACCACTTGTCAATCTTGGTTAGCTCGTGAATCATCTCAACCGTGTATCGCTTATCGAAGAAGGCGTATGCGATTACGAAGAGACGCGTGTCTGTAGGGTGGCTGAGTGCGTAATCGAGGTCCTCCGGCTTCGCATAGGCTTCGAATCCAGCATAGCGCGGGTCAATCTGGCGAATAGCCTGCTGAAGAGATTCTTCGAACGTGCGGCCGATAGCCATGACCTCTTCCACGCTCTTCATCGCCGATCCGACCTTGCGGTCAACCTGCGACGTGAACTTTGCGAGGTCCCACTTCGGGATCTTTGTCACGATATAGTCCAGAGACGGTTCGAAACGCCGTCGTCGTCTTCGTGACTGCATTTGGCAGCTCTGGAAGCGTGTGACCTAGCGCAATCTTGGCAGCTGTGTATGCGAGCGGGTAGCCAGTAGCTTTAGACGCGAGCGCACTGGAACGACTCAAGCGTGCGTTGACCTCGATGACGCAGTACTCCTTGCCAGTCGATGGTGGAGCGGATGGCTTCTTGAGCTGCCTTGAGACCCACCAGTCGCTCTTGGGGTCGAAAGGACAGATCGCAATCGCGCTGATAGACAGATAGCTCAGCATCGTTATCTAGTGCAATGCATGTCACAAACACGCATCGCGCACTGCTCGTGACCACGAACTTGTCCTCATGCGGACTCCAGCGAACATAGGTCGCAGTGTGGTCGGTTTCCAGACCATGTGCGCCGTGAGCGGGTCGGGAGACTGAGTCCATACGTAAGCATTTCGATCCTGCGACGCAGTGACGATGTGGTTCGAGTTCGGCGCCCAGTCGATCGACGTGATCACCTTGTCGTGCTGTGTCGAGCGGTGAGTCTGAGTGAGGAGACTGGGGAGCTCGGTGACAGCACGCACACAACAAAGCGTGAGAACGCGGGCGGGTGCCCGCTCGATATCTCCTAACATCGTTTTTCAACAACATATATTATAACAAATTGTATTTAATTGATTTAAGACCCGCAGGGAGCCGTGAACTAACCGTCGACCCGCTTGACCTGCACCCGCGGGTTTCTGAGGACCCGCGAATCCGTGTCTGTACGGGTCCGGGTCAAGGCGGGTCCGGGTCGAGAAATTTTCGTCACAGGTGACCCGCCAACGGGTCCGGGTCAACCCACGGGTGGACTCGTGGTGAGCCCTACCTGGCAGCTGCGTGTTGGATAAGCGAGGCAGCAAGCCGAGCCACGCGATAGATCTAAGTCTCGAGTTCGGATGGTATAAAAGGTGACGGGAGGATGGCAGAATTTGATGAGCCAAATTGATGTGATCTGGGAGCACGTTCGGCGGGACAAAGACAAAGAGGCGGCGATGATGGATGGACAAGAGCTCAGACAAAAAGAGACGAGATGGCAAGCCAGGTCGTGGAGAGAGAAAGACAGGTGGCCGGAAGTAGCAGCGACTTCCCTGGGGCGCAAACAGGCGGGTGGCAGAGAGAAGATATGCAGCCGGAAGTAACAGCGACTTCCCTGGAGTGCAAAAGCAGGTGGCAGAGAGATGATATGCAGCCGGAAGTAACAGCGACTTCCCTGGAGTGCAAAGAGCGGGATACGGAGATGTGGCCGGAAGTAACAGCGACTTCCCTGGGGCGCAAACAGGCGGGTGGCAGAGAGAAAAGAGTGAGGCCAGAAGTTGACAGAGACTTTTGGGGCACTGCAGACGGGGTGGCACAAGATTTGCCGGTGCTAAAGAAGCTCAGACCGCGTAGACAACAGATTCGCGGTGGCACGCGACGTAGAAGAGAAGATAGGGTTTTCTAGATCACTTGCAGTGATGCTAGATGGTCCAGTCGGCGTTTGTCAGACTGGAACTCGGAAGGGGTGCAACCGACGGTGGCAGCCGCCAGTGGCACCCGGTACAGACGGAGTCTCGGCGTCAAAAAAAAGTGGAAGCACACCGAGAGGTGTGAACACTAGAAAACAGACGGGAGAAAACTCTGTAATTCGAGTGAGAGAAGACCTAATAAATACAGTGTTTGTGCGTACCTGTAATTCGAGTGAGAGAAGACGAAACTCGAATTACGGTGCGCGCGCATATAAGTACGATACGAAATAGGGAATGATTATCTAACAATGATTGGTAACTGTAACCGGGAGGTTACACTCCTCCCCACTGTGAGAAATTGGAAAAGGGGGACTAAAAGAGAGTATAAAAAATCTATCCGCAAGAGTCCGTAGTGGCTAGGAGAGTGCGGCCTCGTCTTCAACTGGTGCGGAGAGATGCCCGAATGAAATGTGCCGCGACACGCGTTAGCCATCTTCACTCGACAAGGCTTCCTATTCCGCGGCGAAGCCCCGTTCGCGCTTGTTTCGTCCGACGCACTGTCGCTCACAAACGGCTCGAGCGGCACAGTCGACTTCGGGTTCGTCTTCATGTAATCTGCATTCGGCTGGTTGGACATGACGAGCGGCAACGCGGAGTAAGCGAGCTTCTGCACGACCATGCTCGATCGACGACTGAATTGGGAATGCGCAGCGTCCCTTGGGGATGGATGTTCCTGCGAATGAGGGCGCATGAGTCCCTCGGGGCCTTCGGGTCGTAATACGCCCAAACCTGGCAGCTGCGTGTTGGATAAGCGAGGCAGCAAGCCGAGCCACGCGATAGATCTAAGTCTCGAGTTCGGATGGTATAAAAGGTGACGGGAGGATGGCAGAATTTGATGAGCCAAATTGATGTGATCTGGGAGCACGTTCGGCGGGACAAAGACAAAGAGGCGGCGATGATGGATGGACAAGAGCTCAGACAAAAAGAGACGAGATGGCAAGCCAGGTCGTGGAGAGAGAAAGACAGGTGGCCGGAAGTAGCAGCGACTTCCCTGGGGCGCAAACAGGCGGGTGGCAGAGAGAAGATATGCAGCCGGAAGTAACAGCGACTTCCCTGGAGTGCAAAAGCAGGTGGCAGAGAGATGATATGCAGCCGGAAGTAACAGCGACTTCCCTGGAGTGCAAAGAGCGGGATACGGAGATGTGGCCGGAAGTAACAGCGACTTCCCTGGGGCGCAAACAGGCGGGTGGCAGAGAGAAAAGAGTGAGGCCAGAAGTTGACAGAGACTTTTGGGGCACTGCAGACGGGGTGGCACAAGATTTGCCGGTGCTAAAGAAGCTCAGACCGCGTAGACAACAGATTCGCGGTGGCACGCGACGTAGAAGAGAAGATAGGGTTTTCTAGATCACTTGCAGTGATGCTAGATGGTCCAGTCGGCGTTTGTCAGACTGGAACTCGGAAGGGGTGCAACCGACGGTGGCAGCCGCCAGTGGCACCCGGTACAGACGGAGTCTCGGCGTCAAAAAAAAAGTGGAAGCACACCGAGAGGTGTGAACACTAGAAAACAGACGGGAGAAAACTCTGTAATTCGAGTGAGAGAAGACCTAATAAATACAGTGTTTGTGCGTACCTGTAATTCGAGTGAGAGAAGACGAAACTCGAATTACGGTGCGCGCGCATATAAGTACGATACGAAATAGGGAATGATTATCTAACAATGATTGGTAACTGTAACCGGGAGGTTACACCTGTGCGCCGCGCTCACCACAGAGCAGCCGGACACTTTCAATTTTCTCCGTGCAGACGCAATAACTGCTCCTACACTCGTTCAATGTTCTCTCGCACTTCTTCAAGTCAAATTGTATATGGGGGAACTAATTTATTATGGACAACATTGGGTCGGCCTCGGAGAGCCAGAATCGTTTTACAACTACTATCGGCTCTGCTCAGTTTCACAACTGATTAAAAATCCTTTGGTAATTCACTCGGATTCAAGTTCTTTTTGACTCAGAATTGAAGGGAGGAGCTTAATTTAAATCAGATTAAAGCCAACTTATAATCACAAGATTCGGAGGTAGATAGAGAACATGATTGCATTAAGAAACCAAGTAAAGAATACAAATGCTTAATAATTAAACTAACTACAGACCAACCGAGCATCTGAAGAGGCTGGTCAGCAAGACAGCGAGACAGGACACAGCAAAACAGACTTATTTTTCGAAACGAAAGTTGTCGACCTGTTAAAAAAAAGACAAAGGTCAGCGCAAAATCAACGGACATAATAACCCACTTACACTCGGTCAAGGATTCCCGGTTTCTCGAAAGTCGAAACAAAAAAAAGAAAAGAAAGAAAAGATGAAGCGGCTAGTCATTTGTGCATGTCACTGGCCAGGTGGCACGCACAGATGGCTAGCAGGAGTACAAGAGAAAGTAAAAAGTAAACTACGAGTACAGTAAACTAATATAACGAAATGCCTGCGATGACGGACATGTCAGCAATAGTGAATAAAAGACGAGACGACGTACCATTTTGAAAGTAAAGAACGGATGCTAAAAGAAGAAAAGTAAGAAGTCCGTTCACCAATAGAACGAATTACTTACCTGTCTCGCAGCGAAGAGAAGAAAAAGAAAAGGATCCCTGTCATCTCAGCAGACAATACACACCATGCGACACACCAGCGCACATGCATTGCTCAACTGCCAAACCACATTCCAGTCCAAACCCTCCTTTCATGTTTCCCACGTTCACTCGAGCGCACGTTCGCACAACTTCGCGATCGAAGTGCTACTAGTTACGCCCGAGCTACTAAGGTACTCCACTACTAACGAGGATTTTCAACCACGCACGACCACTTACAGGGGCCCCCTGGGTCTGCGTGCATGGAGGGGATGGTTCGCGGACAGAGAGCAGGTCAAGCGGCACATTGAAAGTGCACCAGCAGAGTCAGTGGCATGAAAGCGAGGGAGGGGGGGATGGGGTAAAGCTGCACGTTGAAGCTGCCTTATAAGTGTTTCGCTGTTGATTTGTGTTGTACCAAGTTCGCGTGTGCTTTACTAATGCAGTCATGTCGTCTGCGGCCCGGAGGCAGAAGCGTCGCTAGGATGATCCGCAGCAGCGGGTGCAAAATGCAGTTCGCTAAGCTGTGGCTTCTTTCGAAGCATCGGCCTCCATCTCAAGATCATCCCCTTGGCCTGTTGAAAGCTGGCAATTTGGAGCAGTCTTCAAGTTCAATTCTCAAGTCTTAGGCTTGGTTACTAGCAGAACTCTCAGTGAAAGCTATTTGCTCAAAACTATGGACTGTGCCATGCAAGAGAACGAAAACCTGAGAATAGCCTTGTAAGAAGCAATGACTTGGCACAACCGGCAAGAAAAGGTTCCAGAGTGCAGACTGATCAGAGAGGACGCGTACAGCGCAGCCAAATGCCAGAAGCCCTTGCGAAGCATGCAATATTCACGCCTAACAAAGAAAGATTATCCGCCAGAGAGAAGATGAGTCCAGACTGTGTCGCGTCGCAGACACTGGCAACCAGAAAATCCCAGGAAAGGCTGCCGAGATCTAGCCCAGAATAGACGCACGCGCCCAGAAAAACCCAGACCAGAAAACAGATATAAAGTGAAGGTCCTATAGACAAGGCGCTATCCTGTCTTGCTGCCCCCCGAGCCCATGGTCGCCGTTGATGCACAGAGGATGGCTACAGTCGAGTCGAATGTCGATCACAAACGTCTGGTCACCATGTCACGCATGTCGTCCCGCGCGGCACAACCGAACTGTCCTCTGCCTTTCCTACACGACATTCAGGTATGTCACTTTTCTTTTCTATTCCTTTTGTCCTTTTCAATTGACTTGTCTTCTAAAAGGTGCTGGGAGATGTTATGAGTCGACGTGCTGCAAGATCAGGCACTTTTGCGTGACACGTCTGGACCGAGCACTTAGGATGGCGGCGCTGGGTTAGGTTCAAGGTAGGTTGAACCATTTCTACATATATTGTATTCTGTCTAATTTGAACATAACTGCAAAGACTGTTACCTACGTCACAACCACCAGTTGCGCAAACTCAGCAGTATGCACAAGAGCACACTGTCGTAGAGATGGTTGTGTCACACACAAAGTAAGTGTTTCAATTTCTTATTCTTTCTCGTTATTCTGATGGTTTGTTTTGTTAAGATGTCGGGCTCCGTTTCTGTTGTGTGCGACTCTAGCAACGAAAGCGAAGCCTGTTGCTGTTCCTGTCAAGAGCAAGCACAACAGCTTACCGATCTCGCACTCCCGCTCCCGTTCCCAGCACGCGTAGTCCGTCACATGAAAGCAATATATATGTATCGAAGCCGGGCAAGCGGCTCGAAATAGTTGCGTGCACGGTGGTACAGCTGTTATATACAAAGGTAATGTTGGTTCTTTTTTATTGGAAAAAATATACATTCTAATCGCCTTTTTTCACCAGGTCGAGGCCCGCCGGCGAGGCGACCCACTCCTACATGGAGATAACGTAGCCACCGCACAGCGGTGGCCACGCATTTCATTTTCTTCAAGGGAGCACAAAACCGTTAGGCTCAAGTGAACGGCAATATATATATGTATCGAAGCCGGGCGAGCGGCTCAAACGCGACTAGGGCTCCGCAACGTACCGTATACTGATACGTACGTATTTTCGAAACCGGTATACTGGTACGTTCAGTATTAATACGGTCCGTATTTTGAGTTTTCGTGGGCGCATACGGTACGGTACTGGTACGGTACTGACCGTATACGGTGATACGTCGTATACGGGTTATGTAAACATAGAAGAAGTTTTGTTTTAGAATTTTTACAAGAGTTTGCCGCATTTTGCCTTTTCCCAGCATCAAAGTCATGCTTATTTGTTGAGAAATAGCAAACCGGAGGCAGTGACAAAAAAAAAAGAGAGGGGGGGGATGGCTGCACCAAAGCCCCACTTTTATTTTCCCAATTTCATTTGAATCTGCTCTATGACACACGTATAATGCAAAAAAAAAGATTGGAAAAGGTAGAAAATTGAGGGAGATAGTCGTGCTCGTCGTGTCGAACGACGAGCACGACTATCTCGGTGTCGCGCGCCTCGCGGGAAGCCGGCGGCATGCGTTGATGGCGACGAAAAGTCACGTGAATTACCAATTACCAGCACGGGGCAGTGCCGACGATCCGCGGGCACGTCAATAGTAAGTCCAAGCATTTATTTGAAATATTATTTGGAATAGGGAGACTATAATACCTAATTAGAGGTATGCACTGCATGGTCCTACGCTTCTAGTTAGATAGTATAGGTATAGTGTCACGTATCACGTATTACGAACGTATACAGACGTATTATACGGTTTCAATACGTGTACGGTCCCGTATATACGTGACAGTATTTTAGACCCTCAAAAAGCATTACGATACTGGTACGTGACCGTACCGTACCGTACCGTATTTCGTATATACGGGTACGTTGCGGAGCCCTAAACGCGACCAGGCAGGTGGTGAGTTCTATTTCGCTATATTCTATTATCCATTAAGTCTAATTTATATTAGTATATGGTTTAATCTTCTTGCGGCTGTACGCATCTGCAGTTTCGGATGCGACGCAACGACCATGTATATATGTATCGCCGTCCGCCGAGCGGTGTCTGCGTGTGATGCGTGGTCGACGCGCTTGACGCTTGACACTGTAAAATCCGTAAGTATCTTCCTTTCATCTTTGTATCTTCTTTGCTTACCTGCATGTTCCAGTGCGTCACCCCAATCGTGACTCGCTTCGCACACACGTCCTGCACACTGCAGCGGTCGGCGGGGACTAGAAACGCGCCGACACAATAGAAATGACGCGTGATTGCATACTATTGTGAAATATACCTGTTCTAACTCGTTTGCAGTCAAATCAATTCCTCGAAACATGGACTGCACCTCGGACAAGCTTCGCTCACTTGTGCGCAAGTGGCAAACGCTCATCGAAGCCCACGTTGACGTGAAAACGACAGACGGCGGTCGGCGCAGGTGAAGAAAACCACCTATGCTCAGTCTTCCCAGGTTGGCGAGATGTTCGAGATCATGACCCGCGAGTTATCGTCGTGCGACCTCAATGCGCTCGTGCAGAAATTCATCCCTGAGGCGATTGGTTGCGAGATTGATGCGCACGCACGGTCGGCGCTTCACCCTTGGGGGCCGCTGTTTGTGCTTTTGAGCGAAAATCACAAAATCAGGACGCAATGCAGAAGCGCATTACGCTGTAAGTACTAAATCTCTAATTCTCGAATTTGCGGCTTACCGCACTCTACAGATTGCAACTCCGCCTTGCCTCGGCCTTCGTCTGCGTGGTGGCATGCAAATCTTGCCAACGCAGGACTCGCGCGATTCGCGGTACGTACCTAATCCTCTTTTCTCGAATACATGCTAATTTGTAATTCGATAGATGGCGCGACTTTGCACAGGGCCGAGCTGGGGGGTATAAAGAGCTGCTCGTCTGCGCACTCCGTCCCCCAGCTCCCTTTCTCTCCCCCCATATTGGCCCAGCGCACACGGGGTGACTTCTGCGCGTCACTGGGACGACCGTTTGACTTCCGTAAGCACAAAATCATCATTTTTTCGAATGCGCGCTAATTGTAATTTCAGACCGCACTGCAAGCGACGTACCAGCGATATAAAGAGTCGACGAGTCTGCGGGTTGGATTCCCAGCTCCATCGGCGGCCGGTTGGAAGGAAGGGCAGGGGGAACAAATGAGGCGTTGAATTTCACCATCTTTCCCAAACCGTTTCTTTGGCACTATTTCCCGAGCTTATGTCTGCGGACAGCCGGGGTGTCTCGAACTACGTAGAATCTCTGCTTAGGCCGTAAGCCGGCAGAGTGGCTCGCGCGGCGGGCCTGTTCTTCAGGGGACAGGTCCCGTCGCGCCGTGTATAGCGTAGCCCGGCAAAAAAGCAAAAATCATAGCCAAAATTCCGGCATTTCGCTTGTTCAAACAGGCAATTCAAGTGATTTCGACCACTTTTTAGGGGAAAAGCTCTGTTTTTTTGGCTATGTACATCTCGGCTAGCTACACAGATTCAACCGTTTTCGACCTCTTCAAGGGAAAAGGTATGTATTTTTCGCTATGTACATTGGGGCTATCTACGCCAGAGCGAGCACAAGATTCCGTTCGCGCGGACAGCCATGCGCCGGTGAGCACCGCATGGAAGCGTTCGCGGAACTGGACCCAAGCTCTACGGCCTGAGCCGGGCCGACGACGACGTCACTAGCACTGGCGACTCACGCATATGTCCCCGAGACGGCCAACTGCACGACGATTTCCCGTTCGAGCACGGCGACAAACGGGTCCGACGGTGGCGAGAGGAATGTGGCTGGTTGGTTCGAACGCGTATATATAGCTATCAACACACCGAAATGAAGAAGAGAACGCGTGCACATACCGATCAAAATTAGAAAGCTCGCCTGCCCAAGAGAGTCAGCACGTCTTCGCGCCGATCGCGAAGCGGGAGCGGCGGACTCACCGTGCCCAGGACGTGCTGCGAGCGGTGGAAGAGCACGAGCAGCAGCGAGAACCACGCGGAGATCGCGCAGCGCAGGACGGGCCGCAGGCGCAGCCTGTTGAGGTTGCCCGGGATCCACTGCAGGTCCGGCAGCGCGAACGGGCACGCCCACCTCCACCTCCACTTCCAGCACCATGCGCGGCGTCTGGGGCGCGCGTCTTCTTTTGATTCCGCCTCGTACACGCCCTTGTGCGACCCCGGGCGCGTGCTCAGCTCGGGCTTGACAGTGTCGTTCGGGGAGGGCGCGCCGGACGTCGAGGGCACGGAGGGGGCGGGGATGTCGAGCTTGAGGCGCTGCAGCACGCCGCGCTTCTGCTGGAGACTCTGCTTCGCGTCGCACTCCGCCGCGAACGCGGACGCGGCGGGTGCGCCTCTCTCGAGGTCGCAGAAGCTGGGGCCCGCACTGTTAGTGGGCATGCGGCCTTAGAAGACGCCGGAAGAGGGAAAAGTGGGGGAGATTGAGGAGAGAGGATAGAACGGAGCGGTAATAAGAGAAAAGAGGAGGTCGTAATGCATTGGACCGCGGAGACAGTACAAGTTGCATAGCACGAATGAACGCAGATCCGATGGACCGATCGCGTTCCATTTGCAAAAGGGACAAAGCAGGAAAGGCCAGGCTCGCGTGACTGGATGGAGCCAATTTGGCCAATGATGTCGGAGACGTGGTCACAATAGAAAAAAGATTCGGGAATACCGCAAGGGATAAGACCGTAAGACGGAAGGGCGCTGTGAGCAGCTGCTAGTCTCCTTCAAATTCATTACCATAAGATGAACTATCGTCGTTGATAGAAGTCGTCTAAACATGCAATGATGCATTGATAGCTTTCGCCTCAACTCTGATTCGAGCCATTTGCAATTGGTGTTTGCGGAAGCTGATGGATAATCCGGAGCCGTTTTGAAAGGAAGAAGACGGGACATCTTTATCGGCCTAAACTCGGACGTTTTCTGCGTGTGCGACGCGCTGCCCGGAGACTCGCGCGTCTCAATCGACGGTCGAAACAGCCAGCGAGAGAGGAGAATGTCGGAACAAATTGTGCGAAATAGCACAAAGAATAGCGTGAAACAAGAAAAGGTGTGTTATGTATAGACTTAGAACGTCTGCATCCCAGGCGGAAGATGCGGGGCAGAAGACAGGGGAGAATAAGTCGCTGTCTTACGACCGCGGCAAGCAATGCGAAACGTCTGTTCCCAAAATACATGTAGTCATCCACCGATGCTTGAGGCACCACATCTTGATCATGTAATTTTGGCCATTTCCCAGATACTTCTCGCAATCTGAAGGCAAACTCTTTCCTATTTGTAACTCGTATGCAAGCTGTCAAGAGATTATGACAAAATATGAGCAAGAACCGCTCCTTGAGGCACATACTCTTCCACGGCTAAATTTCAAACACCCTAATCGGTTGAGAAACTTTGTTAATTCCAAAAGTACTGTATCGCTCGACAGACAGGAAGAATGATATGTTTTGCCGAGAAATGAATCGGAGAGCTCGAAATTGAAGCGGTCGTGTGCGCACCACGTGACCTGGTCTATCTCGACTCAGATCATTGCAGTCTTCTTGCTTGTTTTTCCTTGATATGTCTGGGCATCTTAGTCGATTATAATTTTCCAATAAACTTCCGCGATTTCTGGCTGTTTCAAATATTGTCTCCGACAGATATCTCAAGAACTGAGGCTATCTCAAGGACCGGTCTATGACCGCTTGTACATAGTGTTCGATTTTTAACTCACCTCACGCTTCGGGGATATACACCATTTTTTAACTCAAAGTTCTCTTATTTATAGTTAACACGTCTACGGTGAAAGAGCAAAGAAAATTTCTGCATCTGTGGAGAAAATGGTGGTGGACCGGTATGAGTGTACTGGAGCGTTACGTCAGCAAGTTGCCGACCACGAATAACCAAAGTTACCGGAAGCTTTCACAAAGACCGCCAGCCGCCGCGCAGCTTGAGCTCGAACACCCACCCAATGAGCCTCTCGCTATTTCTTTTATTCTTATAGCCTCCCGTGTCGTGCAACCTTATACCATACCCTCTCACGTTGAGCAGGTCCTGCAGCAACCATTATCTCTGGTGAGCCGCTTTCAAACACAAAAAACACGGAAGGAAAAAGTAACTGTAGTTACGACGGACAGCCTCACGTCGTCTTACAGTTACGATGGACCATGGCTTCGCCGTCGCCGATACAGCAGACAGCAGCAACCCCAAAGTGTTCGTGCAGGCGCTCGTGATGATCCTTGCCTCCGAGATAGGCGACAAGACCTTCCTCATCGCCGCCATCCTCGCCATGCGCCACCCGCGCGCGCCCGTCTTCGCCGGCGCGCTCGGCGCGCTCGCAGCCATGTCCGTCCTGTCCGCCGCGCTCGGCCGCGTGCTCCCCGCGCTCATACCGCGCTCCGCGACGCAGTTCGCCGCGGCGCTCCTGTTCTTCGCGTTCGGCGCGCGCATGCTCGGCGAGGCGCGCGCGATGCAGCCCGGCCGCGAGAAGATCGAGGAGGAGATGCGCGAGGCGGAGGAGGAGATCGAGATGGACGACAAGCATGCGGAGAGCGGCACGCATGCGCCGGTCCCGCTGGAGGAGCTCGAGCGCGGCGAGGTGGACGACGGCGCGGCGGAACGGAAGGGCGAGAAGAGGAAGAAGGGCTCGCCGCTCGCGGAGGGCGCGCGCAACTTCTTCAGCTTGCTCCTCGGGCCCGTATTTGTGCAAGCTTTCGCGCTCACCTTCCTTGGCGAGTGGGGCGACCGCAGCCAGATCGCGACGATTGCGCTCGGCGCGGCTCATGTGCGCCCTTCCTCGCTCTCTTGACGTTTTTTTCTTTCTCTCTGACTGGGCTATTGGCTATCTCAGAACGTCTACGTCGTCTCGTTGGGTACGATTGTCGGTCACACATGCTGCACGGCGCTCGCGGTTGTCGGCGGGCGGTACGTCTCGACAAAAATCTCCGTCAAGCACGGTAGGCTCTCTTTCGCATCCATCCACATTCTGAACTAAAATTGAGTTTGTTTTCCCTTCAGTGACTCTGGGCGGCGCGATCCTCTTCCTGCTCTTCGGATTCATATACCTCTACGAGGCCTTCAGGGAAAACTCGGAACACGTCATCGTTCCTGGCCATGAGGACGCCTCGGACTTGCTTCATTAGATATTTATTCTTCCCTCACACACACACACACACACGTAGATTCTTTCCTCACACGCAGAGCTGTATACATTACTATATTTTCTTTATTTTCGTAATGGGATATCTTATCAGATACGGATGTATGAGGCAATCGGAAACGACGAGATTATCAGCGATCGCCGTGCACTCTTCAGCAGGCCAGCCATGGACAAGGCAGCCCGACGTCTGCAGCAAATACAACACATCATCATCGGTCCCGACACGCACGACGCCCCCGCCCCCGATGCCCCCTCCTCGCCCCCTTCATTCATAACGGAATGGAAGACAGTCCTCGTCCTCCCCGACGGCGTGCGCGCCTCCATCCTCGCGCGCACAGACGGCTCCTCGCTCATCGCGCTCGACGCACGCCCCGTGCTCGCCTTCCGCGCACTCGCTCGTACCGCTGCGCTGCCCCTGTCCGCCGTCGGCGCGCCCGACGCGAGCGCAAATATCATGCCGGCGTGCCCCGTCCTCGAGCTCTTCTTCCCCGCCACGGACGCAGCGCAAAGGCCAGAAAGGATTGCGCTAGATGATTTATGGGCTGTAGTGTACGTGCTCTGGGCGACGATGCACGCGCAGGAGGTCATCCCCATCGTGCTCGCCCCGTCCCTGCCTAACGCGGCCGAACTCGCATGGTACCTCCTTCACTCCGGGCTCGCGCGCTTCGCGCTCGCCGGTGCGCCCTCCCCTTTCGCCTCCCCCTCGACCGAAACCGAAAACAAAAAATCCGAACGGGCACCGGAACTCTTCCTCGACCGCGCCTCCTTCTGGCAGGGCGCCGGCACGGGCCCCGCGTGGGGCGTCGCGCGCGGGTGGCTGCGGCACACGCCCGACCACGCGTCCTTTCCGCACACGCAGTCCTTCACGCGCAGCGCGCGCGTCATCGCGCAGCACCCGCTCCGGCCGCTGAAGCCGCCCGGGGGGACGCTGCTCTACGCGCGCTACTGTGCGCCCGTGCGCGCGGTGCTTGGCATGCATGTCTTGGACCCGGGGTGTGGGGAGGACATGGACGCGTTCCACCGCTGGATGAACGATGAGCGTGTGAACAGCGGGTGGGGCGAGAAGGGCAGCTGGGAGAAGCACGTGGAGTATGTGAGGGGCGTCGTGGACGACCCGCATGTGCTCCCGCTGATTATGAGCTGGGACGGCGCGCGGATGGGCTACGTTGAGCTCGTGTGGATAAAGGTACGCGTTTGTTTCCCCTTTATAATTAAAAGACTGTTTTGATACTTTGTATTTGAACGGTGCAGGAGAACCATGTCGCGCCGTACGTCCCCGCCGGCGCGCAGGACTATGACCGCGGGCTGCACGTCCTCGTCGGCGAGGACAGGTTCCGCGGGCAAGCGTACTGTACGTCCTCCTCTTATTTCCCCCCTTTCCCGGACTGACTAACGCACGCGAACCCTAATCCCCCACAGCACAAGCATGGTTCCGCTCGATCACGCACTACATCTTCCTCGCGGAAGCGCGTACGGCGCGCGTCGTCGGCGAGCCGAAGCGCGCGAACGCCGCAATAGTCCGCACGTCCGTCGACGCGGGCATGCACCTCGAGACCGTACGTCCCCCGCTCCCCTTTCGTGTGCAAATTTAAGAGCGCATAATATTGTTTCTTGTAGTCGTTCTACTTCCCGTACAAGCACTCCGTGATGACGATGAACCTCCGCGAGCGGCTGTTCAAAGAGGACGTGTTCCATTAAGCAGAGCGTGGACTGGCGTCCGTTTGTGCGCGACAGTAGTCCAATGCGTCATCTTAGACGAAAAAGATGAGCCCAAGGGGGCAGTGGATATGGATAAGCATATGTAGGTGCAACTATCTGCTCTTGCATGAATGAAGAGAACAAAATTGGAATGAACTCGAAGGCTTGAAGCGTAGAGAGATTGGAAAATGTGAGACTGCAGGTGAAGATTGTGTAAAACTACGTCTAGACCATCTAGTGTCCAAACAATTTGACAACTGAGAGCAGTAAACGAAGCCTAAACTGAGCAACTTTGATCTGATTCTCACTACCCCCAAAATGTCAATAGATGCCCCGGCGAGGGAGATAAAGCTACCCCACGTATCCTCCACGACATCGAGATATCGATAAACGTGCGAGCGCTACATACATGCCCGACTGTATGCATGAAGCTATTGGTTCTCATCTGCTCGACTTCAGCATCCAAGTTTCCGGAACCTTCGCGCCCTGATTTTCGATTCTGAGAGCTAAACTAGACATCATTTAATTCGCCTTCGCCTGGAAAAGACAGAAAACGAGGTCAGTAATCATTCTGTAATGTTTACAAGACGAAAGGAACGAGAGTATCAGAGGTGCAAAACGTGTTGCTCTGCCAATCGTCAGCGTCCTTGGGACTACGACTGGTGCCAGCATGAAATCATCATATAGATGGGGAAAAGACGAGTACTCACCAAATCACCAAACGTCATTCCTTTTCTGAAAGTTAGACGTCCCTTGTTTTTGAACCGAAATATATTGCCATTAGAATCCTTCGTAATGTTCAACCACCTATTGAAGTCCGAACGATTCTTCATGTACTTCAATGATAGCCGAATTCATGCTGTACAGTTTGGCATTCACGGCTCGCCTATATCTTCGTTCCACTCTTCCCGAAATTGAGGATGGTCGGAGATTGACGAACGTCTCCCAATGCTCGCGGTACGAGTAGTCTCGCGTCTTGATGTATCCTTGAGCTTGAGGGCGAAACATTTCTCGGGAGTTAGGACCAACGCACACATCACAAGGGACAGAAGAGTTCGATTTTAGAAACATGGGGAAGGTTGGCCCCATCTTTCCTGAGAGCGCCAACGCGCCTGGTCATGAGGACCCGAGGCACGTTCGCCTTCAGACTGCCCACCTGTTCGAGTGTCGCCGTCTCACCGTGCAGGATAGCCGAGTCCTTCTGGATGCGCTGGTTGTGGGAAGCACCAATAACCTCCAGCTCGCCATCCACATTCGCGATAATCGACAAGCCGATTGGAACGCCGCCTTCATTAGCGCTCTTCTTCGCCTGCTCGACGGCAGCCTTGAGACCTAGCACATCATCAAACTTCACCACCATGATTCAAGCCGGAGAGCGGTCGTGACGGTCGTGGTTTATGGTACAATCGGGCGACGTCCGTCAGTGGTCCTTACCGTATGGGTAGTCCTGCGTTCAGTTTACAAGTCACAGAGGCCATAGATTCGTGGAAGAAAACATTGGTGAATGTCATACATTCAGCAAGAAGAAAGACGAACGGAGAATACTGTGGTAATTAAAAAAAAAAAAGAGAGAAGAAAATAGAATAGAGTCGTTAAACCAAAGATTCCATTCGTGCGAAAATACGTGCACATTACGTAAGTACTCAAACGTCAACTTGACGGTACATAGTTCCAAGTTCGATGACATTCATTCACGAAAGCCTCGCCTTCTCCACTCCGTTACAGAGCACTGTGAATGTACGGTATAGCCATTTATCATAAGACAGCTATTTTACACGTATTTTAGTGTGTATATAATGAGCTACTCCCGGCAAGAGCACGCTTCGTGTTTTCTCAAAACGAAACTCATATACTTTGAACATCGTCCTTGTTCTCCTGAAAAGACGTAATTAGTAGAATGAACATGACACGTGACTCAGCCACAGTGGCTCAGAGTATGTAAATTGCAGGCTGAAAACAAATCAACTTCTTGACCAACTACTACAACCATCTCCGAACCATCCACTCCACTTACGCTCGAATCTCAACTTAGGCTCAGGTCCACATTCATAACCTAATCCGCCAAAAACCACAGCACATTAGGAAGATATGAACGGCATTCCAGGGGGCATTTTCGCCAAAAGGTCGCGTCGCCAGATGAAGGGGACTCAAACCAGAAGCAGGATCGTTCTTGGTCGTTCCACAAGCTGTAGCGTTGCGAGCATTGCTCAAGACAATACTGCGTATGACCGCGCTTTGTCGAGTAAAATCAGGGTATATCGCCAACGTGCTCGGGCCGACAAGCCCGCAAAGCACAAATCTACTGTCTTCAAAGACGCCGACGTCGACGACGACATCGATGGAATGAATGCCGGACATTATGGGGCTGAAGATGGCTTCGACTTCAGGGACTTTAAACGTATCGTGGTAGCTGAGATGCCCGTCGCTAGCGAGCGATTCCGCAAGGCCATGGACGCTCAGAGGACCAACAGACTCTCCGCCACAAACAACAGAACCTCCGCTGCTGCTACCAACGCACATTCGAACGACGGTGTCTATGTAGCTGAGGCGGGGGGCGCCGTCACCGACCGCATCACTGCGCAAGACAGCATCCCGGAGGACAACGGTGCCTCCTCCACAAGAAACAACACAAAATGCCGCGCCGAGTTGGCAGGTGATTCAGCTGGCGGGGACGGTCAGCCAATCGAAGAAGCCACAGTCTTTAGGGACTCTGTAAGCCAAGACCTTAGAAAAAGTAAGCAGAAACATCTTCGTTTTCTGCCCAACTGCTTGCTGATGAGCAATGTCTGCGATCCCTCAGATTCGCCTTCCAACGCAGATGAAAAAGTCCCTCGAACAAAGGGAGTTAATACCAAGAGGGCGAAGGTGGGTCTAGCCACTCGCGTGGCCAGGAACGAGCCTCAAGCCGCCCAGCCCATCGACAACACGACGGAAGACACTAGTCCGCGAACGCGGGCCAGAACGAAAGCCACACAACCCGACAATCCAACCGTCGGCGCAACCGCCACCGTTTTAACCGACGCGCCCGCCGCTTCCACTGCGCCTGCCAACCCCACTAGCGCACGCGTTCGGAAGCCAGTGCGCAAGACGCGCCAAAAGACAGTGCAAGCACCAGTCGCGCCTCCTCCAGTGACAGCGCCGCCTGCAGAGCCGGCCGATCCGTCCAAAACGCGGACACTTCGAAGCAAGAGGACGTGTGCTCTTGAGGTGCCCAAACCAAAGCCCCGTACCCGCCGCATGGCGCAGCAGACTGGCGCTCTGTCGTCTGAAGAGGCGGGCAAACTAAAGAGAAAACCAACAGCAGGACAGAAAAGGCGCCGCGATGATGACGACGCAGAGACACCTGCTCCGACGAAACGGCGCAAGCCCGCGCACTAGTTCGAGTCCGCATCCGTGGTACCGACACCGACACCTGCGCAGGAGAACACTCCAACATGACAACAGAGCTGCTCGCGCTGCTCAACGCCGTCGATGCCGCCCCACCCGTGCCCAGGCAGGCATGAAACAACGCGGGTTGATGGGGTAGTATTAACGCGGGACCGATGAGGGCAAGCGTCGACGCACTCTTCAGGTTTCTGATTCGAAATTTTATCTTTTTATCTTTTCTTTCTTTCATACTGCTTTCTCAAAGGAATCATACCTTTGCATTTGCTTTCGTACACGCCTTCGAGGTGCCCCGGCATCATTTCCAGATGTTCCTACCTATTCATTTTTTTCTGTATACCATACCTTTCACTAGATAGCGGGATGGATTAGTTTATTTTATTATTATTTTTGTTCAATGTTTGTCTGCATACCTGTTTAAAATATATAATATCGTGTTGCTCGTCGCTCGCAGTCCGCGTGCCGAGGGCGTTTCTCCGCGGATAGGTTTGAACCATGGCAGCTGCGCAGCGCGTTGAAGAGGAGAGTTAAACACAAAATGAGATACGGAAGAGTTCCTTCGCATTTCTCGCTCTCACATACCACGGCCTCTCGCCAGCTGACATGCCCCACCCATCTCTACGACAGTATTTAACTCACATGCATGCCTCTATCTCTTCACCGCCCTCAACCGCAACTTGGTTTCTCGTCCGATCGGCAACTTCGAGTCCTTGTCGCTTGCCACCTCGCATGTGCCGCCGTAATGGATCGTCTGCGCCTCGCAAACGTGCTGAACGTCCTTTAAATATAGCATCGAGGAGAGGGATGACTGGCTGGTGCAAACAGTCGGTCGAGCGGTTGCCGTCGCGGCAAACTCAAAGCACGGTACTCCGTGTGCAAGACCACCATAGGCTGGAAGCGATACCCGAACGGAGAAGATGGAGCATGCGTGCTCGTATCCCCTCGACCTCAGTGCGGTCTCTCCGCGCCAAATGTACTGAGGCAGTGAGGTCTGCACGAGAATTACGCGGCATAGACTCAGCAAGTGAAGAAAAATCGGACGGTTCGACCTTAGAAACATGGTGCAGGTTGGCACTGTCTTTCCTGGAAAGCGTGAACGTGCCTAGTTGTGGAAATCCGAGGCACGTTCGCCTTCAGACTGTCCGCCTTTTCGAGCATCGCCGTCTCACCATAGTGCTTCTGGATGCGCTGGTTGTGCGAGGCGCTCATAACTCTCAGCTCGTCACCTACCCGAGCCAAAAGTTGGGACTTGGCCTTTGCTAGCACTCTTCTTTGCCTGCCTGATGAAAGCCTTGAGGCCTAGCGCTTCATCAACTTCTAGTGGTAGTCGAGTGGTATGGTACAATCGGCCAATGGCCGTCGATACATGCTGGTCGTGTTCATTATACAAAATAAAGTAGCCATAGCTTCAAGTAGGAGAATGGAGTAACTGCGGTAGACAGTCCTGGTTGCGCGTGCACAGACCGATGGCGTGCTGTAGAAGTGCAAATAGCTGAGAGCATTTTTCCCTTTGCTTGCGTTGAAAATGTGGGCTTTTGGGAGAGGCGACAGCCATGTATTTGTGTATGCCGCAGGCGCGCTCAGCGCGCGACAGCACTTGGACTGTTTTCTGCGTTGCTCTTCTCGCCCTCCGCATTTGGGTCAGGTCATGTGTCAGTATGTTGGAATTTGTGCGAACCCTCAAAAACTGTTTCGGGGTAACGGACAAATCGGGTAGATTAGTAAGCGACTAGCATATAGGCCGACTGTCTGTAACTTGCTATCTATCGCGTTTGCCCACGGCCCACCACCGCCAACGGGACAAACGGAACCCTCTGTGTGCGACTGCTGGCGACCTCGCCCCTCGTATTTCAACACAGTAGGCATGCTTTGCACAGAGCCAGTAGGCGCTCGGCACAACCCACTTCTTCCTTGAGTATTTCTTTTATTTGAGTAATAAGTTCTCCTCAAACCGTCGTTTACTGTAAGATGATGTCAACAGCAAAATTCAGTGGCCTTAGGTACAGAATGATGAAAAAATAAATAATAAGAGCAATGAATATTATAGTAACTGATCGAATCTCGGCGCATTCTGAGTTGCAGATGAGTAATATATATGTCGAAAACTGCACAGAGAACTAGAGTACTGCAGACATGACGAGGAGACAAGACAAATACGTGCGGCTGTATGGAAAACGCGTCAGAAATATACATGATTGAGAAACGTCGCAAACTCAACTGTTCTCTTGTTCATCATGCTCCGATATGAATCAAATTAACCCATCTCTCGACCGTAATACCCCGCTTCTTTCGCAAGCCCTGGATCGTTTCACGAAGAGCCCTCGCAGACCGCTTGAATCCCAACTCAGGTGAATCCTCCTCCGCAAACATACGCTTATAAAATCCCTTGGCGATGAAAGGCCCATCGTCATCAGCCATCGCCCACATTGTACCGATTACACTTCGAAAGCCGCAAAACTGCATGGCAGCAGCGAGATGAAGCACTTCCTCGCGTGCCCCGTCAACAATCTGTCCCGCACTGTGACAGGCGGATAGAAATGCGAATTCAGCATTCGGTAGATTGGATTGAATGATGTCGAGCAAAGTGAGACGATCTTCGCCGAAAAGCTTGAACGCGTGCAGGAAGGGTTCTTTGGAATTTAATTTACCATGGCAGGCAAAATGTACCCAGTCATGGTCACGAATATTGTCGATAACCACTTTGCGCGTAGCTTGCTCGCGAACAAGACATTTGACAAAATCTCTCTTCCTCCGTATGGCACGAACCTCATTTTCTACTTCGAGGAGAAGTTTATCAGGCAGAGCAACAACGAGGAGTCGTGGCCGTCCAATGTCGGGTCTCCTAATCCCAGGCTTGGACTTCCGAGCATTGATCAAGGCTGTGAGCGTCGGGGTGTACGAAGAGATGTAATCATCTGAGAGATACTGATTTCTGTCATTCTCAACGCGAATTGGCCCTGCCGCATGAAAAGGTAGAGCAGATAAGAGAGACGTGGGGCACCACCAGATACGAGTCTGTTTCTCGATTCCCAGCTCGCCCAGCTTCTCGACCACCCGGGAAACCACCCGGTTCCACAACGACTCCAACACACTCTCAATACCCGCATCACATTTATCCGGCTCCGTCATTTGGAGTGCAGTCTTAAGGTCTTTCACAAGCGAGGGGCCGTTGTGGTCGAAATCAGAATCCAGTTGGATATTGACAGGCGGGCGATCATGAAGAACAATAAGAGCATCGGAACGATATTTGCTGTGGCTGACGATGATGACGGGACCCTCGACAGCAGCCTCTCGAAGAACGCTAAACCGTCGGGCTCGTAGAAAGTCTTCAAATCCTGATGTCGCACGAATCTCTGTGACGACGTCCTCCAATTGGGATGCAAGACGCCGCTTTCGAGAATACATTTCATCCACGAGTTTCTGCGATGCACCCGTCGCGATATCCTGTGCGACCAAAGTATTTGACTTCGACTCGGATGAAGTGGTGAGTGATTCCAGTTCACGGCTGGTATTTAGGAACCTGTCTGCCAAGCCTTCGTCGACTTTTGCAAGCTGATCCATCGGTGTCCTGAGGCCGCGTAACTGCGACCAGATAAGTGCTCTTCCTTGTTCGAGCATCTCGACAGCCTGAGCCACTTCACCGACCTGTATAGCATATGAGGCCGCATCCGAAGCGAGTGTTGGATATCCGTTTTTACCGAGAAGAATCTTATGCTGCATATGCACGGTAGGAGTGATGACGAGGAATTTCTCGAGGAGCGACAGAGCGACACGGTAAGCTTTTAGAGTGGAATCATGACGCTGTGATCGTGCTAAAGTCACCCAAGCCACTGCTACTAAAAGCCGCGTTAGCGTATTGGAGAAGACATGATCAGCGCCTTCTTCAAGATAACGAAGAGACTCCTCAAGATCATCTATCCGACCTGTCTGCTCAAAATGAGTGTGCATGGCTCCTGCAATATTATTTAGCGATGAGGAGCGATCAGGGTGTCCAGGAGGACGCAGTTCTAGTGCGTCGCGATGGAGGACAATGGCCTCCTCGAGATCCTCCATCCGACCGGTCTGCTCGAAGCGAGTCTGCACGGCATTTGCGAGGTTTTTGATCGATGTGGAGCGAAGTGGGTGTCCAGGAGGACGCAGTTCTAGCGCCTCGCAATGGAGGACAATGGCCTCATTAAGATCCTCCGCCCGACCGCTTATCTCAAACCGATTCCGCACGGCTATTGCAAGATTATTTAACGATGAGGAGCGATCAGGGTGTCCAGGAGGACGCAGTTCTAGCGCGTCGCGATGGAGGACAATGGACTCCTCGAGATCCTCCATCCGACCGGTTTGCTCGAAACGAATCTGCACGGCACCCGCGAGGTTGTTCATTGATGAGGAGCGACCAGTGTGTCCAGGAGGACGCAGTTCTAGTGCGTCGCGATGGAGGACAATGGCCTCCTCGATATCCTCCATCCGACCGGTCTGCTCGAAGCGAGTCCAAACGGCATTCGCGAGGTTGTTGAACGATGAGGAGCGATCAGGGTGTCCAGGAGGACGCAGTTCTAGCGCGTCGCGATGGAGGACAATGGCCTCCTCGAGATCCCCCATCCGACCGCTTTTCTCAAATCGAGTTTGCACAGCTACTGCAAGATTATTTAGCGACGAGGAGCGATCAGTGTGTCCAGGAGGACACAGTTCCAGGGCGTTGCGATGGAGGACAATTGCCTCCTCGAGATCCTCCATCCGACCGGTCTGCTCGAAGCGAGTCCGCACGGCACCTGCGAGGTTGTTGAACGATGTGGAGCGAAGTGGGTGTCCAGGAGGATGCAGTTCTAGTGCGTTGTGAAGGAGGACAATGGCCTCCACGAGATCCTCCGTCCGACCGGTCTGCTCGAAGCGAGTCTGCACGGCACCTGCGAGGTTGTTGAACGATGTGGAGCGAAGTGGGTGTCCATGAGGATGCAGTTCTAACGCGTCGCGATGGAGGGCAATGGACTCCTCGAGATCCTCCATCCGACCGGTCTGCTCGAACCACGTCTTCACGGCATTTGCGAGCTTGTTTAACGATAAGGAGCGAAGAGGGTGGCCAGGAGGACGCAGATCTAGCGCACCGCGATAGAGCAAAATAGACACCTCGAGATCATCCATACGACCGGCCTTCTCAAACCGAGTGAACAGAGAATTTGCAAGGAAGTCCAGCCCGGAACGAGAAGGATCTCCTGGCGGAAGACGATTTAGCATTCTACGTCTAACGGCATCCATCCGTACGAGTCACGGCAACTGCGAGGATGAACACGAATGTTGATCGATCATGGTACTCAATATCCTGGAAATATACTCACGCCGGGTTTGAAGGATATAGTTGCCTATACTGAAAATTTCCGCGCTCTGTACAGTAAGACACAGGAAGGATTAGTGCAATTCATCGGCGAGTAAGGGCGATCCTACCTCTGTCTGTTTTGCTACGACAGTCTCAAGTAAAATGTTACGCGAGGCTGCAAGTGTGTCCGTAGGCTATGAGCATCAGAGGAAGTATTCAGCGCAGTTCAAGGTGCTATTGACGATGCTAGATATCGCTCACCTTGTACTTTCCTACGTTGTTTTTTATCGAATTTTGTCGAATTTTAGATAGTTCTCGAATTGCGGAGACCACTTGACATCGACAGGAGGAAAGGGTCGAGCGTGAGCGTGAAAGCAGCGCTCTCATGGTGTCCCCGGATTTATAGCGTGTTGACTTCAACTTCCGCAAACTTCGAACCATTTGAAAAGCGAGGCCGAATGTTGCCGAAATCTAAAACCCAGATACATGTCCATATATCAAACAACGAGGCTTTACTGTCCTCAGCCTTTATTGCGAAGGTGGGCAGCACGTTGTAAACAAGCACGTACCTGGCTTTACTTGTATCATCTGCCCATTCTCGTCGCGCGGTCGTTGTTTCCTCTGCCGCCCTCCCCGATGGGCAACACCTGGCAAATAAAGAGACAAGATTAGTAATCCTTCGGCGACGTTTAATCAAAGGCCTTGAGAATGGTTCAAGCCTGTCTTACACCGCCGATAGTTAACGTCCTTGGGACTACGACTGGTGCCAACACGAAATCATCACGAGGAAAAAAGAACAAGAACTTACCGCCTCACCAAGGACGCATCCTTGTTGTGTTTGCCGGAAGCGCAGTGTATTTGATATGGCCATTCGAGACTCTGGAGTATCACATCTCAGAGAAGCCGTACGCTTCTTCGTGCAATGCAGTCCGTGTATCGATTCATGCTGTATGTGCATCTCAACCTTTTACGGCTCACCGGTATCTTCATTCTACCCCTTTCTAAAGTAACCAGAATCATCGTATCGAACTCAAACAACAAAATTAGAGATGACTTGCTTTCAATGCTCACTAATGAACTTCACTCCTGATCATCGATAACGATGATCTCGACATCCTGTGAACTCAACGCACTTAGGAAATCGACGTTCTCGCAGACGAAGACCCGCGATGTTGTAAGGAAGCAAGGGAGTCCATTTTTATAGCAAGGAAGGCCGGCGAGGTATATGGGCTTGATGATGGTCGGATGGTCCCGCGTCTAAGCGCTGTTAAACGAGCGTATCCCAATGCTCGCGATACTTGCGGACACGCGTCTTGATGCGTTATTGAGCTTGAGCGTGCGGAAGAAATTTGTCGAGAGTTGGCTCCAGCGCAGAAGTCGCAAGGGTTGAAGAAGAGTTAGAAACATGGGATAGAGGTTGTCATTGTCTCGCCTGAATAGTGTATACGAGTATGAAAGGCTCGTCAACGCGCGCCGTCGTAATAAAAGTACTTTATGCTTACGATCGTGGGGTTTTGAGACACATTCGCCTTCAACATGTCCGTCTGATTGAGCGTCGCCATCTCGCCGTGCAGGATAGCTGAGTGCTACTGGATGCGCTGATTGTGCGGAACGCCTATAACATTCACCTCGCCGCTAGTACTCGTCTGTTCGACAATTCCGATACCGAGCACATCGTCAAACATTCCGGTCATGATTTTAGACATAACGCGGTCGTGGTGGTCGTGGTGGTCGTGGTGGTGGTTTATGGTACAATCGACCGACGGCCGTTGGTACTGGCCCTTACCGAGTGAGTATCCCCGCGTCCGGGTTTGAAATTTACAGTAGCCTAGCTTCGAGAAACGATTCAGCAGGAGGGGGGTCCTCTGGTAAGTAAAAAAAGGAAAAGCAGAGTAGAATATATCTGAATACTGTAGTTCCACACCATTATTCTCATACGATATAACCCCTTCGCAGGAGTAGAGAGCGCTGGCCTCTGCCATGCACGAGCTCTTCGTGATCAGGTGATCAGGACATGGACAGGGCGTCTCCAGCAAATCCAGCACATCATCGTCGACCCCGACACCCGCGACGCCATTCATAACAAACTGGAAGACGGTCCTGGTCCTCCCCGACGGCGCGCGCCTCCGACCTCGCGCGCACAGACAGCTTCTCGCTCATCGCGCCGACGCGTGCCCCGTGCTCGCCCTCCGCGCGCCGCCCCGCGATGATGCGCTGGCCCCATCCGTCGTCGGCGTGCCCAGCGCGAGCGCAAACCTAACACCGGCGTACCCTGTCCTCGAGCTCTTCTTTCCGGCCTCGGAGAAAAGTCCAGAGACGGTCGCGTTGGATGATTTATGGCAGCTATCTACGTGATCTGGGCGACAATGCACACGCAGGAAATCATATCCGTCGTGGTCGCCCCGTCCCTACCGAACGCGGCCGACCTCGCGGGGTCTCTCCTCCGCTCCGGGCTCGCAGGCGCGCCCTCCCTTTTCGCCTCCCCCTCAAACGAAACCGAAAGAGAAGACGCGTCACCCGAGCTCTTCCTCGACTGAGAGACCTTCTGGTAGGGTGCCGACACAGGCTCCGCGTGGGACATCGCGCGCTCGACCACGCGTCCTTCACGCGCAGCAACTGCTCCGCCCGGCGGCCCGCTGCTCTACGCCCGCTACTGCACGCCCGTGCGCGCGGTGCTCGGCCTGCATGTCTTGGACCTGGGGAGCAAGGACGACATGGACGCGTTCCACCGCTGGATGAACGACGAGCGCATGAATAGCGGATGGGGCAACTAGGGCAGTTGGGCGAAGCTCGTGGAGTATGTGAGGGACGTCGTGGACGACCCGCATGTGCTGCCGCTGATTATGAGTTGGGACGGCGCGCGGATGGGCTACGTCGAGCTCGTGTGGATAAAGGTACGCCCGTTGTTTTCCCGTCGAAAGGAGCTGTCCCTGATAGCTGGCGAAACAGAACCATGTCGCGTCGTACGTCCCCGCCAACGCGCAGGACTACGACCGCGGGCTGCACGTCCTCGTCGACGAGGACAGGTTCCGCGGGCAGGCGTACTGTGCGTCCCCCTACCTCCCCTCTTATTATCATTCTCTCCCTTTGCCTAACTACATAATGCACGCGGATTACACACAGCACAGACGTGGTTCCGCTCGGTCACGCATTACATCTTCCTCGCGGAGACGCGTCGTCGGCGATCCGAAGCGCGCGAACGCGCGGCCGCGATCGTCCGCACGTCCGCACGTCCGTCGACGCGGGCATGCACCTCAAGACCGTACGTCCCCTGCCCCTCCTTGTGTGCGCAAAAAACTAAGGACGCGCACTCTATTTCTTGCAGTCGTTCTACTTCCCGTACAAGCACTCCGTGATGACAATGACCCTCCGCGAGCGGCTGTTCAAAGAGGATGTGTTCCATTGAGCAGAGCGTGGACTGGCGTCCGTGAATGCGCGACAGCAGTCCGCTACGTCATGAAAGATGTCCGTACGCCGCCATTGCTTTTGCATAGTATGCGATAACCTTGGAATGAACTCGGAGGCAATTGTTGTTTGTTTGAATGTCGGGGCATTAAAGAAAAGAGAATGTGGAGTTCCAGATGGAGGCCTCTCCAGTCGGTAAATTAAAGTAGTCGTGCTTTATGTATGGTATTATCGGCCGATGCCCGTCGTACTGGCCCTTATCGTATGAGTAGAAATTACAGCAGCTACAGCTTCAAGAGACAACATATAAACATATTGGTAAATGTCATACATTCTGGACGAATGGAAAGTACTGTGGTAAGTGAAAAACAAAAGAGAGGAAGACTCGTTAAACATGAGGATTGTATTCGTGCGAAAATCCTTTTACCACGCGTAAGGGAGCGCTGCAGTCTTCTCTTTAGGACCTAAATGACCGGGTACAGTCGGTCCGAAGACACTGTACTAGTTTAGATCTGAAGTTCTTTCCGCCTCACGTTCAAGGTCTGAGTCCCAGTGAAAAGTCACTCGTGTGAAATCGAGCCGTATCGTAGCAGATCGTAGACAATCTTGTGTATTCGATTCAAATCGAGTGAACTCGGATGGGCTGTGTTGCGACTCAATTTAGACGTCTGATTTTCCGTTGCAACTTGCTCAGGAGATCGACGCGAATGAGAAAATTGGCTAAGTTAAAATAAATTTGCCCAACGAACTGCACACACGGCTTATGTAAATTGAGAATGTCCCACAACTCGCAACACATCAATCAGTCGTTCGAACAGTCGAACTCGCTCGAACTTGTGCTCTTGTGCACAATTCCTCTCACGTGCTGAGTTTCGTACTCCGCTACCCTCCGCCAAAAATTTCACGGTTTTCACTCGGGTGACAAGACTTCTCTCCACCATCGACCTCTGCAGCAAAAGGCGATGCACGCCCCAACCTCTGGAACAGCGGTACGCACCGCCTCGATAACACGCTCAGCTACGCGCTCGAGCGCGCGTGGTGCTTCGCCGTGCGCCCGCACACGAACGATGTCGCGGTCGGCTTCGATGAGGACGTTGTCGTCGTCAAGCTCGGCCGCGACGAGCCCGCGCTCAGCATGGACCCCGCCAGCAAGCTTGTCTACACGCGCAACACCGACGTGCTCTCCACGAATCTGCAGGCTGCTGTGGACGTCGAGACGCCCGAGGGCCAGCGTGTCCACCTCCCCGTGCGCGAATACATTTTAAATTATAATGTCACGCGCTAATGCTCTGATAAACCCCATGTATCTCCTAGGCTATATCCCCGCTCAGAACCGCGTGTATCTCGCAGACAAGGAAGTCAGGATTTACGGATACTCCCTCTCCCTGAACCTCATCAAATACCAATTGGCCATCCTTCGAGGCAACACTGACACTGCTGCCGAGATCCTACCGTCAATACCAAAAGAACAGCGGAACAAGGTCGCTCGATTTTTAGAAGCACGAGGTAAAGAGCATGGTTCAGACTATGATGGACACACTATTTACATCGCTATTTCCTACTATTTAAACCTGCAGGAATTGGCGCTCCAAGTGACGACCGACCCGGACCACAAGTTCGACCTCTCGCTACAGCTTGACGACCTCGACGCGGCGCTCGAGATCACGCGAACCAGACCCGACGCCGAGGCGGAGACAAAGTGGAAGGCCGTTGGCGACCGCGCGCTGGCCATGTGGCGCTTCGACCTCGCGCGGGAGTGCTTCGAGCGCGCGGGCGACCTCAGCGCGCTGATGCTCCTGCTCCTCGCGATCGGCGACAGGGCCGGGCTCGCAAAGCTTGCCGGGCAGGCCGGTAAGCAGAACCCTCAAACGTGCTTGCTGCAAACCAGGACTGTCTTGCTGAAAGAGAGCCGCTTTGTGCAGAGGAGAAGGGGCAAAACAACCTGGCGTTCACCAGCCGGCTGCAGCTCGGTGACACGGAGGCCTGCGTCAACCTTCTCGTGAAGACGGAGCGCGCGCCGGAAGCAGCGCTCTTCGCACGGACCTACGCACCGAGGTAAGCCGCCTCTCTGCCTCTCCTCTCCTCTGAAGGCCGGAGCGATTGACACGCTTCGCCCGTCGCAGCCTGGTGCCAAAAGCGGTGGTCGCGTGGAGCGCGGAGCTCACGTCCAAGGACTGCAAGAAATTCGCTACGACCGCAATGTCGCCCACGGAGAACCTGGAGAATGTATGGGGTGTGGGCGACTGGTTTCTCGTCTTCGTTGTTGTCTTTTTCGTAGCATTTTTCATGTTTTTAGCGTAGCGTACAGTCAATTTATTGCTTGATTCGCTTTTATAAAAATAAGAAAAGTGCGATAAACTGCCAGATTTAATACGATATCATCCGATAAAATACAGTACATGAATAGAAATGACACGATTTTGCACGATTTTGCACGATCCTGCTATAGATTGTATCGAGTGAGAACGAGCCAAAACTGACTAGTCAGTTTTGGCTCGTTCTCACTCGATCTGGCAAGAAATATATCGTGATATTCTTAAAATATATTGTGATATCGGACCAGGTCGATTAATCCGAAATCACTCGATCTCACTCGACTTCACCCGAGTGACTTTTCACTGGGTCTGAGTAGGGGCGTTCAAAGTAGGAATGGAACGACGTTCCGTTCCTGTCGGCTACCCAAATAGGAAGTGGTTACTTCAGCTTATCATCCTGAGTCACAAACAGTCACACACCCGCCGCTTGCACTGCGGCAGCGACAATGGTGCATATATGCGTCATTTCAACACTCTTGGCCATTCAAGCTCACTATACCTCGGAAAATATATCTCATAATCTATCATGCTTTTGTCCTAACAGAGTGTTCCGGATGTTCTCATATGTACATCAATTTGTAAACCGACATCCTTTGCAAGACATATTTTCTCCTTTTGTACATAACATACCTTTTTTTTTTGAAGAAGGCTTGCCATACTCATAATCATTACTTCTGTGATGCTGTATTTATATGTCTACAAAGTACTGGTCAATGGTCTTGTTGTGCTCAAATAATTCAAATACATGCTCAAGCCCTGGGTTTCACAAACAGCAAAAAATACTAAAACTTCATACAAAACATTGCAGAGTCAGAGAAAGACTTGATATGTACACAGATTACATCCAGTATGTCCATGTGTAGTCAAAGAGCAAGCCAGGAAATGACACCAGTTTACCAAAGAGGGTCCAACTACCATTATTAGATTCGGCAATGCTATACATTTTTTTAAATCTCAGAAACTCATTATTAGTACATATATATAACATCTCAGAGTAATCTCTTTGATTTTTAAGAGCTGAAGCAAAGTTGTTGAGGCTAGATTGATGAAATTTGGGAATGGCAAGAGATGTCACGCCGCTAGCACTACGCTGAATAATCCCTTCCTTTCTAGGTAGCCGACAGGAACGGAACCTCCGTCTTGCGGCAAGCTACTTGAACATCGTTATGATATATGCATTCTGTATGCGGCTGCTGCACTCGTTAACGGTGGCAGCACGACCATTCGGACATGACTCATGATCACGACGTTCCAGCTAGCCAGTGGACTTAGTGGACTGTACCCTGGCACGCGTTTTCAATCTTCTATTATCCTAGTCTTTGTGGCTAACTCGAGCACAGCTACGTTCTTTCAGACGCTAACCACCGTGCTTCTCGGCATATATAATCCAGCTGTGAAGACACTCTAGCGTCAACACACTCTTACGCTCAACCATGAGCTCTTCTCCTGCCGCCAGAGAGCGAATGCACCATACCATGTCCAAGCGCGCTGTTTTCGTCCTTGCTGTTCTGAACGACTTGATACTCCTCGTGTACTCGCTCTTGATCGGCAAGACCAGCCTCGAACAGCTGCAAGCTCGACTTCGTGAGATGCCCGTTCAGGGACTAGTCGACGTGTCGAACGACAGAGATGAGAAAGACAACCCTCCCACCCAGGACTCGGAGCAAACTCACTCTGAAAAGCCTAAAGAGCCCTGGGTCAGCGCTATTAGCGGACTGTGCAGAGCGATCGTTAAACGCGATGTCGAGTTTGTGTCTCGGTAAGTTACGCGCAAGGAGTCAGACCATCTCACACTTACGAGCTTCTTGAAGCGCGCTTAATGCTGCACCTTGCCTGGCAAAGACGCGTCACGACGCGTTGTGGTATCCTCTACACGCCGCAGTCCTGTCCGGCGATATGGACATCGTCAAGCTCGTGCTCGCTCAGCCAGGCATCGACGTCTGCGTAGTCGATAAATCTACGCCTGATACTTGTAACAAACTTGTGCGCGAGGAGGAGCTGGCGATCTGTACCGGAACTACCACGAAGGGGGCCACACCCCTGCATTACGCGTGCATGGTCGGAAATATCGATATTATCAAGGTGCTTCTGGAGCGGGACGCGGATTTTTACGCCGTGGACGACAAAGGTTGGACTCCGGTGGACTACTTTGATGTGCGCCTCCATGTGGATGTCTTGGCAGCATACAATGAGCTATTCGAGCAGTGGCGCAAGCGCAAGGAGCACTATGCTGGTAACTGATAAATGTCCTGCTATGTATCACTTTCTTCTAATGCATAAAACCGCTGTATCTTATTTCAGATTCCCTCACGATTGGCAGCCTTGCCGATATGATTAGAGAAAATAAATTTGAACGCTTCGAAACGTTGAGTGCCTCGCAAACATCCACTCTAGCTGTATGCCGTTGACAGACGTATTGCAGCGCTCTGCAGAAAAAGCCCGAGCTCGCATCGGAAGTCACGCGCCACGATTACACGCTCCTTCATCTAGCCGTCATTCGGCAGCTCCCCCTCTTCGTTGCACTGCTCATCTCCACGGCGCCCTCGACGCTCAACGAGCTCGACGGACGCGACGACCACACAAGCAAGACTTCGCACAACGCCTTCGCGCCGCCGACGTTCCCGCACCAGTACGTTAAGGTCGCGACGCCGCTGCACTACGCGTGCCTCACGGGGAACGTGGAAATCATCGAGCTTCTGCTCAAAGCCGGCGCGGTCTGGGAGCATAAGGATTTCAAAGGCCGGACTCCAGAAGACCTTATCTACGAATGTGGAGAAAACGGCGATTACGTCAAAACTGAATTCATACGCTTGCGCGACGAGGAGGACGAGAGGAGGAAGAAAACGGAAGCAAATGCAGCTGAGAGAAACGACGAAGGCAGTGGAAAACCGGACGATACAAAGGCGGTGGATGATTCGACGAAGTCAGGTAACGCTAACAAAGACAAGGGAGAAATCCAGCCAGAGAAGGAGCCCCCCAAGCACCGTATGTGACGTTCTCCTCCCTACACCCCCACCTCTCAAAAAAAAACGTCAAAGGTCCGCTCGAAGTCGTCTTAGGCGAGAAGCTCGTCGGGCAACGCGGGCCTATCCGTTCTGTCGCGAACGCAATCCGTCTGCGCGAGAACGGATGGGTCGATCCAGATCGCCCGCTCGTCATGCTTTTCCTTGGGAGCTCCGGTGTCGGAAAGACAGAGCTCGCTAAGCAGTTGGCGCTGCACCTCCATGGCAAGGATGGTCTTGCGACGGATAAGGGTAAGACGGTCAACGAGATCGAACAGTCATTCGGGTTTGTACGAATCGACATGAGCGAGTTCCAGCAGGAGCATACGGTTTTGAACCTCACAGGTGGGTAACACATGAGCGTTCTTCTGGAAAGAATGGTGATGAAAGGAGTATGATGATTCTTTTAAGGCTCCCCGAAGGGTTACGTGGTTCGTACACTACCGCACTTGACAATTTGATTGTTGGCTTAATTGAGTCTTCAGGGTTACGATGATGAGGGATATCTGACCAGCCGTCTGAGGAAGAACCCCAAAGCCATTGTGCTTCTTGACGAGATCGAGAAGGCGCATCCGGATGTTCTCACCGTCTTTCTGCAAGTCTTCGATGACGGGCGCATTACCGACTCGAAGGTCTGCCTTTATATATGTCGCCAGCCTGACCGTTTCTTACATTTCTTCACAGCACGGCGTGATTTACTGCAAAGACGCAGTCTTCATCATGACCTCGAACCTTGCGTCGGACGAAATAAAGGAGAAAGCGCCCTTCCTGCGTGCGCTCGTTGCGGAGACAGAGGCTCAGGGCCGCCCGGAGGAGTACATGCGTGTTGTCGGGCAGTTTAACCGCGCGATCTACCCGATCCTCAAACGCGAGCTGAAGCGCGACGAATTCCTCGGACGCATCAACCAGATCGTCGTGTTCCTGCCGCTCAGCCAGGAAGAGATCGGCACCGTCATCAAGCGCGAGCTGGATGTCTGGAGGAGGCGTGCACAGGAGAAGCATGCAATCAAGCTGAGTTGGGCGAATGAAGGTGCGAGCTGAACTACCTTTCTGTTTTCGCAAAGAAAACGCGAACTGACTGCTCTGTTTAACTAGTTGTACGGAAGCTTGCGACCGCGTATGACGTGAACTATGGCGTTCGTTCCGTAGCCAATGAAGTGCAGCGGATTGCGGTCCAGCTAATTGCAGACGCGCAGATCCAAGGACGCATTACGAGAAAGTGAGCATATAGACATTCTAAAATACGAGATCGACATCACCTAATCTGCCCTTCAGCTGGCATGCATATTTGACAACCAACGATCTCGGTGATATTATTCTGAAATCCAGTGACTTTAGAGGTCCGCTATACTTCCAATGGTCTATACTCTTCTGATCTGATTTTCTAATTTTTTGTAAAACAGAAGGTGCACAATTCCGGAGAGGCTGTCGTTTCGTACTCTTTTGAAAAAATAAAATAAAATATGTTGTACTACATTTTTACAGTTTCGAATCGAATTGTGATGTATTCTGGTATTCAGAGTTGTCAGTCCTCGAGGAGACTATTCGCATAGAAGCTGAGAAAGGTTTGTGGAGGGAAACAAATCTTTGTATTCGAGCGGCTACTTGAATAGTGGCTGGTTAATGACAGACCCGCAGGGAAGACCACGACTTTCTGAAGTATCTTCTTTGCGTCCATTTACGACGCGGGCATCCAGCGAGTACCTTTTTTATGCAGCGCTTGGAAATCTCTTGTGTACTTATAAGACAAGCAAATGTATTGTATGACAAGCCGATTGAAGTCGGTCTTGTTGCTCCGCGAAATCCTCTCGACGTATACAACTGCGTCTATTGAAACAACGTAATCAGACCCTCGTCGTTGGTGTGGTTTCCAGAACGCTTACCTACTTGTCTGATAACGGTCGAGTAAAATATCTGGAGTAACCGAGGATTATCGTATGGCGAATTTGCCGTTATTCCAGAGAAAGGGGCAAAACTCTGGTATAGAGTCGTCGTATGTGTATTGTGGCGAGACAAATGTGAGGCTTATCTGCGAATATGTGTCGATATATGGAGCCAGCACATGCTATTATACCAGATAATTCCACCGCAAGTCCTTGACCACAAAAGCTCACGAAAAATCATCCAGTCCCCCAGCCTGCGGGGGGAATGAGATCGTACAAAGGAGTGGGCCCGAGAGACATAAGAGCAATCGACAAGTGAGACAAAGGCTTTCTTTGTATGTATCTGTAAATATTGTCTGTCTGGCTTGTTTCCCTTTGCAAATGTGTCGAAGCTAAGGTAAAGGTTCAAAGGGTAAGCAAGAATAAAGAATAGTGCTTGCGCGGATCTCGGAGTTAAGTAGTAGACGTTACAGGTGAAGGAGCAGGCTTTATACCTCTCGAACGTCAAAGTCTCGACGCTGAAAGCAAGCCGTCAATGCTTCGGGAGGCTCTATGGCTAATTTCCATAATAACCGCGCACCAAGCCACAACGTTATCTTATTGTGAATCAAAATGTCTGCAAGTCTGAGCTGCTATCGGATCTCATCTCCCGTTCTGAGTCCCCGATAACCGGTGTTGCTTCCTAAGTTGTCCTTATATCGAGTTTGAGATAGTTCTCGGGCGGAAAGATCACTTAACACGAGAGGAGGGAAAGGGTCAAAAGTGTGAGAGCAGCGCTCCCATGGTATTCGTATCTATATGGTGTTGACTTTGATTCCGGAAAACTACGGACTGTTCGAAAGGCAAGAAGCTGGATGATGCCGAAAGCTAAAACGGAGGCAGGTAGCACAGTGTAAGCAAGCACGCACCTGGCTTTCCGTATAGCATCCTGATTGTTACCCGGCGCTCATATTCGTCGCGCGTTCGTTGTCAGCTCTGCCGCCCTACCGCTGCGGGCAACGTCTTTCGCTTCGAAAAGAATTGAAGAAAAGCATTGAAAGTATCAGAGGTGCAAGTAATTATGCTTTTCTTAAAATACTCACTTAATCACCAAAAACGTGTCCTTGTGGTATTATCGGGGGCGCAGTGCTATAAGTAATTGATATGTCCATTCGAGACTTCCAGGTGTAAACCACCTGTTAGAAGCCATACGCTTCTTCATGCACTGCAGTCCGCATGTACGTTTTGACCATTTACGGTTCGCCAATATCTTCCTTCCACTCCTTTCAAAGAATACCAGAATCATCGTATGAGACTCGAATAACAAATGAAGAAAACAGGTTACCTTGCGTGCTCTTTAATGAACTTCGACAAACTTTTTGCAGTCTAGATCATCGATAATGATGACTTCGACATCCCGTGAGCTCAGATGTTTATCCGCATTTTCTCGCCGGTGAAGGCCAGGAATGTGTTGAGAATGAGCGAGGGAATCCGCCTTTGTAGCTTGGAAGGCCGGCGAGATATGTGGGCTCGATGATGGTTGGATGCGTCCCGAGTCAAGATGCTGATTTACGAGCGTTCCCAATCCCAATGTTTGTGGTACTTGTGCGGAGAGCGTCAACGGGCCTGGTCCTTGACACTTACGATTGTGGAGATCCGAGGCCGCCCGTTCGAGCATACAGGATAGCTGAGTGCTTCTGGATGCGCTGGTTGTGCGAGGCGCCCATAACTTTCAGCTCCTTCTCTAGAACTCTCCTTTGCCTGCTCGATGAAAGCTTTCTAGCCTGAGCACAGTCGAGGATTATGGTCGGCGTCGATACGTCATACCATCGAAGATGAACTTATGTAAGTTCTCGCACGTGCTCAATCTTTACGAGTTGTCCAGGCAGTCCTCAAACTTTGAGTCAAACGCGATGAGGTTGTTGACCTGTGAGTACTTCTCCGACGCGAACACTTTGAACTCAGAGGAAAGGAATGCACTACTGATGAGTTCGTAGCGTAAATCTGGCTGGTCTTGACGCACTCGCGTGTGTGTGAGGTGGTCGCCCGTCGCGAGTGAGAACGTCGCCGCGCGCGCGAGGACAAAGTGCAAGTACAAAGTGCGAGTATGTCGTCTTGGACTTGCCGCCTTGACGCAGAGGGTACGAAACTCTATTTGAGAGGATCGCTTCCGTATCCACATACTGAAGCTTTTGTATTTTGTATTATTACTTAGGTTGTACTGATGCTTGCGCTAGCGTCAGGCGCCGACCATCGTGAAAGCAAACAAGTTCAGCGGAGTGCGTTTTGTTCTTCTTATATCCAAGTGGGTGTCTTCAGCTGACTCGCGTCCCTTCCGTTGCTCTCACCACAGTTCACGGCAAGCCTGTGTGCGCTCTGGCAGAAGGCGAGCGCTGGGGGAAATCGGTGTGCAGGCGAGCACGAGCTAGAGACGACGCGCGTTCGTCAACGTGTGCAGGCCCATACAGGATTTCCCGGAGGTGCGCCGTGCTATATATCGCCCTTCCCTTTATTTTCTGACCTAATGATATACTACTGCAGCACGAGCGCGACTCGCTCATGAATATTATTATGAAGTGCCTCGGAGATGTCCACAGGCGCGTCATTGAGAGTGTCGGGAAGGGCATTGCGAAGGTTGCATCTGAGCTGCTCCTCCGCCCCGATTCAAGTTGCATGTAAGCTCAGCTTCGCCATATCTGCACTCGCATCCGCGTCCTTTCCTCCCGCGCTCGCTTTCCTCTCATCACCCACCACAATCTAGACGCTGTCACGACACCCCGAGCCCGCGCACTATGGAGGCCGTGCATCTGTCCAGGACCGCGCAGATATGGAACGCTCCGAGGAAATTGACAGGCAGATTGAGAAGGACTCGTGCAAGTTACGCAAAGAATGCAAGATCCTCTTGCTAGGTGTGTCTACCTTCGCCTTCGATCCCATTTCGGACCCCCAGTCAACCGTGCCCCGCCCCCGTCCCCGCCTCGCTCGCCACCAGTCTCCGGTGAATCCGGCAAATCGACGATCGTGAAGCAGATGAAGATCATCCACCAGGGTGGGTACACACGCGACGAGCTCGCGTCGTACCGCCCGACCGTGTACTGCATCCTGCTCGAGTCTGCGCAGGCGATCGTGTTCGCGATGCGCAAGCTAAGCGTCGACCTGGTACTACACGGCAATCGACTACGAGCTCGACGGCTGCGGCGCGGGCGCAGGCGGGGCGGTGGCGGCGTCCAGCAAGGAGGCCGTGGGCACGATTAACGCGCTGTGGGCGCGTACCTGATCATCCCGCGCATTAAGGACCACGACAGCGGGTTCTACCTGATGGACAGCGCGTCGTACTTCTTCAGCGAGGTCGGGCGCGTGAGGCTCACGGGCTACGTGCCCACCGAGACGGACGTGCTGTGTGCTGCGCGTGCGCCAGAAGAGCACCGGCATCGTCAAGACGCGCTTCAACATGGGTCAGTTCAGCATACACATGTTCGACGTCGGCGGCCAGCGCTTCAAGTGCAAGAAGTGGATGCACGTCGCGTAGATAGACATAATGTACATATCCGTGAAAATAAACTTTTGACTTTTTCCTGTTTATATCAGTATGAGGCCGGAATTTTGGCTACGGGGGTATATAGGAACTACGCTTAACACAGGACAACGGGACCTGTCCCCTGAAGAACAGGCCCGCCGCTCGAGCCACTCTGCCGTCCTAATCTACGTAGTTCGAGACACCCTGTAGACATGCTCGGGTATATGCCAAAGAAGCGGTTGGGTAAAGGTGGTGCACTCAACATTCTGCCCTTCCTTCCAACCAGCTGTGCGCGCGACAAAGGCGATGTGAAAGAGAGAGCTGGGGGACTGAGTGCGCAGACTCTCCCCTCCTTATACTCTTCAGCTAACCCCTTCCGATGTGCAAAGCGGCGCTTGCGAGCTGCTCATTCACCCGGGCGTCTGGAACGCCATCTCCTGTTCTGAATTGCTGATGGCCTCTGTTGCTTTGCGTCATTGAAATCATTAGAAACAAAGTGACGACATCTTTACAAAGAAGCGCATCCGATCGACGGCGAGAAGTCGAAGTTACGAATAAACTCTAAATTGCTTCCGCAGGGCGTGCGTAGCGACTGTACTGGTCCTCCCCAACAGCGCGCGCACAGACGACTCATCGCTCGTCGCGCGAGACGCGTGACCCGTTTTTGCCTTCCGCGCATTCCCTCGCGATGCTGCGTAGCCCCTATCCGCCGCCGGCGCGCCCGGCGCGAGCGCCGGCGTATCCCGCCGCCGGAGAGGATTACGTTAGATGATTATGGGCGGCCGTCTCTGGGCGGCGAGGCACGCGCAGGAGGTCGTGCTCGCCCTGTCCCTGCCAAACGCAATCGGCCTTGCGGAGTTCCTCCTTCACTCCGGTCTCATGCGTCTCGCGCTCCCAGGCGCGCCATCCCCTTCGCTTTCCCCTCAAACGACACTGAGAACAAAAAATCCGAACGGGCGCCCGAGCTCTTCCTCGACCGTGCGATCTTCTGGCAGGGCGCCGGCACGGGCCCCGCGTGGGGTGTCGCGCGCGGGCAACTGCGGCACGCGTTCGACCGCGCGTCCTTCCCACTCATGACGCGAAGCACCCGCTCCGGCAGGCGGCACGCTTCTCTACGCGCGCCACTGCGCGCCCGTGCGCGGTGCTTGGCATGCACGTCTTAGATCCGATGTGCAAGGAGGACACGGACGCGTTCCACCGCCGGATGAACGACGAGCGCGTGAACAGCGGGTGGGGCGAGAGGGGTATCTGGGAGAGGCATGTCGAGTACGTGAGGGGCGTGATGGACGACCTGCACGTGCTCCCGCTGATCATGAGCTGGGGCGGCTCGCGGATGGGCTACGTCGAGCCGTGTGGATAGAGGTGCGCATGTTTCCTTCTTTCGTCACAAGGAGCTCTCTGATATCTGGCGAAGGATAATCACGTCGCGCCGTACGTCCCCACCGGTGCGCAAGACTATGACCGTGGGCTGCACGTGCTCGTCGGCGAGGACAGGTTCCGCGGGCAGGCGTACTGTGCGTCCTCATCCCTTCCCTCTTATACTCTCCCTTTCCCTGACTGACTAACACACGCGAACCCTAATCCCCCACAGCACAAGCATGGTTCCGCTCAATCACTCACTACATCTTCCTCGCGGAAGCGCGCACGGCGCGCGTCGTTGGCGAGCCGAAGCGCGCGAACGCCGCGATCGTCCGCACGTCCGTCGACGCGGGCATGCACCTCGAGACCGTACGTCGCCCCGCCCCTCCTTTCCTGTGCAAAACTAAGTGCGAGCACGTTATTTTCTTGTAGTCGCTCTACTTCCCGTACAAGCACTCCGTGTTGACGATGGACCTCCGCGAGCGGCTGTTCAAAGAGGACGTGTTCCACTGAGCAGATTGCGCACTGGCGTCCGTTCAATATGCACAACAGCAGTCCGACGTATCATTTTTAGAGGAAATTTTAATAAATTAATAAAGTACGAGGGGACGCCGGGTATGTGTATGTACGTGCAACTGTCTGTTCTTGCATACATTATATAAAAAGAAAAACCGGGATAAACATGGTTTTGTTTCTTGGAACCGAGGCGTAAGGGACACTGGAAATTGTGAAACTGCAGATGGAGATTGTGTATACGCCCACCACCAACCCGAGGTTCGAGAACGCCAGACGCACGGACGCGCGCAATCTCTTCGGGGCTGCACCTCTTAGCGCCCCCACCACCGACGGTGAGTACCTCGTCGCCGGTCCGTCCATCACCTTCAGCAATGCGAGCGTCGCCCAAGACAACAGTGCGTATAACAGCGCTTGTCGAGTACTGTCGGGGCATATGACCAACGCGCTCAGCGCGACAAGGCCGCGAAGCCAGAATTCACTGTCTTCAGAGACACAGACGTCGACGACAGCAACGATGAAATGAATGCCGGATATTATTCGGCTGAAGATAGCTTAGACTTCAGGGATTCTGAACGTGTCGAGGTGGCTGAGACGTCGTTCGCTAACGAACGATTCCGCAACGCCATGGACGCTCAGAGGACCAACAGACTCCCCGCCACAAACAAACAGAACCTCCGCTGCTGCTACCAACGCGCATTCGAACGACGGTGTCTATGTAGCTGAGGCGGGGGGCGCCGTCACCGACCGCATCACTGCGCAAGACAACATCCCGGAGGACAACGGTGCCTCCTCCACAAGAAACAACACAAAATGCCGCGCCGAGTTGGCAGGTGATTCAGCAGGCGGGGACGGTCAGCCAATCGAAGAAGCCACAGTCTTTGGAACTCTGTAAGCCAAGGCCGTAAAAGAAGTAAGCAAACATCTTCGTCTTCTGCCCAACTGCTCGCTGACGAGCGGCATACACGATCCTCAGAGTCTATTTCCAGCGCAGATGAGGAAGCCCCTCGCGCGAAGAGAGCTAATGCGAAGAGGGTGAAGGCGGTTCTGTATACTCGTATAGCCAGGAACAAGTCTCAAGCCGTCCAGCCCATCGACAGCACGACGGAAGACACTGGTCCGCGAATGCGCACCAGAACGAAAGCCACACAACCCAACAACCCAACCGTCGGCGCAGCCGTCCCAACTGACGCGCCCGCTGCTTCCACTGCCAACCCCATTGGTGCACGGGTTCGTACCCGAGTCCAGCCTACTAGGGCGGCTAGACCGAAGGCGGTTCCAATAACAAGGAAAAAGACTACAGTACCCAAGGCGAAAGGAAAGGCTCAGGCGTCTGCTCCTTCCCCAGAGCCTATCTCAGTTGTGGCTCGCGCCAAACGCCGCCGCGCGCTCGCTACCATAAAAAAAGAAGAAAGTGTCACCCTCTTGCAAACGCCACGCAAGACGCGCGAGAAGGCCAAAGCCGCAGCCGTCCTTCCTTCAGCGCCAGCGCCCCCAGCGAAGCCCGTCCGCAAGGCACGTCAGAAGGCCCCAGTCGCGCCTCCAGCGCCAGCACCAGCACCTCCCGCAAAGGCAGCGCGCAAGACGCGCAAAAATGCAGAGCAAGCACCAGTCGCGCCTCCTCCAGTGCCAGCGCCGCCTGCGGAGCCTGTCGATCCGTCCAAGACGCGGACACTCCGAAGTAAGAGGACGTGTGCTCTCGAGGTTCCCGAACCAAAGCCTCGTACCGCCTCATGGCGCAGCAGACTGGCGTTCTGTCGTCTGAGGAGGCGGGCGAACCAGAGAGAAAGCCAACAGCAGGACAGAAAAGGCGCCGCGATGATGACGACGCAGAGACACCTGCTCCGACGAAACGGCGCAAGCCTGCGCCCGTACCCTAATCCGCACCCGTAGCACCAGCACCGACACCCATGCAGGTGAACGCTGTTGCAACGACATGACAACAGAGCTGCTCACGCTGCTCAACGCCGTCAATGCCGCCCCACCCGTGCCCAGGCAGGCATGAAACAACGCCGGTGGATGGGGTACTATTAGCGCGGGACCGATCATGGCTAGTGTCAATGCGCTCTTCAGGTTTCTGATTCGAAGTTTTATCATGTTTTTTTCTTCTTTCATACTGCTTTCTCAAAGGAAACATACCTTTGCATACGCCTTCGTACATGCCTTCGGGGCGCCCCGGTATCATCTCCAGATGTTTCTACCTATTCATGTTTTCTGTATACATATCATACCTTTCCCTAGATAGCGGGATGGTTTAGTCTATTTTATTATTATTTTTGTTCAAGGTTTGTCCGCATACCTATTTGAGATACATATATAATATCGTGTTGCTCATCGCTCGCAGTGTACTTAGACAATCCGTTCCGAGGACGTTTCTCTGCGGACAGGCTTGAATCATGGCAGCTAAGCAGCGCGTTGAAGAGGAGAGCCGGTGGCCATGTCGAACCAGTGCGAGAGAAGGTGGTGGTAGGAATCTAAGACGAGTTTATCATTTCTTTGTCCTCCATGCTTCTTACACCACCGACCGCAGTACTCTGACCTTCTGACCGTATCTGCACGTCGACTGAGCCACTCGAAGCCAGATTTCGAAAAAAAGAGCACAACAATCAAACACAAAATGAGATTCGGACTTCGTTTTTCGCTCTCACACGTACCACGGCCTCTCGCCAGTTGACATGCCCCGCCCATCTCTACGACAGCATTAAACTCACATGCACGCCTCAATCTCTTCGCCGCCCTCAACCGCGATTTGACTTTCCCGTCCGACTCGAATCCATTCGGCAACTTCGAGTCGTTGTCGCTTGCCAGTTTCCTCCCATGTGCCGCCGTAATGGACCGCCTGCGCCTCGCAAACGTGATGAACGTCCTTTAAATATAGTATCGAGGAGAGGATGACTAGCTGGTGCAAACAGTCGGTCGAGCGGTTGCCGTCGCGGCAAACTCAAAGCACGGTACTCCGTGTGCAAGGCCACCATGGGCTGGAAGCGATACCCGACGCGGAGAAGTTGGAGCATGTGTGCTCGTACCCCTCGACCTCAGTGCGGTCTCTCCGCGCCAAATGCTCTGAGGCAGCGAGGTCTGCACGGGAGCTATGCGGCATAGATTCAGCAAGTGAAGAAAAATCGGACGGTTCGATCTTAGAGACATGGGGCAGGTTGGCGCCGTCTTTCCTGGAAAGCGTGGACGCGCCCGGTTGTGGAGATCCGAGGCACCGCATTCAGACTGTCCGCCTTTTCGAGCATCGCCGTCTCTCCATAGTGCTGCGCTGGTTGTACGAGGCGCCCATAACTCTCAGCTCGTCCCCTACCTGAGCCAAAAGTTGGGACTTGGCTTTTGCTAGCACTCTTCTTTGCCTGCATGATAAAAGCCTGAGGCCCAGCGGAGCGCCGCCGTGGTAGTCTAGTGTTATGGTACAATCGACCAATGGCCGTTGATACATGCTGGTCGTGTTCGCTATACAAAATAAAGTAGCCATAGCTTCAAGTAGGAGAACGGAGTACTGAGGAAGACTCATTACATGAACATGAGGACTGTATTCGTGCAGAAAATACGTGTAATCCTGAAAAAGGGCGCGGGCATCAGGCCGACGTCTTCTACAAAACCAGCTCATCATCGCCGGCCCGACACCAGCGACGCCCCGCCCCGTCACTCATAACGGAATGGAAGACGATCCTGGTCCTCCCAACGGCGCGTGCACAGACATCTCATCGCCGATGGCGTACTGTAGAAGAAGTGCGAATAGCTGAGAGCATTTTCCCTTCGCTTGCGTTGAAAATGCGGGCTTTTGGGAGAGGCGACAGCCAGGTATTTGTGTATGCCGCAGGCGCGTGCGAACGCTGTCGGGAATTGCTTTTAGAGGAATTGCGATAAGGAGGGCATGGATTCAACAAGAAGACAAATATTATGCTTGCCCGCTCAGCGCGCGTGACAGCACTTGGACTGTCTTCTGTGTTGCCTTTCTCGCCCTCCGCATTTGGGTCAGGTCCGACAGGTAATGTGCCAGTAGGCATGCCTTGCACAGAGCCAGCAGGCGCTCGGCACATCAGACGATCGTTAAAGATGATGTCAACGGCGGAATTTAATGGCCCTAGGTACAGAACGATAAAAAAACAATCCAATTACAAGAGCAATGAATATTATAAAAACCGATCGAATCTCGGCGCAGTCTGAGTTGCAGATGAGTAGAATATACATGTCGAAAACTGCACAGAGAACTAGAGTACTTGCAGACATAGCGAGGGGACAAAAGACAACTACATCGAAAACGCGTCAGTATCATACATAATTGAAAAACGTCGCAAACTCAACTGTTATCTTGTTCATCATGCTCCAATGTGAATCAAATTGACCCATCTCTCGACCGTAATGCCCTGCCTCTTTCGCAAGCGCTGGATCGTTTCACGAAGAGCCCTCGCAGACCTCTTGTATCCCAGCTCGGGTGAATCCTCCTTCGCAAACATATGTCTGTAAAATCTCTTGGTGACGAAAGGCCCATCAATATCAGCCATCGCCCACATTGTACCGATTACACTTCGAAAGCCGGAGAACTGCATGGCTGCAGAAAGATGAAGCACTTCCCCGAATGCCCCGTCAAGACCCTGTCCCGCACTGTGACAGGCGGATAGAAATGCGAATTCAGCATTCGGTAGATTGGATTGAATGATGTCGAGCAAAGTGAGACGATCTTCGCCGAAAAGCTGGAACGCATGGAGGAAGGGTTGTTCGTGATTCAAATGGCCGTGGCAAGCAAAATGTACCCAGTCATGATCACGAAATTTGTCGATAACCGCTTCGCGAGTAGCTTGCTCACCAACGAGACATCTGACAAAATCTCTGTTTTCCTGTATGGCACGATACTCTTCTTCGACTGAAGGAAGACTTTTATCAGGCAAAGCAACAACGAGGAGCCGTGGTCGTTCATTGTCGTGCCTCCTGATCTCAGGCTTGGACTCTCGAGCATTGACCAAGGCTGTGAGCGTTGGGGTGTACGACGAGACGTAATCATCTGAGAGATACTGTCTTATGCCATCCACAACACGAATTGGCCCTGCCGCGTGAAAAGGTAGAGCAGATAAATAAGATGTCGGACACCACCAGATACGAGTCTGTTTCTCAATCCCGAGTTCGTCCAGCTTCTCGACCACCCGGGAAACCACCCGATTCCACAGGGATTCCAAAACATCTCTGATACCCGCATCACATACATTCGGCTCCGTCTGAACCTTCTGAAGTGCGAGCTTAAGATCTCCAAAGAGGTCAATGGAATCGAGGGAGAAATTTGAATCCAGTTCGATGCTGACAGGCGGGCGATCATGAAGAACAATAAGAGCATCGGAGCGATATTTGCTATGGCTGATGATGATGACGGGGCCCTCGACAGCAGCCTCTTGAAGAACGCTAAACCGTCGGGCTCGTAGGAAGTCTTCAAATCCTGACGTCGCGCGGATCTCTGAAACGACGTCCTCCAATCGGGATGCGAGACGCCGCTTTCGAGAATACATTTCGTCCACGAGTTTCTGCGATGCACCTGTCGCGCTATGCCGTGCGTCCAAAGTAGTTGGCTTCGACTCGGATGAAGTGGCAAGCGATTCCAGTTCACGGCTGGTAGTTAAAAACTTGTCTGCCAAGCCTTTATTGACTTCCCTAAGCTGTTCAATTGGCGTTCTGAAACCGCGTAACTGAGACCAGATAAGGGCCCTGCCTTGCTCGAGCATCTCGACAGCCTGGGCCACTTCACCGATCTCTATAGCATATGAGGCCGCATCCGAAGCGAGAGTTGGATATCCGTTTTTACCAAGAAGAATCTTATGCTGCATCTGCACGGTGGGAGTAATGACGAGGAATTTCTCGAGGAGTGACAGAGCGACACGGTAAGCTTTTAGGGTGGGAACATGACGCTGTGATCGTGCTAAAACTGCCCATCGCACTGCTACTTCGAGCCGCGTTAGCGTATTGGAGAAGACATGTTCAGCACCTTCTTCATAAATACGGAGCGACTCCTCGAGATCCTCCATCCGACCGCTTTTCTCGAAACGAGTTCGCACGGCTCCTGCAAGATTGTTTAGCGACGAGGAGCGATCAGGATGTCCAGGAGGACGAAGTTCTAGCGCGTCGCGATGGAGGACAATGGCCTCCTCGAGATCCTCCATCCGACTGGTCTGCTTGAAGCGAGTCTGCACGGCATTCGCGAGGTTGTTAATCGATGCGGAGCGATGAGAATGTCCAGGAGGATGCAGTTCTAGCGCGTCGCGATGGAGGACAATGGCCTCCTCGAGATCCTCCATCCGACTGGTCTGCTTGAAGCGAGTCTGCACGGCATTCGCGAGATTGTTGAACGATGAGGAGCGATCAGGGTGTCCAGGAGGACGCAGTTCTAGCGCGTCGCGATGGAGGACAATGGCTTCCTCGAGATCCTCCATCCGACCGGTTTGCTCAAACCGAGTGCTCACGGCCCCCGCGAGGTTGCTAAGAGATCCGGAGCGAAGAGTGTGTCCAGGAGGACACAGTTCTAGCGCGTCGCGATGGAGGACAATGGCTTCCTCGAGATCCTCCATCCGACCGGTTTGCTCAAACCGAGTGCTCATGGCCCCCGCGAGGTTGTTAAACGATGAGGAGCGATCAGTGTGTCCAGGAGGACGCAGTTCTAGCGCGTCGCGATGGAGGACAATGGCTTCCTCGAGATCCTCCATCCGACCGGTTTGCTCAAACCGAGTGCTCACGGCCCCCGCGAGGTTGCTAAGAGATCCGGAGCGAAGAGTGTGTCCAGGAGGACGCAGTTCTAGCGCGTCGCGATGGAGGACAATGGCTTCCTCGAGATCCTCCATCCGACCGGTTTGCTCAAACCGAGTGCTCACGGCCCCCGCGAGGTTGCTAAGAGATCCGGAGCGAAGAGTGTGTCCAGGAGGACACAGTTCTAGCGCGTCGCGATGGAGGACAATGGCTTCCTCGAGATCCTCCATCCGACCGGTTTGCTCAAACCGAGTGCTCACAGCTACTGCGAGGTTGTTAAACGATGAGGAGCGATCAGGATGTCCAGGAGGACGCAGTTCTAGCGCGTTGCGATGGAGGACAATGGCCTCCTCAAGATCCTCCATCCGACCGGTCTGCTCGAAGCGAGTTAGCACAGCTACTGCAAGATTATTTAGCGATGAGGAGCGATGAGTGTGTCCAGGACGATGCAGTTCTAGTGCGTCGCGATGGAGGACAATGGCCTCCTCGAGATCCTCCATCCGACCGGTTTGCTCAAACCGAGTGCTCACGGCCCCCGCGAGGTTGCTAAGAGATCCGGAGCGAAGAGTGTGTCCAGGAGGACGCAGTTCTAGCGCGTCGCGATGGAGGACAATGGCTTCCTCGAGATCCTCCATCCGACCGGTTTGCTCAAACCGAGTGCTCACAGCTACTGCGAGGTTGTTAAACGATGAGGAGCGATCAGGATGTCCAGGAGGACGCAGTTCTAGCGCGTTGCGATGGAGGACAATGGCCTCCTCGAGATCCTCCATCCGACCGGTCTGCTCGAAGCGAGTTCGCACAGCTACTGCAAGATTATTTAGCGATGAGGAGCGATGAGTGTGCCCATGAGGACACAGCTCAAGCGCGTCGCGACGGAGGACGATGGACTCCTCGAGATCCTTCATCCTCCCGGCCTGCTCGAACCGTGTCCAAACGGCATGTGCGAGTTCATTTAACGATAAGGGGCGAAGAGGGTGTCCAGGAGGACGCAGACTTAGCGCGCCACGATAGAGTGAAATAGACACCTCGAGATCATCCATACGACCGGCCTGCTCAAACCGAGTAAACAGAGCATTTGCAAGGAAATCCAGCCCGGAACGAGAAGGGTCTCCAGGCGGAAGACGATCTAGCATACGACCGATGGCAAGGTACGTATCGTTATCCATCCAGACGAGTTACTTGAGAATCCTTTCACGGCAACTGCGAGGATGAACACGAATGTTGATCGATCATGGTACTCAATATCCTGGAAATATACTCACGCCGGGTTTGAAGGATATAGTTGCCTATACTGAAAATTTCCGCGCTCTGTACAGTAAGACACAGGAAGGATTAGTGCAATTCATCGGCGAGTAAGGGCGATTCTACCTCTGTCTGTTTTGCTACGACAGTCTCAAGTAAAATGTTACGCGAGGCTGCAAGTGTGCCCGTAGGCTATGAGCATCAGAGGAAGTATTCAGCGCAGTTCAAGGTGCTATTGACGATGCTAGATATCGCTCACCTTGTACTTTCCTACGTTGTTTTTTTGTCGAATTTTGTCGAATTTTAGACAGTTCTCGAATTGCGGAGACCACTTGACATCGACAGGAGGAAAGGGTCGAGCGTGAGCGTGAAAGCAGCGCTCTCATGGTGTCCCCGGATTTATAGCGTGTTGACTTCAACTTCCGCAAACTTCGAACCATTTGAAAAGCGAGGCCGAATGTTGCCGAAATCTAAAACCCAGATACATGTCCATATATCAAACAACGAGGCTTTACTGTCCTCAGCCTTTATTGCGAAGGTGGAAAGCAGGTTGTAAACAAGCACGTACCTGGCTTTACTTGTATCATCTGCCCATTCTCGTCGCGCGGTCGTGGTGTCCTCTGCCGCCCTCCCCGACGGGCAACACCTGGCAGATAAGAAAACAAGGTTAGCAGTCATTCGGCGACGTTTACAAGTCAAAGGCCTTGAGAATGGTTCTAAACTGTCTTACACCGCCGATAGTTAACGTCCTTGGGACTACGACTGGTGCCATCACGAAATCATCACGAGGAAAAAGAACAAGAACTCACCGCCTCACCAATGACGCATCCTTGTTGTGTTTGCCGGAGGCGCGGTGTATTTGATATGGCCATTCGAGACTCTGGAGTATCACATCTCATAGAAGCCGTACGCTTCTTCGTGCAATGCAGTCCGTGTATCGATTCATGCTGTATGTGCATCTCAACCTTTTACGGCTCACCGGTATCTTCATTCCACTCCTTCCAAAAGTAACCAGAATCATCGTATCGAACTCAAAAACAAAACTAGAGATGACTTGCTTTCGATGCTCACTAATGAACTTCACTCCTGATCATCGATAACGATGCCCTTGACATCCTGTGAGCTCAGATGTTGATACGTACTTGGGAAATAGACGTTCTCGCTGATAGGGATGTTGTAAGGAAGCGAGGATATCCGTTTTTGCAATGAGGAAGGCCGGCGATGTATTCGGGTTTGATGATGGTCGGAGGCGTCCCCGCGTCTAAGTGCTGTTTGACGAGGGTCTCCCGATGTTCGCGAATACTTGCGGACACGAGAAGGTTCGCGTCTTGATGCGTTCTTGAGCTTGAGCATTTGCCGGGAGTTGGCACCAGCGCAGATGTCGCAAGGGTTGATGAGTAGTAAAAAAAAAAGGAAAAAAAGTGGTTGTCGTTTCGCCTGAATGGTGTATACGAATATGAAAGACTCATCAACACGCCCCGTCGTAATAAAAGTACTTTATGCTTACGATCGTGGAGTTTCGGCACACGTTCGCCTTGAACCTGTCCGTCTGTTTCGAGCGTTGCCGTCTCGCCGTGCAGAATAGCTGAGTGCTACTGGATGCGCTGATTGTGCGGAACGCCTACAACATTCACCTCGCCGCTAGTACTCTCTTTCGCCTGTTCGACAATACCGATACCGAGCATATCGTCAAATTACTCCAGTCAGAATTTCTGGCACAATACGGTCGTGGTGGTCGTGGTGGTCGTGGTGGTGGTTTATGGTACAATCGACCCTTACTGAGTGAGTAGCCCCGCGTCCGGGGTCTGAAATTTACAGGTCCTCTGGTAAGTAAAAAGAGAAAGTAGAGTAAAATATACTTGTCCAGACCATTATTCTCAAATGTTCGATATAGCCCCTTCGCAAGAGTAGAGAGCGCTGGCCTCCGCCATGCACGAGCTCTTCGTGATCAGGTGATCAGGACATGGAAAGGGCGTCTCCAGCAAATCCAGCACATCATCGTTGGACCCGATACCGGCGACGCCATTTATAACAAACTGGAAGACGGTCCTCGTCCTCCCCGACGGCGCGCGCCTCCGACCTCGCGCACACAGACGACTCCTCGCTCATCGCGCTCGACGCGTGTCCCGTACTCGCCTCCCGCGCGCCGCCCCGCGATGCTGCGCTGCCCCTGTCTGCCGTCGGCGCGCCCGACGCGAGGGCAAACCTAACGCCGGCGTGCCCCGTCCTCGAGCTCTTCTTTCTCGCCGCGGAGAAAAGTCCAGAGACGATTACGTTACATGATTTATGGCAGCTATGTACGTGGTCTAGGCGACAATGCACACGCAGGAAATCATACCCGTCGTGCTCGCCCCGTCCCTACCTAACGCGCCCAACCTCGCGGGGTTTCTCCTCCGCTCCGGGCTCGCAGGCGCGCCCTCCTTCTTTGCCTCCTTCTCAAACGAAGCCAAGCCAAAAGAAAAGACGCGTCGCTCGAGCTCTTCCTCGACCGAGCGACCTTCTAGCAGGGTGCCGACACTCGCCCCGCCTGGGGGTCGGGCACGGGTACTGCGGCACGCGTCCGACCACGCGTCCTTCCCGTATACGACGTGCAGCGCCCGTTCCGGCCGCCGAAGGCGCCCGGCGGCGCGCTCTACGCACGCTACTGTGCGCCCGTGCGGTCGGTTTTGTCGTTGCACGTGTTGGCCCCGGAGTGCAAGGAGCATATGGTCACGTTCCACCGCTGGATGAACGACGAGCACGTGAACAGCGGTGGGGGCGAGAAGGGCAGCTTGGCGAAGCACGTAGAGTATGTGAGGGGCGTGGTGGACGACCCGCATATGCTGCCACTGATTATGAGCTGGGACGGCGCGCGGATGGGCTACGTCGAGCTCGTGTGGATAAAGGTGAGCCCGTTGTATGAAGGGGGGATTTTCATATCTGACCGCTTCCTGGTAGGAGAACCACGTTGCGCCGTACGCGCCGCTGGCGCGCAGGACTATGACCGCGGGCTGCACGTCCTCATCGGCGAGGACAGGTTCCGCGGGCAGGCGTCCCTCCCTCTCCCTCAATCTGACTGACCAACACGAACGCCTCCTGCGCACAGCACAAGCGTGGTTCCGCTCTAACACGCATTACATATTCCACGCAGAGGTGCGCACGGCGCGCGTCGTCGGCGAGCCGAAGCGCGCGAACGCCGCGATCGTCCGCACGTCCGTCGACGCGGGCATGCACCTCGAAACTGTACGTATCCCACCCCTCCTTAGATGTGCAAAACTAAGCGCGAGCACATTATTTCTTGTAGTCGTTCTACTTCTCGTACAAGCAATCCATGACGACGATGAATCTCCGCGAGTGCCTATTCAAAGAGGACGTGTTCCATTGAGCAGAGCGTGGACTGGCGTCCGTGAGTCGAGACAGCAGTCCGCTGTATCATCAAAGATGTACGTACGCCGCCCTTACTCTTGTATAGTATGCGAGAACCTTCATATGAACTCGGAGGCAGACGTCGTTTATTTGAGTCTCGGGCATTAAAAAAATGTGGAGCTCCAAATAGAGGCCTCTCTAGTTGGCAATTTAAAGCAGTAAACCAAGTCAAAATTGTGCACTTTTGTTCAGTAGTCGTGGTTTATGTATGGTACGACGCCCGTCGTACTTGCCCTTATTGTATGAGTAGTAGGTTTGCAAATTACAGCAGCTACAGCTTCAAGAAACAACACATAAACACATTGGTAAATGTCATAGATTCAGTTGGAGGAAAGACGGACGGAAAGTACAAGTGGTAAGTGAAAGAAAGAAAGAAAAAGTAGATTAGACTTGTTCAATATGAGGATTATTCGCGAAATTACTTGCACCAAGCACGTATTGTAGTTACGCTCTCAAGCAGTTTCGATCAGATCTACCTTGTACGCGCGCCAGGGAGATGCAGTCTGGGGCTGCGAGCTGTCTGTAAACTATGTCGCGTCAGTATGCGTTTTTTGTTCTCGGCGGTCGGGACGTATTCACGCACACGGCGCTCGCACTCCTCCCACAAGCTCCCGTGTATCTACGCTGATATACTTCCGACCTGTGTCGACATAACTCATGCGCGCCGCGCGGCGCTCGGGTGGTGCGAGCCGCCGTATGCATGTATGCGTTGCCCTCTTATTTCGTATCAGACCTGCTGTCGTACTTTGCTCCATCCGCACCGGGTGGTCCAGAAACAGATACGGGCCCGCCTGTGCCAAAGGTCTCACGCTGGGTGGGGTCGTACGTCAAGCGCGGTTAGTACGCGGAAAGAAGGTGGGATCGGCACAAACCACTTTTTGCATAATTATCTCTTTTATTTAACAGGTTCTCAGACGGTTGCGACTAGAATAGTCACAAAGGTGAGTGTTCTAGATATTACATTGTTTCTGTATTTTCCCTTAGTATCGCTGATCTGCAGTCCTACTTTATAATTGAATCTTCTGGCTCGCGTTTCGCTTCGTCAAGACGCAAAGCCGACGATGAGATATTTATGTACTCGAGCGACCTTTCAAAATGTCAACAGTGGCACTAGGTACATAATTATGAAAAAAAAGTCAATTACAAGAGCAATGAATATTATAGTAACCGATCGAATCTCGGTGCGGTCTGAACTGCAGATGAGTAGAATATACATGTTGAAAACTGTACAGAGAACTAGAGTACTTGCAGACACAGCAAAATAACAGGAGACAACTACATGCAGCTGTATGGAAATCTCGTCAAAAATATTCGCATTTAAAAAAGGGTGGAAACTGAACTGTTCTCTTGTTCGTCATGCTCCGATATGAATAAAATTCACCCATCTCTCGATCGTCATGCCTTTCCTCTTTCGCAAGCGCTGGATCGTTTCACGAAGAGCCCTCGCAGACCTCTTGAATCCCAACTCCAGTGAATCCTCCTCCGCAAACATACGCTTGTAAAATTCCTTGGCGACGAAAGGCCCATCGTCATCAGCCATTGCCCACATTGTGCCAATTACACTTCGAAAGCCGCAGAACTGTATGGCTGCAGCGAGATGAAGCACTTCCCCGAATGCCGTGTCGAGAACCTGTCCCGCACTGTGACAGGCGGATAAAAAAGCGAATTCAGCATTCGGTAGATTGGATTGAATGATGTCGAGTAAAGTGAGACGGTCTTCGCCGTAAAGCTGGAACGCGTGAAGGAAGGGTTCTCCGGTATTCAAGTGACCGTGGCAGGCAAAATGAACCCAGTGACGGTCGCGGAAATTGTCAATAACTGCCTCGCGGGTAGCTTGCTCACGAATAAGACATTCAACGAAATCTCTGTCCTTCTGTATGGCACGATATTCTTTTTCCACTAGGGGGATAGTTTCATCAGGCAGGGCAACAACGAGAAGTTGAGGCCGTCCGATGTCGTGCCTCCTGATCTCAGGCTTGGACTCCCGAGCTTTGATCAAGGCTGTGAGCGTCGGGGTGTACGACGAGACGTAATCGTCTGAGAGATACTGTCTTATGCCATCCACAACACGAATTGGCCCTGCCGCGTGAAAAGGTAGAGCAGATAAATAAGATGTCGGACACCACCAGATACGAGTCTGTTTCTCAATCCCGAGCTCGTCTAGCTTGTCGACCACCCGGGAAACCACCCGGTCCCACAGAGATCCCAGCACATCTCTGATATCCGCATCACATCCATTCGGCTCCGTCTGGACCTTCTGAAGTGCAGACTTAAGATCTCTCACAAGCAAGGGGCCGTCGTAGTCGAAGTCTGTATCCAGCTCGATGCTGACAGGCGGGCGATCATGAAGAACAATAAGAGCATCGGAACGATATTTGCTATGGCTGATGATGATGACGGGGCCCTCGACAGCAGCCTCTTGAAGAACGCTAAACCGTCGGGCTCGTAGGAAGTCTTCAAATCCTGACGTCGCGCGAATCTCTGTGACGATGGTCTCCAATTCGGATGCAAGACGCCGCTTTCGAGCGTACATTTCGTCCACGAGTTTCTGCGATGCACCTGTCGCGCTTTCCTGTGCGAGCAAAGCAATTGGCTTCGACTCGGATGAAGTGGCAAGTGATTCCAGCTCACGGCTGGTGGTTAGGAACCTGTCTGCCAAGCCTTTATTGACTTCCCTAAGCTGTTCAATTGGCGTTCTGAGGCCGCGCATCTGCGACCAGATAAGGGCCCTTCCTTGCTCGAGCATCTCGACAGCTTGAGCCACTTCGCCGACCTCTATTGCATATGAGGCCGCATCCGAAGCGAGTGTTGGACATCCGTTTTTACCGCTAAGAATCTTATGTTGCAACTGCACGGTGGGAGTTATAACGAGGGAGCTCTCGAGGAGTGACAGGGCAAGGCGGTAAGCTTTTAAGGTGGAAGTATGACTCTGCGATCGCGCTAAAGCTGCCCAACGCACTGCTACACCGAGCCGCGTTGGCGTATTGGAGAAGACGTGATTAGCGCCTTCTTCATACAAACGAAGGGACTCCTCAAGATCATCTATCCGGCCTGTCTTCTCAAAATGAGTGTGCATGGCTCCTGCAAGATTGCTCAGAAATCCGGAGCGACCAGGGTGTCCAGAAGGATACAAATCTAGTGCATCACGATGGAAGGTAATGGACTGCTCGAGATCCTCCATCCGACCGGTCTGTTCAAACCGAGTCCTCACGGCACATGCGAGGTTGTTGAACGATGCGGGGCGATCAAGGTGGCCAGGAGGATGCTGTCCCAGCGCGTCACGATTGAGGGCAATGGATTCCTCGAGATCTTCCATCCGACCGGTCTGCTCAAATCGAGTGTTCAAGGCACCGGCAAGATTGTTAAGAGATGCGAAGCGGAAAGGGTGTCCAGCAGGACGCAGTTCCAAAGCAACGCGGTTGAGGGCAATGCACTCCTCGAGATCCTCCATCCAACCGATCTGCCTAAACCGAGTGCATACATCCGCTGCAAGGTTGCTGTACGATATAGACCAAGCAGGGTGCCCAGGGGGAAGCAGTTCCAGCATATTGCGATAGAGGGCAATCGACTCCTCGAGATCCTCCATCTGACCGGTCTGTTCAAACCGAGTCCTCACGGCACATGCGAGGTTGTTGAACGATGCGGGGCGATCAAGGTGGCCAGGAGGACGCAGTCTCAGCGCGTCACGATTGAGGGCAATGGACTCCTCGAGGTCCTCCATCCGACCGGTCTGATCAAACCGGGTCCTCACGGCACATGCGAGGTTGTTTAACGATGAGGCGCGACCAGGGTGCCCAGGGGGACGCAGTTCCAATGCAACGCGGTTGAGGGCAACGGACTCCTCGAGATCCTCCATCTGACCGGTCTGTTCAAACCGAGTGCTCACGGCACTTGCGAGGTTGGTTAATGATGAGGGGCGATCAAGGTGTCCAGGAGGACGCAGTCCCAGCGCGTCACGATTGAGGGCAATGGATTCCTCGAGATCCTCCATCCGACCGGTCTGTTCAAACCGAGAGCTCAATGCACTCGCGAGGCTGACTAACAATAAGGAGCAACCAGGGTATCCAGGAGCAGAGTGTTTCAGCGCTTTGCGATAAAGGAGAATGGACTCCTCGAGATCCTCCATCCGACCGGTCTGCGTAAACCGAGTGTTCATGCCGCTTGCGATATTACTTAACAATAAGGAGCGATCAGGGAATCCAGGAGGACACAGTTCCAGCGCTTTGCGATGGAGGAGAATAGCTTCCTCGAGATCCTCCATCCGACCGATGTGCTCAAACCGAATGCTCATGGCTGATGCAAGGTTGTTAAGCGATATGGAGTGATCAGGGTGTCTTGGAGGGCGCAGTCCCAGCGCATCACGGCTGAGGGCAATGGATTCCTCGAGATCTTCCATCCGGCCGGTCTGCTTAAACCGAATGGTCAAGGCTCCGGCAATGTCGTTTAATGATGAGGAGCGATCAGGGTGTCCAGGAGGATGCATTTTCAGCGCGTCGCGATGGAGGATAATGGACTCCTCGAGATCTTCTATCCGACCTGTCTTCTTAAACCGAGCCCTCACGGCTACTGCAAGGTTGTACGATATAGACCAAGTAGGAAGTCTAGGGGGAAGCAGCCCCAGCGCATTGCGATAGAGGGCAATGGACTCCTCGAGATCCTCCATCCGACCGGTCTGTTTAAACCGGATGCTCACGGTTGCTGCAAGGTTGTTAAGCCATAGAGGGCGATCAGGGTGTCCAGGAGGAAGCCGATCCAGTGCAACGCGATGAAGGGCAATGAACTTTTCGAGATCCTCCATCCGTGTACGAGTAACTTTTGAATCATCAACACGGCAACTGCGGGGATGATCCTGAACGTTGATCGAACATGATACGTAGTATCCTGAAGATATACTCACGCAAAGTTTGAAGGTGAGAATCGGCGCGCTCTGTAGAGCAAGATTGGCGCAATCCCTCGTAGGATAAAGTAGACTCTATTTGTGCCTGTTTTGTGACGGCAGAGTTACGGATGAATTGTTGCGCGAAGGAGTAAGTGCGTGCGTGTGCCATGAGCATTCGAAGAGTGGTCATTGCCCAGTTCGATGGCGCTCTCGACGATTCCCAATATCGCTCACCTTCCGGGATCTTGTACTTTCTTATGTTGCTCTTATGTCGAATTTGAGATAATGCGCGCGCGGCAAAGACCACTTAACATGAGAGGGGGGAAAGGGTAAAAGCGTGAAAGCAGCTCTCCTCTGGTGTTCGTAGCTATATGGCGTTGACTTTAGATTCCGAAAATTTCGGACTTCGAAAGGCGAGAGGCTGAATGTTGCCGAAAGCTAAAACGGAGGCTGATAGCACAGTACAAACTATCACGCGCCTGGCTTTCCTTGTAGCATCCTGATTGTTACCCGATGCCCTTACTCGTCGCGTGCTTGTTGTTTCCTCTGCCGCCCTTACCATTGCTGGCAACGCCTTTTGCCTGGCAAAGAAAGAAAGAACAACATTGAAAGTATCAGAAGTGCAAGTAATGTTGCTTTGCCGAAAGTACTCACCCTATCACCGAAACGCATCCTTGCTGACAAGAAGATAAACAAGGTCAATAGTCGTTTGGCGGTGTTTACAAGTCAAACGCATTGAGAATGGCGCAAAACTTTCTTGCACCGCCGATAGTCAACGTCCTTGGGACTTCGACCGGTGCCATCACGAAAGCATCAGGAAGAACAAGAACAAGAACTCATCGCCTCATCAAGGACGCATCCTTATTGTGTTCGCCTTGAGACGCGGTGTATTTGATATGGCCATTCGAGTCTCCATAGTGTATCACACACATGTTAGAAGCCATACGCTTCTTCGTGCACTACAGTCCGTATGTACGTTTCAATCGTTTACGGCTCGCCAGTATCTTCAATCTACTTCTTTTGAAAATAACAAAAATCATCGTACCGAACTCAAATAACAAATGAAGAAAAAACTCGCTTTGTGTGCTCTTTATTGAATTTCGACACCAAGTCTTTGCAGTCCTGGTCATCGATAATGACCTTGTGAGCTCATATGTTTATCTGCACTTTCTCATCGATAAAGGCCACGGATGTTGTAATGGAGCGAGAAGATCCGCCTGCCTTTGTAACAAGGAAGGCCGGCGAAGCATGCGGGCTTGATGATAGTCGGATACGTCGTGCGTCAAGGCTGATTAGCAGGCATCTCCCAATGTTCCCGGACGGGCGCAAGTAGATTTGTTCGCTTCCTTGAGCTTGAGCGTGTGGATAACATTTGTCGGGAGCTGAAAGCAGCGCACATCGCAAGGGCTAGATGTGAGATCGACTTTCAAACATAAGGCAAGCTGTCACCTTACCTGAGAGTGGTATGACAAGCTCGCCAACGCGCCCAGGTCCAGAAAGTGTTGTACCCTGCCTTATATGGAACTCAATTCCCATCCACCTGCGGAAACCAATCAACATACTCGCCGTTCAACCTCATGCAAAATGATTATTCAAAATGCAGAAATGACACATAAAGCTGTACAAACCTTTGCTGTACATACAGACAATGAGAGTACAGACATATTCGACTCGACATGTTGGTTAATTTCCACAGGTATATTTCCATATAAAGCAAGATGCAACACTTTCTGGGCGCTGTGTAGAACTCGTTACATAACCACGAGGTATTTGTGCGAAAAATAGCTGACATGTTACCGCGCGCGTCTCGCTCTCGACGCGCGCACCGTGCTTCCTCCCCGCCGCAGAGTAGAGACCGGAGAGGACCGCACTAGGAAATTTGTGGGCTGCACTGTTCGTGCCGTGGACGCAATAGCACGCGCAGGAGGTCATACCCGTCGCGCCGTCCCTGCCTGACGCAGCCGGGCTTTCGGAGTTCCTCCCGCTCCGTGCTCGCGCGTCTTGCGCTTGCAGGCGCTCCATCCCTCGAAAGAAACCAAAAACGAAGACGCGTCGCTCGATCTCTTCCTCTTCATACCGGTCGACCTTTTTGGCAGGGCGCCGGCACGGGATCTGCGTGGGACCACGCGCCCTTCCTGCACACACACTTCTCCACGCGCAGCACCCGATCCGACCGTCGAAGCCGCCCGGAGGCGCGTTGCTCTACGCGCGCTACTGTGCGCCTGTGTGGTCACTTCCGTCGTTGCATGTCTCCGATTCGGGTGCAAGGAGGACATGGACATGTATTCGCAGAGATATACGTGCTTACGGTGCAGGCAGTGAAGTGTGCGTCTTTCCAACGGGTAGATCCTCTCTACTTCCCAGTCTACTTCGTCACTGACTCGATAGAGATCTGCGGCAGTTACCTGCCAACATATAACTTGAGAGCGTAAACTAATTTGAACTTGGCCCTCCCCTTTACCTACCGTGTTGTGGCAATGCAATATGTTCTTACTCAGATATGTATGAAGACAAAAGGACCAACGTAGTCTTCTCGATGAGCAAGACGAGGCTATGGTGCTTCTGTGTAAGCTGCGCGTGTTAGGATATTTCACTAACACGCCTATAAACGAAGCGTGAGGGCGACTTATGGTCCTCAAAATGACGAGTGACAAGTAGGCAATATCACAAACTCTTTCTGTTTTACTAAGGACACCGCTTCTAACTCTTGGAATTATCGTCCTGCAACTGGGACAGTGATCGTACGCCGTTCTCGGTTGTACACTTCGTGCATTCTATCTTGGGGTCAATATGCTATATGTAGGTCAAAAATATGTCATGTTCCAAACAATTCCAATTCTCCGTCGAATACATCAGGCAAATAAGGCACACAAAATAAACGTATAAAGCGGTTCAATAATCCATTCGATCCACTAATGGTCTGAATACCACCCTTATCGGAGTATTCTGTATCCGCGGATCTAGAGTCAGCCAGTCCAACTCTGCCATAAAGCTGGACACCATCTCCGTGATCGCAGAGTCGTCGTCTGGCAAGACGCGTGCCCACCGGAGTACCCGCCGAACGTAAGGTACATCAGGCTTGGCGGTCCCGTACAGCGGCGTAAAGCTCGTCGTGGACAACTTATTGTCCTGCACGAAAATCCCTGTCCAGAATTTTATACCTGATGACTTAGAAGAATGTGTTCGGGTCAGTTTGGAGTTTTGCAGCGGGGGTGAAAATAAATAAGGCGGAAATGCGTACTGGATCAACAGACCCGGTTGGATCGGTGCTCGTCACCCGTCCGAGCTGCCATGCTCTCCGGTCTAGAGTAAACCACACGACGTCTCCTGCCTAAATTAATAAGTAATGAAAGCACGAGCGTCAGTTTTTGATTTAAGAATAGGAGGGATCGTGAATTTTGACGTACATGAAAAGTATATGGATGCGCGTCGAGCGGATTTCGTGGAGCAACACGACCGGGGGGGATGAGATCGTACAAAGGGGTGGGCCCGAGAGACATACTTGCGAACCAGCAATCAACAAGCGAGACAAAGGCTCCCTTTGTATGGATCTGTAAAGATTGTCTGGCTTGTTTCTCTTCGAAAATGTGTCGACGCTAAGGTAAGTGGCAAGCGAAAATAGAGAAGGGAGCTTGCGCGGGTCTGGGAGTTAGCTAGTAGGCGTTACTGTGAGATAGAAGTGAAGGAGCGGGCTTTATGCCTCTCCAATGGCAAAGTTTCGACGCTCAAAGCAAGCCGTCGATGCTTCGGGTGGCTCTATGGCTGATTTCCATGATAACCGCGCACCAAGCCACAACGGCATCTTACTGTGAATCAAGATGGTTTGCCTGCAAGAAGTAAGCCGGATATCGGATCGCATCTGCTGTTCTGATTTCTCGATGGTGTTTGAGAGCATTAGAAACAAATGGCGGCATGAAAGAGACTCACAAAGGAGCATGTAGGCGCATCCGATCGGCGGTGAGAAGTCGAAGCTGCGCATAAATTCTAAATTTCCTTCGCAGAGCGTGCATATATTTTGTCCAAGAATAGGAGAATCTAGAATTGAATTCAAAATAACTCAAAACTGTGAGTGGATTGTATGATACATGTGTGCGAAAACATGAGCGATGGTCTAATAATAAATTAGGCTATCGTCTGCGCTGTGAACTTCCTTTTGCAGTCATAACATTTATTAAACAGTGTGATCGTTTCCGTGAGATCAAATGTGGTAGGTATCGTGATGTTGTGTCGAAAAGCGGAAGGAGGATAGAGGGGGGAGACGAAGAAGAGATGTGATGCCGAACTTCTCTAAAATAGGATGGAGAGGGAATATGCAATGAGGATGGTCATGGAAAAAAACATGAGGATGTACTGCGGTACGAGAAAGAGCGGGAGAACGCCCGCTTCGCCTGTTCCCGAGTACACCTGCGTGAGGTACACCTGTGAAGTCGCAGTTGGGACGACCGACATGAACCTGGAAAAAGCACGAATGAGATTCTCTAACTACAAGCTCTTCAAAAGGAGAGAACACTCACATGCAGACGAATCGCAAGACCTTGTCGTCCGCGTCGATGAAGCCAACTTGCACGAGGCCCTGGCAGATGAGCACGCCAAGCACGGGAAGAAGGAGCATCTTCGTGATCGCGAACCATATAATAGCGCCGAGCGGGAGCATGCCCCACTCGCCGCGGCGCGGAAGATTGACACGCGCGACAGCCGCGCCCAGGCATATCAGGCCGAGCGGGACGCTCGCCGCGCCGACGAACGTCGCGCAGTCCAAGATGAACGCAAGCGGCGGCTGCCCGTCAGGCGCGTTGGGGATCGGCGAGTTGGGCACGGGCGTGAAGAGCGCCTTCAGCGGCGTCACGACGGAGATGACGATCGAGAACACGATGGTCACGCTGCACGGGAGCAGGAAGGAGCGCATCACGGAGCGCGCGACCATCAGCGCGCGCTTTTTGAACGGCGGGCGCCCGGCTGGGAGCGAGGGGCAGACTACGGGGCGCGGTGTCTCTTCGGAGTCTTCGCGCGCGGCTGTGGGCGATAAGTCGGCGGTCGACAGTTCTTCGCGGTGCACGGAGACGGCGGTCGAAGGCGCGCGCGAGGCCATGCATGAAGGGCCCGCATCGGTAGGCACGGCGGTTGACTCGTCCGGGAAGGAGTTGAAGTGCACTGAACGTCCCGCGAGCGTGTATCCTGTGCGACGCTGCTCAGCGATGTCGGTAAGTTTGTCGCTGACCTCGCGAATAGGCGAGTCTGAGCCGATGTCACTGTAAGGTGGTTCAGACGCGGGCTGGACGGACTCGTCAATCTTGGAGGTGTCATCCGTCCTTTCTTGCGTGCTTTTCTCTGTGGACGAGGGGAGCTTCTCGAGGTCGGTGGAGGATACCTCGAGCGGTTTCTTCTTTCCGAGTATAGGGATGGCGCGCATGACGGTAACGAGGTCCTGCATGCTCTGTTTGGTCTTCTTCATCATAGAAATACGCAGATCCTCGTCCTCGACGTTCGGACCGACGTAGTCCATCTCGACAAGGCGGTAGGCGCCCCCGGGAAACAGCGAGATCTACATAGCAAATAGCAAGCCGTGTTGTAAGTCGCCAGTGACATTGCTTATCACAACCGATACTTACGAAGAAGATGAGGATAAACCCAGCGATGTAGGCGACGGATATTGTCTGGTCCGTGGCCGCGTTGAACGGCAAGTTCGCCGTGATGCTCGTGATAACGGCGGTAGCTGATTTTCACAAAATCATTCAGGCCTTTGTGATTCCAAGAGGTTTAGACGGACTCACGGATGTCGCTGTAGTTCGAGATAGTTCCTGCACACAGGATGCCGTACCGAAAGCGGTGAGGCACCCAGCAGAACTGCTTGACACCCAAGGCGAGGAGGAAGCCGAGAGCCTCATAGATGAAAGCGAGCGTGACGAGTACGGCTGTGTATATGTTGACGCTCATGAGAGGACACCTACCGGATAAAAGTGGATAATAGGATGCTCACCGAGACTGTCGATGTTTTGGGGCGTGAAGGCTGGCACAATCTTTGAAAACATGAGGCACGGGAGGGTGACGTTCTTGAATAGCAAAGGATGGCAGTTGGGTAGGGGGTATGAGTAGTCCGTCAGACCTGGGCTCGGATAGGTCCATGCAATAACTTACGAGTACGATCTGCCCCGCCCCACGGGAGGCAGCGAGCGGGAAAATGTCCGCCTTTGTGATCGCAAACCCAAACGCCGCACTCAACCATCTGTACATTAGCGGTCACATAGGTTATAAAGTTAGTTGATATTTTTTCAATAAAACAAAACAAAACAAAAATCTTACAGCCGAGAGATGAGTGGACGCACAGAGAGCCAGATAAGCGCGCCAATGGACATCTGCATGGTGCTCGAAAATAGGCAGTAGTCTCTTAGTCCTATAGATTTATTGGCGTCCTGTCTCGCTAACTTGGAAGTTGACGTTAGCGGGGAGTGTCAGGACAAACAGTTCGGGAAGCCAAGGGGAGAACGCGCCCACCTATATACGTCGAAGCATAAGAACTAGACATACAGCCGTTTATTGCGGAGAGCCGTGCGCCGTGGCACCGTCGTGTTTCATTATTACTATCTCTTCCTTCTTTCTGACACGATCACGATTAGACGACCGACATGCGCGGGGTGCATAACGCCGCGGACGAAGCGCACTACGCTGTGGCGGTATCCCGGAAGGAGAGCCGTCTGCGCTGTAATATTCTGCTTTATAGGAAATATCAAATATGTTCCGTAAGGCTGTCCAGTTCTCGGAGAAAGTGCACATTGTCGGTGATCATGAAGTCGTCGGCGTGGTCCGAATGGTAGTGCAAGATCCGAGAAGTAAGCAAGAGCTTTCAAATATCTCACGCTCAATCCACGGCAGACATGAGTGTTATGGAACAAATATGTGCTTGTGCAATTCGGTGAGAGAGTCAGTGAGAAGGAGAGCGAAGGAACGGAGACAATCTAGTACTAGTCAAGAGATGATCGTGGATAACATGGGAGCTATAACAGAAATGATAAAATATCCAATCCGAGCTTGAATCCGAAACAGATGATGTACGCTGACGGCAGGAAGAAGAGGGGAACTGAATAGGATGGGGCGAGCGCTCTGCTAAAACATAATAAATAGGATAAACTGGGGCGGAACAGCGGAAGGGCGCACGGAGAGGCGAAAGCGATGAATTAAAAAGTTCATAAAAATGGATATAAAAATGTCTAAAAGTCTGAGCCTCACGTCCTGCAACAGCTTACCCCGCCCGGGCCCCACCTGCGCGGTCCCGCATCGGTGAGCCTCAGAGTGTATGCCGACGCATCGCGTACATGCATTGTGCGTGCTTCGATCGCCTCTGTATGCTCCGCGCGCATCACAACGCGGCGGGCGACGTACTCGAATACACCCGCGACGCCCTCGCCCGTCTTTGCGGACGCGAGGAAGAGCTTCGGACGGCGCTCCGGCGCAGGCGGGAGGCGCGCCGACCCGTATTTGGATCCGGAAGCGGGGGATGGGAAGGGAAGGGACAAGGCACGTGCGTCATCAAGAATGTCTGGTGGTGTGGGCGGTGTTGGTGCGGCGGAGTTGCTCGCGGATGCTTGCGCGCGTAAAAAGAGGCTCGGCGTGATCGTCGGCGCAGAGGAGTTTGAAGAAGACCCGCTCGCCATTCGTCGCGGGGAGCGCAATCTAGTGGGGGAGGGCGTCGTGGGATAGTCGGTTGCGGGCGGGTCGTGTGTATTGAGGGGCAAAGGTGAGTACGCGTTGTAGGGCGAGGACTGCGCGGACTCGAACGCATCCGAGCCCGACCCAAAGAACGACGATGATGGCGTATGATAGAGCGTATGCGCGGTTCGAGTCGAAGCCATTGTGCCTATCGTCCCACCGAACTGCGAACGGTCGGACGACTTCGAGCGCGACTTGGACTTGGCGCCACGTGTGTATGGATGCGACGGGGCCGCGCCGCGCTGGATGGAGATTGACTGCGACCGCGGTTTGGATCCGGACGAGGGCGAGGAGACGGGAAGAAGAAGGCCCGCGGCGGCGGCGTGGTGCTCGGTGTGCACCGAGTGGAGGGAAAATCCGGAGATGGACGGTCGCAGGAACAGGTTGCTCGTGCGTCTGTTTTGTCCGATTCCGTCTTCGCCCTCGCGGATCGCGAATGGGTCGTCCCACTCCCAGCCCGCAGCACCTTCTTCCTCGTCGTCCGACATGGTGCCGCTCGACGCGGCCGCGGCCGTCCGCGGGACGAGCTCCTCAAGGAACCGCTCTGCCTCCGCCTCTGTAACCCGTGGACGCTCGTGCCCGTGGCCTGCCCGCGTGAGCGCTCCACTTCCATTAATATACTCTTCCCCTTCGCCCTCTCCCTCCATCTCCGCCGCCAAGTCGACCTTGTTCCCCACGACGACGCAGCAAAAGTCCTCCGCCTCCTCGTCCAGGACGGGTGCGCACGCCTTGAACTGGTCCCACCACCTGGCGAGCCCGACGAGCGTCTCTGGCCGGTTGATGTCGAACATGAGCAGCGCGGCGTCGGCGCCACGGAAGAACGCGCTCGACAGGCTCGAGAAGCGTTCCTGGCCCGCCGTGTCCTGAAAGACGCATGACGCATTCAAGATCAACAAGATATGAGCCAGTCAGGCAGATAGTCGTGCGCACCCATATCTGCAGCGTGACGCCCTGCTCGGGGTCGCTGTGGTGCGGCAGCGTCTTCGTGATGAAGTCCGTGCCTATCGTCGCGCGGTAGCCCGTCGAGAAGCGGCCAAGGATGTACTGCAAGAGGACACACGACCACGGTCAGCGCGGGGCGGCGATAAGAGGCGCGGTGGCAACCACACCTGGCTCCGGAGGCTGGTCTTTCCGACACCTGAGTCGCCAATGATGACGAGCTTGATCGTTCGCATCTCGTCGGCGTCCCGCGCACAACGTCGCCCGCGTTTATGTCGTCTGCGATTGTCGACAGGAGGCTCCAGAGGAATCCGAATTGGGGCTTATTTCTCACGAATAAAGCTTCCGCTTTAAGTCCGATTTCGGACTTAAGTAGAAGTTACTCAAACTTACTCCTCTTTGCCTCTTTTGCCTCTTTGCCAGAGTCCTCAAAGGGTGATGATATTCTTGCTGCGATTGAGTCTGTCCCTCTCTCCTCACCAATCGTCGTTCTTGTTTTCCTTCCAGATGTTCTCTATTTCTCTGGCGCCCGCCTCAGTCACTATGTCATTCCAGGCTCTTCAATCAACCGAGGAAAGACTCCAGAGTCGGCGGCAAGAACATACAGCACAAAGCCGTGACGGAAGAGAGCATCGCTCCCTTCCCTTTGACACTTCAGTACGGATAAAAGGGACACATGCAGGAGACTTGTGGGGGAAAAAGTCGTGAGGCGAAACGGAGGCTCCTCCGATAATGCATCAAGGGTCGTCGCAGGTCGATGTTTTGCTGCGGAGGAGATTCATTTCACCCCGCCCGTCGAACTATCACCTTCTGCTATATTCGATTTATCGTCACATCAAGTGAGCCGGTCGTCTTGGCGCTGCAATATGTTTCATCAGCCTCGTAAGTAAATGTCTTTCCCCTCTTCCTAAGTGCGCTAATGGATTCAACAGGCGTCTGGCAAGCCCCAACAGTCCGCGTAAGTCTTGTTCGGAAGACGCGCTTTGTTTCCTTTTCACTGATTCGTTCGCTTCTCTTCCTGCGCAGAGAGGAATGATCAGAGATCCGGCGCGCCAACCAGCTATTCGACAGTCCGCTTTCCAAGCGGTGGAGTTATTCGTTCGATCTCCCGATTACCCGGCGGCCTCTTCCCCGAAACGCATACGCTCTTCTCTCATTAATGATCAGGCGAGCAGCTCAATACTTGCGCGTCGATCACTGACCTCCATTCCCCATTTGTTTTCTTCGTAAGAGTGGCTATACATGGCTCAAGGCCGTGGCTACGGCCCTTACTAACGTCCTTCGCTTCGGCGAGCGCTTAATTTGTTCTTTTTCTGCGCTTTCGCATCTTCGCTTGCGGTCTACCAGAGGGAATTGTGACATATTGCCAATAAAAAGTGCGCGTGCGGATGGATATCCTTTGCTTCGCGTTCTTTTTTTCGATGCTAATATTAGCAATTTCCTCTGTTATGCAACTGCCGAGTAGTGCCTTACGCCCTTCCGTCTTTACCTTTTCTCTGGAACGGGGTTTCTCTGCAACTCCCAAATGTTATTCCCCGCTTTTTATAGTTGTTTCCAGGCAGGCTTTACTCTACGTTGTCGGTAAGCCGGTTCTTTTTGAAAGGCATGCTTTAGTTCTGATCGTTCCGCTTTCAGTATCGTGCAGGCCACGACGCAGGTGGTCAACGAGGCGAATGCTAAAAGTAAGTACGAATAATCTTGAGCTTTCGAATACTAGATCAGCGCGCCGACGACCTGATTCAGTTTACCGGTTCCTCGTGCGAACCCGCCTCTCCTGGTCTTTCTGGTCCGTCTGGCTATATACTCTCGGACTACATTCGCAGTAAGTCTTGTCTTTGACGTATTCGGCTCCACATTGCGCTGATACATGATTCTCCGTGCATTGGATATCATTTTATTGTTTCACTAAAGCTTCCAGAAAAATCGCTTCTTACGGTGCGCCTTTTCCTGTGTCTTTTATTGCCTTTGCACCTCTGTCGCGGAACTTGCTCTCTCGGGGCTAGCAGAGGAGGCCCGCGCATGAGCTGGCTAAAAGAACGAGTTGCATACATGGATTAGTTTTAATTCAATTGTATGCGCTCTTCTATTTGAAAAGCTCTCTGATTCGTGGGCTCTTCTGCTACGCAGCCGTCGAGATCTTGCGCCTCTTTCCCGATCGCGAGCCCTTGTAAATCTCGTTTCGTCCTCTTCGTCTCCTGACTTGCCGCGGGCGCTGCTGTCAAAGCACTGTCGAGTATGCATGCGGTACTCGAGCAACTGTGCTGTTTTTGCACATGATTTACGGTTGATCGTAGTGGGTTTTCGATGAAACCGCTCACTCCATTGATGTTTCCAAAATGGCATTGTCCTCGCCAAGAGGTGAGGTATATATGGGTTTTTGGACAGTTCCGGAACTCCTTGCTGAAGGCACGGCGTGGAAGCTTATAAATTTCTTGGCGATGATTCTTTTCGGGTTTCATTATAAAGCGTTTTATTCATTCATTGCTAGAGATCGGCGTCCAAAATGTACGCTATCCATGCTCCTCGCTTCCTTCACCTTCGTTTCGAAAACCGCAATACGGCATTACTCCCGTCATCCCCCCTTCTCGTACCTGCAGACTTTATATAGGCTCCTTCCGTAATAAAGAAATTCATTTTCACGCGATCGATGCAAAGATTTGAATATGTGTGAACGCGTGAACAGGCTTCCGGGCACGAAAGCCCAGACTTCGAAGCAGAGACGTGGTAATCCAAGATTTGCATGGATCAATTTCAGAAGTCCCGTGCGCAGCAAAGTGTGCGTAGATCCCGAAGCGAAGCGCAGAAGCCGCATACCTTGTATGCTTAACAGAGGAGATTGATGGAGGGCGCGAGATTGACAGGGAATCCTGGGAAGCGAGCAGTGTGCGTGCGCGGTCTGCGAAAGGCTGGGCGTTGAGGGAGGAAGACGGGAAGAGCACGCGTAGGCCTGATTTTTGAGGCTAGATTTAGGCAGAAGGCGGAGCGCCGACAGGGAACATGTCAAGAACGTTGATGTCGACGCCGACGAAGCTCGGGAGACCGACGTTTTGTGTCGTTTGTAGCATGGACTCACTGATCTGCGTCTTCTGATTATGCATGCTAAGGATCGACACCTCCCCCGAGTGCTCCCCGCATCCGCCCGATCGCCACCCCACGGTTCCCCGCATCCCCCCACACCACACCGGACGGAGGCTGGGGCGCGGCATCTCGATCCCGGGGACGTCCTTGATAAACTATAAGCCCGCAGATTTGGAGTCGGGCTGCGTTCTCTTTCTATTGAGAAACAGGCCCGCAGCGACAGCTGACCGCCCCTGCCCCAGTCTGCGCGCTTCTGGACTGGTTTCGCGACGTGCTCAGGTGCCCAATGGGTAAGTGTCGATGACGAGCACTCGGACGCCAGGCTTCGGTAAACGTGTGCGGCTCGGAGTCAGGGACGGACGTCGGCCAATTGAATTAGAGGGCTGTCGCGCATGCTGACCAACTTGCATTCTTCCCTGGCCTGCGCGAAATGTTCTAGGCTCCAACGCATTTGTTGCTCGTCGCCGCTCAACGTCGCTGCGCTGCTCAAGCGCGGCTAACAAACAACCGAGATTCCTGCCTGCAGATATGCTTTTCGGAAGCCTTGTTAAGTTTGATGTGCATCGGCTTCAATATTCCTTTAGCTTGCCTATTTCACTGGAGTAATGACGGAGAACGCTTTTAGCTGCAAGTACAAAAAGAACTGAATACCGCATTCGAACGTGATCACCGCACTAAAATATCTCAGGTGATTCGTGTACTTTAGGGCGCTGATTTGAGATCGATCGACCTGTCTGAAAACTTTCATGTGTTTGAAATTAGACGACAGGAGATAGCTGTCAGTGCATAAGCGAAAGGAATTTCAAGTAAAGCCAGAGAGTGGGAGAAAGAGGGGAAAAAAAGCGAAAAAGAAGGAATCAACAAATCAGACGGGATACGATCTACGCAGTGGATTGGCCCGTCGGATGACTTGCGCAAGCGCAGGGGCACGAGTGGGGGGATGACCTCTATCCGAAGGCGACGGCTATACAGTTTACAAACCATATGTACCTGCCAATAACGGCTATTTACAGGTCGCGAATAAAAGGGCGATTAAGGCAGCATTCAGTTCAGGTCTAGCTTTCTTGTTTCCCTCTTCCATCATCACATTACCGCCGCTGCCACTCGCCGTGTCATCGCCGTCGCTCGCGATCCCTCCTACTCTCCACTATAAATACACGCCAGAGCGAAACCCATCTTCCCATCCCACCCTAGCCGACCTCAGTCATGTCCGATATCGAGAAGCAGCAGCACCACTACAACGACCACAATGGAAATACAAACGGTAACAATGGCATTCCATCAGCCAGCAACACCTTGACGAACATGCCAGGGCAACATGGTCCTTGGCCTATAGGCGCCGGACCTGGTGGCCAATACCCATACACCCTCGGTGCGAACGCCCTCCAGCAGCAGTTGTACCAGGGTGGCCTCATCAATCTCCGCAAGTTCGCTAACCCGGCACCGCTGTAAGTTGATTCCGAGTTCTTCGTCGTCTTCATCATCCACTGACGAGCGCACGATCTATTCATGCTACCGCGTACCGTGTTTTGCCACCGAATTCCATTCGACTATTCCACCCCGGCTCGGCCATCGATATGACGCAACTGTGTTATGCGTGATTCACGATTCGCTCTTCTATTCTTGTTACATGATACAGCGGCCTGCTTTCTTTCGCGTCGACGACGCTCATCCTATCGCTTATAAACGTGTCAACCAACGGTGTGGACACCCCAAATGTCGTCGTCGGTATGACGCTCTTTGTCGGCGGACTTGTGCAGCTCCTTGCGGGCATGTGGGAATTTGCGGCGGGTAATACACTCGGAGCGACTGGTGAGTATTATTCTCCATTCTCTTCTTCTCCGAGACGCGGTTTGTTTTGCCGAGCCGCATTACCCCAGATCGCGTGATTAATATGCCGTGATGTGGGGATCGTGATAGACTTCCCATTTTAGAAGGTTGTGCTCACGCGTACCCTTAAATTTCTCTTTCACAATTCGTACGATGTCCTTGAATGCGGGTATTGACATATTTTATTCGCAGCTTTTTCCTCATACGGAGGCTTCTGGCTTTCCTTCGGGACGATCTACATTCCCGCGTCGGGCATTCTGGATGCTTACACCGGTGCCGCGGCGAGTCAGCTTGACAATGCGCTTGGCTTCTACCTCGCTGTCTGGTTCATCTTTACGTTCATTATGTTGTAAGTATGATATATTAGCCATCCGTAGAATTTATCTAACATCTTTGCAGCATCGCATCCCTCCGCTCGAACATGGGTCTCATCTTGCTGTTCTTCTTCCTCGATTTGACCTTCATGTTCCTCACGATCTCCAAGTTCGTCCCGAATGTCAATATTGCAAAGGCCGGCGGAGGGTTCGGCATCATCGCGGCCTTCATTGCGTTCTACTGCGGTGCCGCGAACATGCTCACATACGAGTCGTCGTTCTTCATGCTCCCCCTCGCGCCGATCCCGGAGCGCAAGGCCGAATAAGGGACCACATTTCCACTTCTTCACTATTTTCACCTGTCTTTATCCTGCTCCTGTCATGACCTTCTACGATTCTCTTTTTTCTTCAAAATTTCTACCTTTTTTTCTTGCCTCCCGATTTTGCATCGTCTTAAGAATATACCTCTGGGCGAGGATGGATCTCGGATTTGCATCGGAGCCGGAAGGAAGAATACGAATGGCTCTTGCTTGTCCTATGTCTGTTCACCATTAATACGTATTCTCCTTTCCTCCTTCACGAAGTCAACACGACGCTTGCTTAGCGTTCTGCTTCTATTCCTAATGTATTTTTTTTGTCCAATCCAGTGTACTATCTTTTCCCCTCTTTTTTTCTTTCCTGTATCTTGCCGAAGTTCCGCCGTGATCATCGAGTAGTGTGCCTGTTTAGTAGCGTTTTTATTATACGTTCTTGCATTCTGGCAGTTCTATTGCTTGAGCGTGTTGCGCCGCGATTTGTGGGAAGCGCGAGGCAGATTAGAAGGCAGAAGCAGAGAGCGGCTGGGGCCGATGAATTCAGGAAGCGCAGCCGCGTCCAAGATTCGGGTCCTTCTGAAATGCATTCGGTTTATCGACCGAATGCTGGCCCGCGGGCAGGAGGCAGGGAATATATTGGAGAAGGGGGCGAGTGTGCGCTTCGGTGTGAATTGTTTCCGAGCTCGTGGTGATAGATTTGTGTCGCGTGGGGTGAGCTGGGTGCTCGGGTGAGGTGTGGGGACGTTTGGGAGGATTTGGGGGATTTGGGCGGGCGCGTGGTGGGCTTCTTGCCTGCCGGGCGGGGCGGAGTGGTTTTGTGGCTTGGACATTTTGGGATGGGAGGATGTGGCTTTTGTGGCGAAGTATAGAGTGTCAATTTGTGTCTGCTGAGTCTCGGTCTGTGCGGTCTCTGAAATAAGGAGGGGAGGGGGACTGGCAGGGAGAGCGCTGAAATGTATAGGCAGAGTGCACGCACGTTTTTTAGTTTGTGCGTTGTTCTGCCGTGGACGGGGAAGCGCCGGAGTTCGGACTCCGCGAATGGCGCGCGCGCCACATGCGCGACGGGAGGCGAGGCTTGGAAAATGGGCGATAGTAGAGTTCTGCTCGAGTTGTGTAGATTTCCTGAACACAATGTGCGCGTTTAAGGGTTTGGGGTACGCAATTTGTGTGCTATAGTGTGCGATGGGGATCGGGATTTATGGATTGCCTTATTTTTGTGCGTTATATCTACGAACTTAAAAGTCGGAGAATATTCTGGCTCCTAACGCGAGTTTCTGACCGGGGGAAAACAGGAGCTTGCAGCGGGTAGGTGAGCGTGTTATATCCATTGGGGGAAGACGAGACAGCTCCGTTTGACTTCACACGCTCTCGTAAATTAGGGGTGTCTAGTAGAAAAAAATCAAAGCTAAGTGCTAGTTAGTACCTCTAACCCCCCGCTCCTTCAAGTTGGTGACGAGAGCCCACGGGCATTGGCTAGTAAATATCGACGTTTCCGCTTATTTTCTGGAGAAGTAGACCTGCCCAGAGCACATGTATGTATTCCAAATGTATTGATACAGTTACGAAGACAAAATCACATAGGCAGCAAATGGTGTCAAGCTCTCCAGTTATACAACTTAAACTTAGAAGCTCCAGGAGGACGAAAAATAAAAGCTCAGGGCAGGCTGGATGGCTGGGAGCTTCTGCGATCTGTAATAACTTAAATATGAAAAAATGAGGTTTAATTTTCTGTCTGCGACGAAGAAAACATCAGTATACGAGCATTTCAGGGAAAAGCATAACTGAAATCGATATACGACATAGGTCAAAGCTTTAGACAATCGCGGCCCACTACAGCTTCCGAAGAAGATGAGCGTTCATTTTATTTGAGTCTATCTCCACTAAATCTGAAAAATACATGTGCAAGCCACCGTAAGCACTATTTGTGACTCCGCTCCAAACGGCTTGATCGCCACAAGCAAGGGTAGAGTAAGTCCACGACCACGACCCAAAGACCGCAACAACGCTGCTGCCCGACAGCGACGACGACGACGACGGCACCGCCGATAGGACGAAGATGAGCTCGAGCAGGCCGCCGAGAGCGCCACCGACGCCCTCGCCCTCGCCCGCGCCCCACCACAGCTCGAAGCTGCCCAAGTTCCTGCAGAAGCAGACGCGCGACCGGAGCAAGTCGGTAATCGAACCCATTATGCAACACGGCGCCAGTGCCGACAGCAACATGGCGAGCTCGTCGTCGTCCTCGATCGCGAGCCCCGGGACCGACGGCTCCCCCGCCTCGTCGCCCAGGCATCGCTCCGATCGCCGTTCGAGCAAGCTCAAGGGCGTCCTCAAGGAGCTCAAGGACGACAGAATCGGCGCTGCGTCCCACGCTGACCGCGACCGCGATTACGACCGCGACCCCGCCGACGAGAGCATGGAGGAGGCTCCCGTCATTGTGGAACCCATCGCCCATCGCCGCGACGCGGACGAGATCCGAGCGCCCTCTCAGTGCGTCGTCGTCGACTCGCATCACGCGGTGTCGTACTACCCTTCGCATTCCTCGCAACGCCTCTCAGATATGGGCACGCGTCTCTCAGGCTGGTTCTCACATACCTTCAACTCGTCTTCTACTGATCTCTCGCTGCCGACGATCCTCTCGAACGCACCTGCCATGGCCATGTCGCCGAAGTCGAAGTCGGGCGGTCTGGGCCTCCTAACCGCGGCAAGGCACGGCAAGGGCCATCTCGACAAGGCGGTCAGATATCTGCTCGACAGCGACTCGACTCCTGATAAATGCACAGAGCCGATCTGGCTACTTGGCGTACAACATCCTGGCTACGAGGCGCCCCCGCCCCCGCCGCCACGTGCAGCCTCTCCACCACCGTCGGGCCGGCGGAGCTCGCTCGACATGCGGCGCTCGTCCTCATTCCGTAACTCCGTCACTTCTATGCGTGGGGCTATGTCATCTCCCGAGCCGAGCAGCGTGTCTCAGCAACAGCAGCAGGTAAACAGGAACCAGCCGACATACTGGCCGCCTGTGTTCTACGCCGACTTCACATCGCGTGTTCTGGCTCACGTATCGCAGTCCACTATCCGCCGATCCGGGATCACACTTTAGCTCAGCTTGAGGCAGAGTTCTGCAGTCCCCCGTCGCAGTCTGTCGCGACATCGCCGCGGAAATGGAACTGGCCGGTCGGTGGGGAGAAAGGGTGACGAGTGATTCCGGTTGGGGCTGTATGTTACGGACGGGCCAGTCGCTGCTTGCGAACGCACTAATACATCTTCACCTTGGGCGCGGTATGCTCATTTTTTCCCTCTCCGTGCCTATCTATTACTCAACTTATTTCACGTCAATAGATTGGCGCAGACCACCACATCCCGTCCACACCGCTGACTATGCGACATACGTCAAAATTTTAACATGGTTCTTCGATTCGCCAGACCCACACTGTCCATTCAGCGTGCATCGAATGGCACTGGCAGGGAAGGATCTTGGCAAAGACGTCGGTTCATGGTTCGGACCTAGCACTGCGGCCGGCGCATCAAGTGCGTGTTATCTTTGCAATCTACATTACAATTTTCCATACTCCGTGACATCTCCATTCCTTAACACCGCGCACTCTCCTTTGCATTACTTGTTTCGTCAATAATCACGTTTTTGAGCTGACGACTGTGCATTGCAGGACCCTAGTGCACGCTTTCGCAGAGGCGGGGCTCGGCGTGTCTGTCGCCACTGATGGCGTCGTCTATGAGACAGATGTTCTCGCCGCATCGAACGCTGGCCCTTACATGTTTAGACACTCGCGTATGGCAACATCCTCCCCAAGCACAAGGCGGCGGCGCAGTGGGCAGCCGCAAAGCTTGATGTCCATCTGGGGTCAGCGACCCGTGCTTGTGCTCGTTGGGATAAGGCTTGGCATCGATGGTGTTAATCCGGTCTACTACGAGGCAGTAAAGGTATACTTTTTTCCCCTCGCGCGTCGCAGATTGGATGGCTAATGTCCATACATAGGCTTTATACACGTTTCCACAATCAGTCGGCATCGCTGGAGGCCGACCTTCTTCATCTTACTACTTCGTTGGTGCACAGGCAGATAACTTGTTCTACCTTGACCCTCATCACGCTCGCCCTACTGTTCCCCTCCGTCATACCCCTTCGACCAGCAATGCTTCCTTATACAACCCAGCAGACTCCCCTCCGACGTCATTCCGCGAGATGCGGCCGATGCCAGGACAGTCCAGGCTTCTTCGTCTTCATCTTCTTACGTTTCGCGAATGTCGCCCTCGCCTTCACAGGGCTCTGCATCTGGCCAGAGCATGTCGGGTATCATTGAGGGAACTAGATGCGACACAGGAGCACTACGTTTCTGCTTACTCGCCTTCGGAGCTGCGCACGTTCCATTGCGATAGGGTCCGCAAGATGCCTCTGTCTGGCCTCGACCCGAGTATGTTGCTTGGCTTCCTGTGTCGCGATGAGCGCGATTGGAGAGATCTACGTGAAAGGGTTTCTGAGGTGCGTTCTGACTGTCATATTACGAAACAGATTGGATAATGCTGATGCTTCGCAAACGTGCGTGATTGCATTGCGGTCTCGTGTTCCGATAGATGTCTCGCAAGTACAAGGCAATCTTCTCGATACAGGACGAGCCACCCTCGTGGCCATCAGACTCTGACGAGATGGGCATGGAGTCGGTCTCGGACGTCGAAATTGACATCGACGGACCGGCAGATGCCTTTTCGCTGTCGCCGGAGCCGGAAGAGGGCATGTTCGATGAGGAGAGGGAAAGTAAAAGAGTACGGGAGGACGGTAGAGGTCGGCAAAGCGAGGAGGTGACGACGGAAGAGGATGACATAGCGGATCCGGTTACGCCGGGCCCGGGGATGACAGCGCAGACTTTCGAGCAGGCATCGAAGCAGGGGGACTCGTTCAAGTCAATGGACCTGGACGAAGACTTACTGGGAGATGACGAGGATTGGGTTGACCCGTCAATGCCGACGCCGCAGCCGCGCGAGGCACCACGGTTCCCGATCATCCCAATGTCGACCGCAAGCTCGGCCGCGACGACCGCGTCATACGTCTCTGCGTCGTCTTCCTACAGCAATCTGCAACCTGCACCGAGTAAATCCATGAATAGGAACGGGAGCGGGAGCAGGGACAGGGACAAAGAGAGAGAGCGGGAACGGGAGAAGGAGAATGAGAATAAGGGAAGGCCTTCACGAACGTCGAAGACAAAGTCGTCGAAGTCCGGTTCGAGCACCGTCAAGCACGAGGCGTCCGCATCCCAGCAGTCGCAGGAGTACTTTCCCTTCCCCGTGGTCGACGACCGCGAGCCCGACGAAGCCGACGACTTCCACGAGCTTTCGTCGCAGTCCGATTCGTCGCGCACGCAGCACCACGCGGCAGCGCACGGGCACGGCCGCGTCGTCGCGCACGCCGGTCGCGAGTGTCATTGTGAACAATACCAGCACAAATGGGAGCGGTGGTGCCGGCGGGTCACGGATACGGAACGCGTTTGCACGGGACGGCGGCCGGACGCAGAGCGGCGGGGTGCGCGGGATCGTCACCTCGGATCTCGAGGACAATAGTGATTTCTGAAACCAAGCGTCGATGCGTGTGCCTCGTCCGTTTTTATGGCTCCTCTTGTTCCAAGTTCCCATAGCTTTCTTCCTGGCTTCATCGTGATTCCCGCGCAATCAATGTATATATACACACCATTCATCTTCCGTTCGTTTTTCTTCTTTTCGTCCTTCCTTACCCTGCTCTCCTTCCGATGCCCGCCCAAGCTAAGCCGAAATGGCTCTTGAACGCAGTCTATCTGTACCTGCCTAACATATACGCTATTTCAGCACCTCCCGCTGCCTGCTCCCTGATCGTCGGTTGCGTCCGGTTCATTTATTGTCGGTGTCATCCACCGCCCCAACTCCAAGTTTCTCTCAAGCCTTTTGCATTTTTTTTTCGCTGTCTGTTGCGCGTTATTCTGTATGGTATGTACTTCATCAAACAACCTCTCGACGGGGTGCTGGCGAATCGGGTTTTTTTCTCTCTTTTTTTCGTTCGTTCGTTCGTTCTTTCTTTTCTTTTCTCTTTCAACTGCAACTTCAACCTACCTCCTGAGCGGACCGACGTGGACGAGCATATTATACCCAGATGTACGTATGGCAGCGCAGAAAGGAGTGGGTAGCTGTAGGCATAATTGTATAAAATCGCATATTGTGAAAGAATACCGGTTGGACTTACGACGAGCCTAAGGTGCGGGTGATATTTCCATTTTTTTTAGGGGATGAGGGGGCGTGGCGAAACCCCGGCGACTCGTTAAACTATGCTCAGTCCGTTGAGCAGCGTATTAGACGACTTGACGAAAACGTTCGAGCCACGCATTTTTTGCGTCTTTGATCATTCGCGCAGGTGAACTGAATCACGGAAGAATGCAGGTTAACATTGAAGTACGCAAAGTAAACGAGTGACTATATAAATAAACAAAATCCTGTGGAGGGGCTACAAAGCTTGACTACAGCCAACAGGGAGATACATCCCGATGCCTCGGTTGTTGTTGGTTGTTGGTTGTTGAATGCAGTTAATGGGAGATTGCGGCGCAAGATGCGAGAAGCGAAGCGGGGTACACTACGCAGCCGCGTTACGTAAACGCAAGAAAATCTCGAACTTGACTGTAATCAAGCGGTGCCCCTGTACAAGTAAGGAAAAGCGAAGGCTTCATGAAGGGTTAAATGAATGGCTTTGTTGCAGTGCGAAACGGAGATCTGCGAGTCCATGATCGCCTGTGAGACAGTGTGCGAGATGGTGCTTGTCTGGTTACAGATCGTGTCTTTATTTCGCCACAGCAACTTCGGTGCGAACGGAGGTAGCGAGCTGATTTTGTGGGAGGAATTCATGCCTGTAAGTTCATTATATCTCCAAGTCGGCTTTCATGAGCACTTGCCTTGAACCGCTCCATGGCTTCATCGAGTTGTTCGCGGAGGACACGTAACTGCTCCTTCTCTTTTGATGTGTTGAAGAGACGGGTCACCACGTGTTTCTTTGGTACTCTGTCAGCCTTGACAATGGAGAATTGCAGCTCTCTTTACGACAAATTAGTAAATAGCATTGAGCGTCTATTGGCGATTTATTTACCTGCTTAGGTTCACAATTGCAATAAATAAAGGATCGGGGACACTTGTCGAATCCGTGACGAGGTCGGCGAGGAGATCGAGGAGGCTGTCTGCCCTTTTGAAAAGGCGGACCGCGTCGTCCTTGTTCCCTTTCATTGTCTATCATTTCACAATACGTTATGAGCAAATATTTTGAGGAAGTATAACATTATTTGTATTTTACCTCGACAAGACTAATGATGTGCGCTACGCCTCCGACGGCACTCTTCAACGGGGGACAGAAATCGGAGCTCTCTCGAAGGAGTTTATTGACTCCTTGAGAACTATGGGTATTGCGTTGAGGATTTTCTTCCTCTTCTTCCGGCCGACCGACGACTGCTCGTCCGGGGAGGAGCCAGCATTGGACGACCGAGGGTGAGACCGAAGGCGGCCCCTCAGCCTCCCGGCCAAAGAGGCCATAGTAAGACTTGTGAGACGAAAGTTTTCTTTGTTGAGAGAGTGGAAGAGAGAAATCGGCTTAAGACGATCTAAAACAGCGAGGATGCGCCCCGCCTGTTGAAGAGCTGACCATCGCTGAGTAGGAGATTTATAGCTCTTGTGGAATACGAAAAGTCCCAAGGACGATGGTTACTTCAGGAGATAGATCTTGAGACGAAGGCTTCAGACAGATATCGGAGAAGTATAGCTTGGGTCATGGGATTGTTGATAAATGCAGTGAAGTCTTCTATTAGGGCGCGAATTCAGGCTATATAAACATTAGTACGGAAACTTGTATAAGTCCTGTGAGAATTTGAAATGAGAATACGTTGTTTCAATTTTAGAACATGTAGCAATTAGGGGCTCAAAAGGGCATT
>JAJOHG010000096.1:0-105655 GCA_021029095.1 Phellopilus nigrolimitatus
TGGCAAGAAACAGCAGATAAATAAAATATAGTAAACGGAAGCGAAAAAAAAAGCAGAAAGCAAAAACGGAAAGATGGAGGACAACGCACCCTGCTCAAGAACTCGCGACTCCGCCCCACTTTGCGGCGACTGCGAAAATACGAGTATAAGTTCTCAGAGCGCGTCAAGAACGATTTTGAAAGTAAAGTTGAAGGTCAGAAATGTCAGACACTTAGCCATATTATCAGGTGTAAATGATCGACGGCCAAATGTGGATGACATTATTGCCATGCGTCCGCGCCGTGGCAACACAGTTCTCTTTAGCCTGCACTGCACACCTCCTTTCACCATCTCTTTCTTGTTTTCTCGGACCAGGGTAAGTCTAGCAGTCCTCGGTCGACAACGCCGACCCTCGACTCAACACGAACTTGCTCCGGTACACCACTAAGGATGGACTCGCGCGAGCTTATCGACGCCCAGTTCGACCGCGCGGTGCAGATCGTGCAGGGTCTCCCGAAGACGGGGCCCATCCAGACGGGCTACGAGGAGAAGCTCGCAATGTACAGGTGTGTGATGCCTTCTGGACGCCCCTGTTGTACGCTGACGCGTTGACAGCCTGTACAAGCAAGGTTCGCCCGCCTCGCCGCACACGCCCTATATGACCGAAGTGACTGACTCCAGTTGACCCGCCACACAATCAGCGACAGTGGGCAACGTCAAGGGCACTCGACCGGCGATGTGGGACATGCTCGGGCGCGCGAAATGGTAAGTCGAACATTTCTTAGTTCTTCCGGCCGGCTGCTGGCCCCTCTGCGCACTTCCGCGGAAGTATTTCGTTGTCACGTGTTATGTATCAATGACGAGGAGACGACGGCTGGATAATGTTCTGCTCAATGCGTACTTTTCTTGAACTGATTTCTGTTCTGCAGGGATGCATGGGCAAAGCATAAAGATCTGGATTCATACGAAGCAAAATGGTTTTACGTTGACGAGCTTTTGCGTGTGAGCATCTCCTATGTCAATAGCATGAAAGTCATAGTTTCTTACAAATATAACGATAGGTTCTTCGTAAGTACTCAGACAAAACGATTGCACAGGACCTCGTAAAAGAGCTAGAAGCATACGGTGGCGATCCTTCGAATATTATGCTGAGCGGTGAGTCATGTCCGTTTTTTCGCCAAGCCGAACGGATCATTCTTATGATGACTAGGTTCTTTCTCCAAAACTCATGAAAGTGATTCCGACTCCGACTCTGATGCCCCATCTCCGAGTCAGCGACGTATGTCACAATCTCTACAGAATTTGCAGCAACAGCAGCGAGAGCAGCAGGGTCAAGGCTCGGACGAAGAGGGCAGCCAGTCGGAAGATGAGGAGGACGACCAGCTCGGTACCGGTTTGCACGGGCAGCCAGTCGCAGCAGAATCCAGCCTTAAATCAGAGTCTTCTCGGGCGCCCTCAAAGCTCGCTATCAACACAACGATATCGGACGCCCTTGGGCTCGCTTATCATGTCTCCACCTCCCGCGCCTGTTGCTCCGGTACCTGCATATCCGACTCATTCTTCTGAGTTGCTTCGACAGCAATCGCAACAGCAGTTTTATCCTCAACAGATGCAGCAGTCAGCTGTGTACGTGCAACCGCAGTCTATACCACACATCCGCGGGGTCCCAGGCATGTCTACTAGTTCATCTGTTACCGTACCGGCCGTCCAGCCTATGCCAAATTACGAGACCCCTTCCGCCTTCCCTGGACCATCTCCTCCTGTCTCTTCCCCGGGTGCTCTCCCTTCGACGTCGGGAACATCTGCATTCACGAACATATCTGCCTCAGGAGCCAGTGGGTTCACGGACGTCGTGCTTCCTTACCCGGCGAGCATGTACCCCGGGCATACAGCATATCGAGTGCCTTCGTCGCGTAAGAGCCATAATCAGAGTCAGGGCCAAATCGCGGGTTCCGGGTTTACTGGATCGCGCTCACCCCTCGAGCGCGCTGTAGAGAACGTGCAGGCTCACCTGACAGCACTGCAAGAGCGCATGGAGATGCTTGAATCGCGCTCATTGGGGGGAACGCCGTATGCGTCTCGGGCGTCTCTCGGTGGGAGCGGTGTCCAGCGCGGACCCGCGCATGGTTCGCCCTTTTCCTCCTACTTCGGCGCGGGCGGCCGCGGCCGCGGGGGAGAGGGCTCGCTCTGGTCGTGGCTCTGGGACATCAGTGAGGCAGATTTTGGATGGGAAAACATGGGCCTGTGGAGCGTCGCGCTCGCACCGCTCGCACGCCTGACCAAGTTCCTTGCGCGTGTGCTCGCGTTCTTGTTGGCCCGAAGGAGTGGAGAGGGCGGGGGACGCGTCGGGCTCTCGCCGGCCCTTGTCGTGCTGCGCCGCCTGCTGCTCGACGCGTCGTTCGTGCTTGTTGCGTTGTTCGCCGGGAGGAAGGCGTGGCAGCGGAGCGGCGTGCGAAGAAGAGAGGTACTGCATGCGCTAGCCGGTGTCTGGGGCGCCGTGGTTGGCCGCAGCCCAGACGTAACAAGGCACCTCGTCGACCGTGGGGTCTGAGAATCATATTTGCTTGACAGGCTATTTGCACTGCTAATTTAAACAAGCCATTTCTTTGGAGCTTTTTGTTTCTTTAGAATCTGGATGCCAGTTGTACAAATACCCGAGGGCTAATTAATTAAATATATAACATTGCATATTCCTGGAAGAAAATCGTTCGTACATAACCTGCAACGAACCGCCTGTCTAAGCACCTGGCACCTCGTCCAATACTATAACTGAGCCTCGTTCAATGCGTCCTCGACAGTCTTGTCAAATACGTGCCGCTCCATCCGCGCTTTCGTTTCCTTCGCGACGCGCAGCTTCGTCTGCTTTGCAGTTTCTCCAGGCAGCGGCGTCATATCCGGCTTCTCCACGCTCTGCTCTGAGACGGGCAGCGGCGAAATCGGTTGCACAAGCCGCAGGTTCTGGCCTTTAGAAAACCCCTGGCTCCACATGTACTTGAGTGCGCCAGGGATACGCTCTTCTCTCTCGCTGACGAGTTTCCCTGAGACATTATTATAAATTTAAATTCAAATGAAACCGAAACCAAGAAAAAGTCGATTCCAGCTAGACACACCTCGCCAGACGAGTTTGCCCCACGCCTTCCCGTGCTTCCCCTCGAGCTTGAGCGTTACCCGCGTCACCTCCCAAAAGCAACCCTCAATCCCCCTCGACTGCCACCGCGTCTGGAAGACGCGCGCGCCGATACCGTCCTTCGGCAACCGCGAGAGCGTCTGGTACAGCGTCCGTGGTTTGTCGGAAATCGCATCGCTGGTCGTCTTCGGCACCAGGCCAGCGAGCGCCCGCGGGAGCGCGGCGACGCTCTGCAGCACGCGCGTGAAGTGCATTTTTGTTGTGTGAAGAGCGCCTCCAGCACAGTAACGCTGGTAACAAGAGTGCTAAGGTCGAAGAGTGGTACTCCCAAAAAGGAAGTACATTTTTCGTGGTGGCGTGGAGATATATAGACACGCGCCGCATACAGGTCGCTCACCTTTCCTTTTGTCGACGGAAAGGAGAACGATCAGGATGTCTAGCAACAGCAACAATGCCAAGGGAGGCGCGGAAAAATCTGCCGGTGACACCGAGCCACTGTACATCGGAATCGACGTCGGTACAGGCTCGGTGCGTGCCGCACTCGTCTCGCATTCAGGTCCAATTGTAGCGTCATCCACGAAGGAGACGAAGACGTTCCGCGCGGACCACGACCACCGCATCTTCGAGCAGTCGTCGAACGATATCTGGGACTCGATCTGCGCGTGCATCAGAAACGTGCTCGGCGGCGGGGGCGGGGAGCACATAGACCCTGGGAGGGTGAAAGGCATCAGCTTCGACGCGACCTGCTCGCTCGCTGTTACGGACCTGCAGGGCAACTCGATCACCGTGACGAAGGGCGACGGGCTCGGCAAAGCTGGTGACCGCAATGTTATTTTGTGGGCGGATCATCGCGCAGAGGAGGAGGCGAAGCTTATCAACAGCACCGGCTCGGTCGTGCTCGACTATGTGGGAGGGACGATGAGTGTAAGTATCCAATGATCTATAGTAGTGTTTCCCATGAGGCTAATGGACAGCCGTTTAGCTCGAGATGGAGATTCCGAAGACCCTCTGGCTGAAGAAGAATATGGAGTCATCCCTCTTTTCTCGCTGCCAATTCTTCGATCTCCCCGATTTTCTTACCTACCGCGCAACAGGCGAGATCACCCGCTCCGCGTGTTCGCTTACGTGCAAGTGCTCTTATGTGCCTGACCGCGGAAATGACAGCCCCGCTGGCTGGCAAGATTCGTTCTTCGAGCAGATCGGGCTCGGGGAGTTCGCAAAAAATAATTACGCTCAGCTAGGTCCTGTCAAGGACGGACTGAAGAACAGGAAGAAGACGGATACGCTGACGGCTGGGCTGCCGGTCGGCAAAGGCTTGGGCGTGGAGGCTGCGAAAGAATTGGGATTGTTGGCGGGCACCCCCGTTGGAAGTGCAGTGATCGACGCGTGTGTATATGCTCATTCTTGTTATTAATTCATATGTACTAACACCAGCCAGCTATGCAGGGTGGGTCGGTACAATCGCAGCTCGCCATGCGTCAGACTCCACTATTCCGACTCTGGAGACCTCAAGCCACCGCTTGGCTCCCTGCGCGGGTACTTCGACGTGCTTTATCGTGCAGTCTCCCGAGGGTGTCTTTGTTCCCGGCGTTTGGGGACCTTACAAGGATGCTATATTCCCGGGCTGGTGGATGAATGAAGGTGGCCAGAGCTCGACAGGCCAGGTAGGTTTTTTGAGATTGTCGTGACGCATATACTCAGCCGAAACATAGTTAATCGACTTCATGATTACCACCCATCCAGCCTATCCCCAGCTGCAAGAGATCGCGAAGGAGGAAAAGACCAGCATTCACGTAGTCCTAGCCGATCAATTGGAGAAGCTGCGCAAGGAAGCTGGCGTCGAAACTCTGACAGAGCTGACGAAGCACTTACACTTATATCCTGATCTGCATGGTAATGCTGATCATCTGTCGCTGCAGATCTATGTTAATCCTTTCGTATTTACAGGCAATCGTTCCCCCATCGCGGACCCGTCGATGACGGGTTCTATTATGGGACTCAGGCTCGACCGCTCGCTGCATGATCTAGCGCGCAAGTTCCACCTCACGCTGGAAGCTATCGCGCTGCAGACGCGCCACATCGTCGAGACGATGAACAAGTCCGGTCACAAGATCAGCGAGTTGTACATGTCGGGCGGACAAGTGAAGAACGCGAAGCTCATGCAGCTGTTCGCGAACGTCCTCAATATGCCCGTCGTGCTCCCCCAGTCAACTGACGACGCGGTGGCGCGCGGTTCGGCGATGCTTGCCCGTTTTGCGGCGGAGACGCAGCAGGGGAAGCAGAAGAAGGATCTTCTTTGGGACATCATGGTGAGTATCCTATTTTTGTAGTGGCAAAATCACTATGAACGCTCTTGTCGTGTAGGTCGAGATGACGCCCAACGGTACACTCGTCTCTCCGGCTGCTTCTGAAAAAGAGAAGAAGCTGCTGGAGGCAAAGTATAAGATATTCTTGGAAAGCATAGACATTCAGAAGCGGTGGAAGTCGGAAATAAACGCAGCAAGCGCATAAACTGTACAACTTTGATTGTTTGAAACTCCTTAGACCTTGATAGATTTTCTTTTGATATGCTTTGAGCGCACGACTTCCGTCCTCACACATAAGCGTACAAACGTTTCTGTAAGGCATGATTGTTAGAGGCACGAACGCTTGACGTTTATAGGGAGAGCTTCCAAATAATAAGTACAAAAGTATTGCTGCAAGTGAAAACAAACTACAGAGGGAAGTGAGTGGTGATGATGAATTTATGAAGGCAGATAGTGCCCAGATTATTCAATGCCAATATGCTATGATAAAATTACACAAATTAAGAAAACAAGGCTCAATCCTTCTCATTCAGAAAGGCCTCTAGCTCGTCATCTAGCTCTTGACGCGTCTTTATCGGACGCTCGGCAGCTTTCACCCCTTCCCCTCCTCTCCCTCCTCTCCGCCGGGGCAAGGGCTTTACTGGCCGATCCTCCTTGACAGGTAAACGCTCCCTGCCCCTTCTTCGCCTTCGCCCTTCGAGGCGCGCAGGCTCTGGCGCCTCGAACACCAAATCGTTTGGGTGTGCCCGCATGTTCGACGTGCGCTCAAGAAGCGAGCGCCCTCGTGCAGAATCGATGTAGTCTGAGCGCATTTTCGAGGGCGGCGGGGACGGGCTGCGCTCCTCATTAAAGTCTTCTTGCAGGAAAGTGTCGAGTTCGTCATCTAGCTCCCGCCGCTTTTCGTCCTCGTCGACTGCACGCTCTCCCACCTTCCGCCGCTTCCACGATGCACCCTCGTCCGGATCCGGGACGCGTCCGATTGCGTGCGCGTTCGGGTCCTTCCCCGCGCCCTCGCCGTGCTTGCGATAGAAAACACTCCGGTCCTTCGCGCCGCGCACCTTCCTGTCATCCGTGCGCGCGATGCGGGTGAGCAGCATGCCCTCAAGCCCCGCGCTCATGCCAAGCGTCTTGTTTATGCGCGCCTCCGGCGGCCACATCGTGACCGGGATTGGCTTCGCCGCGACACAGTCGTCGAAGTCGGGCACCTCCGTGGGGGACTTTCGGAGAGCATCGAGCGCGGCCCTGCACGCTGCTTTGGTGGCGAAGATGAGCACGCACGTCGTGTCATCGACCCACTCGAGACCCTCTGGTTCTGTGCTGTAGTGCCGCGCGTAGGCGAATATGTGGCCGGTAGGAAGGTGGGATATGGGCGTCCCGTGAAGATACAAGGCGTTTGCGCGTAGATTGTTGGACTCTGTGCTAATTGTTAACAATGAAAAATGCAGCAAGTGTGTTATAATTACCCCCGTTAGCGGAAAAATCCTCTTCTTCCACCTCTATCATTTCCTCATCGTCATTATCCCTCCTGCGCTTCTCATCCCAACGAACAGGCGCCACAAAATTCGGGGTGGAATGGAAACTCTCGATGTTAGACGACAGCCGTACGCTTTCGTTCACCTGTAGACGACGCGCACCTTTCCCTTTGACAAGCTCTCTGGTGGCACATATATTCTGTTGGTGCTGATTCGACCGGCGAGCCCGCCATCGCCGCCGTTCAACAGAGTACCATTTCGTAGCGCCGGTTCGGCAGGGAGCGCGGCCACCAGTTCCTCGTAGGGAGTGGCATCATCGTAAGACAGACCGATTGAGTTGTCACCGTATGTATCTACTTCGATGTAGCTGTCCATGGCTGATGGTCGACGACGAGGTGAAGAGGGAGAGTCGAAGACAACTGACTCGTTCAGTTTCATGCCGGCGTGACTGTGTCGATCATCCGGCTAAGTATGGCCCAAAATTGTAAACTAACACCTTAGCTTCTGACCTACGACGACCAGTTCGCTGCCCGTGGAATTAATGGCAACAGAAGGAGAAGAAACACCTGTTGTGAACAAAAACAAGAGACATAGGAAGGAGAAGCGTACGTTGATGTACCCTGTTGCTACCGAGAATTTGTGCTCATGAATGCGGTTCAGCATGGGACACGGACGACATTGACCAGTGAGTAAGGCTTCTGAATTTTTTTGATAACATAGAACCTTATAATTGCTCTAGTGTTGGTTTTCTCAGCGTTGTACTTTTATCCTATCTCTGACTCATTTTCAGTGGAAAATTGATACATTCGCTGCTGCCGATAACAAAGGTGGAACACTACTTGAAGAATCTTCATTTGCAACACTCTTCCCCAAGTACCGAGAAAAGTATCTTCGGGAGGTATGGGGAGCAGTTACGAAGTCTCTAGAAACTCATGTGCGTGTGGTCTGAATCTAGCAGATGTAACCGCTTCTGAAGTTGCACAGGGTATTGGATGTACACTCGATCTCATACATGGTTCCATGGCGGTGCAAACGACCCGCAAGACCTTCGACCCGTACGTCAGTCCTCAAGGCGCGCGATATGATCAAGCTTCTTGCTCGCGGCGTTGCCCTCAGTCAAGCTGTGAAGATATTGAACGACGACGTCGCGTGTGACATCATAAAAATTGGGAACTTAGTGCGGAATAAAGAGCGTTTTGTCAAGCGACGGCAACGCATAGTAGGTCCTGGCGGGAGCACTCTTAAGGTGCGTTCAGATTATCTATGTCGTAACACTTAATTTATGCGGCTTGATCAGGCGATTGAACTTCTGACACAATGCTACGTCCTTGTCCAAGGGAATACCGTAAGTGTCATGGGCCCATACAAGTCCCTGAAAGAGGTTCGGAGGATTATCCTCGATTGTATGAAGAACATTCATCCCATCTACCGAATAAAAGTGCGTTATCTTATCCTTTATCGACAGCATACCTTCTGATATATTCCCTGTAGGAGCTCATGATTAAACGAGAACTCGCCAAAGACCCGAAACTCGCCACTGAGTCGTGGGATCGCTTCCTGCCCAAATTCCGTAAACGCCATCTCAAGACGTCCGAAAAGACTGAGCGCAAGAACGAGTCACAACAGGCGAAGGATGATGCGCGTCGCGCGGCCGGTATTGATACAGGGGACCAAGGTCCGAAAAAGAAGGTGTACACGCCATTCCCACCGCAGCAGCAACCACGCAAGGTGCGCTTCCTTTCAGTCTTAAGTGATCATTCCGTCCTGAGGTTTTCGAATTTCGCAGATCGACATTGCAACTCGAGTCGGGAGAGTATTTCCTCAAGCCACGCGAGAAAGAGGCAAAGGAGGCACAACAGAGGAAGGATAAGGTGGGTTTTCCGTGAACCTTTAGTTGCGCCTTCAATGTGCTTATCATTGTTTGCAGCAATCGGCAGTTACAGCGGAGCGGCAAGCAAAGCGTGCCGAGGCATTCGTTGCTCCTGTGGAAAGGGCCGAGCCGACAGTTGAGGAAAAGCTGAAGAAAAAGAGGAAGGTGCGGGATACGGGCGCCGAAGGAGAAGAGAAGCGGGAAAAGAAGAAAAAGAAGAAACAAAAGGCTGAGAACGAGGACGAGAGCTCCTAGTTTGGTCCTTAGTGTGGTGGTTTTCAGTTAGTAATTTCTCTCTCTTCTCGTTTATTGACAGGGTGATTCGAATAGAATCTCTCATCTTCGCGAACGCTATGCAGTGCGGGGCAGAATAATGCTCTGCAAACATGTGAGAGTGGCCTGGTCCTTTTTTTTTCGGTCGTGTAATCCCTCCAACCTGTTGTAGAAATTTCTTGGCTTGCTAGTTATGTTGTGTTTGCTTTTCTACTTCTCCAGATGAAATAGGCCTGCAGCTATTGCCTTTTCGGAAGTAAATATTAAGGTTCCCACGCTTTGCCCAGGCTCGCAGCACTCAGGCTCGTTGCACACACTAACCTTGCTCACTTCATTCATGGCACCTCCGACATCGTATCTTGCAGTGCTGAAGGCATCCTACGATTATGAACCTCAATCTGAAGACGAAATCGCTATCAAGGAGGACCAGATACTCTTCCTGATCGAGCGTACCGACGAGGAGTACGTGCCGTAGTGCGCGACACTTCGCAGTGCAGACTGACATCTTCAATTCTTTGCAGTTGGTGGAAGGTCAAGACTAAAGATTTGGACGAAAGCAATGAAGGCGGTCTGGTGCCTGCGGCATATGTCGAGCCCGTGAGTTGTCTTCGAGGTTGCTCGGACATGAGCGCGTATGACGGACTCATTCGGGCAGGCTGAGCATAAGTCCGTGGTGAAGGCGTTGTACGACTATGACGCGAGCGCTCCTGGAGAGATCTCGGTCAAAGAAGACGACGTTCTTGTTGCGTTCGACAATGAGGAGGATTGGCTGCTCGTCCAGACTGACAAGGACGGGGGTAAAGCCGGTTTCGTACCAGTCAATTACGTTGAGGAGGTATTAAGCTTGAAATCTTGGTCTTTGTATGTGGCTAAACGAGTATCAGACTACCGAAACTGAGGCTGCGGAAGAAGAGGAGGAAGAAGCTGAGGCTGAAGCTCCGGCCGCTTCAGCCATCATCGTCCCCCCTTCGGTACACTATATACTACATAGTCTGGTCACCAATCTGACATACAATTTCACTACAGCCTCCTCGACCCACCGCTCCATATGTCGATCCTGCAGAACGTGTGGCCGCAGCGCACGCGAGAGCGCAGAACGATAGCATACAAACATGGGCTGTTGCTGAGGTCGACAAGAAAGGCAAGAAGAAGAAAGGAACCTTGGGCATTGGCAACGGAGCTATCTTTTTTGCCAGCGAATCGGACAAGGTAAGCAGCTCTAGTGTCGCCATTTGCAACAGCAACATGATGTATTCCATTCAATCTCTTTTAGACACCCGTACAGAAGTGGCCGACAAGCGACGTTGGATCATCACATATTGATAAGTCGAAACATGTGTATATCGACATCGGTGGCGCTTCACCGATTAACTTACACTTCAATGCTGGTTCGAAAGACACCGCAGAGGCCATCCTTGAGAAGCTCGATGCGTCAAAGGCCGCGTCAATGCCTTCGGCCGGGGTTGCGGTGGAAGAGGGGCAGGAAGACTCAGCGCCTTTGCAAGACTCGCCTAAGTCTAAGAAGAACGGTGCGAGCGTACACTTCGCCACTACACCGCCGTCGATCATTTCGCCGCGAGAACTTGACGAGGGCAGCGAGCCGGAGGACTATGTTAGTGCTCGAGATGGCAGAACGAAGCTCGACGACGGGAACGAGTGGGTCACAGTCCTGTATGACTTCACTGCAGATGGCGACGACGAGCTTTCGGTCCAAGAGGGCGATCGCTTAATTGTCCTCGAGAAAGATGGGGACGAATGGTGGAAGGTCCAAGACACTAAGGGTCACGAAGGCGTTGTACCAGCGTCGTATGTCGAGTTGGACGAACAAGTGAGTTTACATTCTTCTATTTTAATTCTGTACTTTATTCAAAATATATGTATCTAGTCTGACGCTGTCTCCCGTGGCTCCGCAATCGGCGGCGACAATGAAGGCGCGGCTCTACGAGTCGCTGAACAGGAGAAGCGTGAAGAGGAACGGCGACGAGAAAGGCAGGAGGCCGAGCGCAAACGCACAGATGCAGAGCGTAAGGCGAAGACGGCTGCGGAAGCTGCGGAAGCGGATCGTAAACGCAAGGAGCGTGAGCGCGAAAGGAAGGCAAAGGAGGAAGAGGAATTACGATTGCAAGAGGAGGAGCAAGAAGATCGCAAACGCGCTTCGCGCCAGTCCCGACCGTATGTGATCTTCGTGGCTTCATTCCTTCGACGGTCTTGCTTTGTTTCGTGTTTCTGATTAGTCTATCAGTGCGAGCGCATCTGGAAGTCGTTCGAGACCGTCAGAAGATCGAAATACGTCCTCTCCTTCACGCGAGAGCAAGACACGCACATCTACGGATAAAGCACGTGAGTGTTGCGTTGCAATCGCGAGCGTGATTGATTCATAGAAACTCATCGCGTTTTACAGGTGGTGCACCTGCCCCACAACGAACACGCACCTGGCACGACCGTACGGGCCAGTTCAAAGTGGACGCCGAGTTCTTGGGCTTTTCTAATGGCAAACTTCGTTTGCACAAGACGAACGGCGTGGTTATTGAAGTTCCCGCCGAGAAGATGTCCCCAGAGGATATGAGGTTTATCGACCGCCTGAAGGCTGGTAAGGAGAAGGAGAAAGTAGCTCAGTCGTCCAGGAGAATGTCACCTACTGCTTCTGACGACGATGAGCCGCTTGCAGTACGCCGGCGGTCACTGCAGCCTGAAGCCAAGCCCACTCCACCGAAGAAGGGCAAGAGCATCGACTGGTTCGAATTCTTCTTGAATGCAGGCTGTGATTTGGATGACTGCACGCGGTATGCTAACTCATTCGAGCGGGACAAAATCGACGAGGCGATTCTGCCCGATATTACGCAGCAGACGATGCGCTCACTCGGTCTGCGTGAAGGGGATATCATAAGAGTCACGAAGGCAATTACGCAGCGGTTGGCGTCTTCTGGGGGCGGGAACTCAGCACTCGAGGAGCAGATGCGGAAGGACGAGGAAGTCGCACGTAAACTGCAGGAGGAAGAGAGCGGTGGGAGCAACACGCCTAAGAGGGCTACTGCACCTTCACCCGGGTTGTTTGCTGGCCCGGGAGGCGTATTGAAAAACAACACGCGTAGAGGCAGGCCACAGCCCAGCAGGAGCACGCCTCCAGCTACAGTCGACCTTCACTCGATCACGACTGCTTCCGAACAGATCAATAGGTATGGCAGCCCAACGGTAAGCCTTGGTGCGTCTCCCACGAGTGGTGTTTCCGGGCCTCCTAGAGCCAGTTCTGCTGCTCCAGTCGCCAGTGGCTTTGAGGACGACGCTTGGACTAATCGACCCAGTTCTACACAACCCTTGGCATCGACTCCTACTGTCGCTACTCGGGCTCCATCTGCACCTCCCGTTCAAACCGCGCCGTCGCAAGTTCGGTCGCCGCCGGCTGCTCCCGCACCTCCGCCTGCCCCCGCAAATAGCCTGTCGCGCACGACGGAGTCGGATGTCTTCGACCAGCTAGCCCGTCTTAGTGCATTGAAGGTCCAAAGCCCGGCAGCAACATCCCCTTCGCCGGCTTCAGCTCCTCCCAACGTTACTCCTCCTATCGGCTACCAGAACGGTATGGGTATAGGCTCGTCACCCGCACCCATTAGTCAGTTGCAGTCCCAAGCCACTGGGTTTCCTCAACAAAACAACGGCCCTCGTGGTCCCTTCGCACCAGTTCCCGCGAACCAGAGTCTCTTGCAACCCCTTGTGCCGACGAACACAGGTTTCAATAGCTTCGTCCCGACGCGGCCCAGCAGCAACCCTCCGCCATATAACAACCCGCCCCCCCAGCCATCTTTCCTTGCCACCCAGCCCACCGGGTTCTCCAGCTCGATTGCATCACAGCCCACTGGTTACCCTGGATCTATCAACGCTCAGCCTACTGGGTTCTCTGGACCCTTCAACGCTCAACCTACTGGATATCCCGGATCTTTCAATGCTCAACCTACAGGCTTCTCTGGAACGGCTAACTCGCAACCCACGGGTTTCCCTGGTGCAATCGCCTCGCAACCTACTGGCTACCAGTCTGGGCCCATGATGACGCAGACCACGAGCTATCCTGGTGCATTAGGTACTGGACCGTTCGCTGGCGGCAGATCATTTGGCGCTCTTCAGCCCAGTATGTGTCGTATTTAAGAGCTATAATCATCATAACTGACAGTTTGTTCTAGATGTCACTGGCTACAACCCCGGATTTGGTCAAGTGTCTTCGCCTCCCCCTGTACCACCTCTACCGACGAACAACACGAACAACACATCTCCTGCCAATATCTTTGCTCAAATGAAGTCGGGCACATTCGGCGACGACAATGCTCCGCAACCAAGCAGTCAGTTGTTGATTGAACGCTCTTATAATTCAATTTTATAACTAACGATATCATGACAGACAAATATGATTCGTTACGACCGCAACCGACGGGCTGGGGCATGCAGGGCGCGCCGACTGGCTACCAGAATGGATATTCTGGTCCATTTTACTAATTTTTAAATGTGCATTATAATCTTTGCTTGTTCCGGGATAAATCTACTATTGAAAAGCAACTGGAAATATGACCAGTAATGAAGTTACATAAATGCGATAGTCAGGACTAATAAATGTGCCTTTGAAACGACATGCGAATACGATATATGGTATAATGTGAAGGAATATGTAATGTCATGAACGCTCGACGATACCCTGAAACTGCCCCACGCGAACGAAGTAGTCTCGTAAATGTGAGCGCGCCTCCGAAGAGAGATCTCGCGCAAGCAAGTCCGCAGTCAATGGATATATCGCAGGAAGGAACCTCCCGAACTGCAGAACCATCATTAAAAGCTGCCAATATAAAAGAAAAAGGTACCAGCAACTTACAGCCTTATCATCAAGACGACAGAAACCCTGTATAATCCTAGCGACGACGGGCATGAATGCTGAGATGTTTTTGGCAGACGACTCCATGCGAAGCTTGTTGAAGTCTGTGATGACTCCCAAACCGAGTCTGCAGATATGAAAGCATTGAGGAAACGCTTGAAACCCCAAACAGAAGGTACTCACGGGAGGAATTTGTCCGCAACCTGAGAGCGAAGCGCCAGATGTTGTGGTCGACGATCACTGTACATTCGGCATAGTACAGTGACTAGAGTGTCTGCACTGCTTGTTTCTTGCTTAAGCAAATTAGGTAGGTGCTTCATGAAACCTAGGTTACGCTCGCTCAGAAAATGCGAAAACAAATTAGGCAACCTTTCCCAAACTCACCGACTTTCCATAATGAGGTCCGTAGCTCCTTGTCTTCATTGAACATCCGCGCAAATTGATAACTGTGGTCCAGCACACCCATCAATCTAAGTAGATGCTCAGGCGGTATCGTGTCATAAACCTCGTCATTAAGAAGAAGCTCATTGGTTGTCTCGATGAGTAGTAATTGCAGAACACATTTAACAATGATCTGCTTGAAGATACGTTTCCGTTCGCTAGCAGAGATCCGGACGCCATCTCTGCTCTCGCCGTTGACCTGGAGAGGAGCAGGAATGATAGCTTGACCCGCAGCATCTTTTTTACTGTCAGTACGTATTTGATAAATAAGAATTCAAATCGTCCTTACCTGGTGATTCGGTCACATCTGGTGAGCTCCCATCCACGTCTGTGCGCAAATTCTCGTCGAATAACTGATGTGGAGTAGTAGTCTTGAAGAGTTTGACGAAAGTCGTCACCACGCGTTCCCACCGTGCTGCGCTGAGTTTCTTCACGTTTTTCTCGAGTAGTTGCTGGAGGCAGGAGGTTCCTATTCGAGCGAGGGTGTCGTTTTCTACAAAGAAGTGAGAAGGAATCCAAAGACCGTAAAAGGAAGAACGTACCTTGACAGATGCAAACACAAAGTAAATCCAGAAGACCATCCAAGAACCGCTCCAGAGTTTCGAAGTAAAAAGTATACAGATCGATCAAATCTCTGAGAGCTTGGATCATCGTTGTCGAAAGCCAAACGCTCATATCTTCTTGGGTACTCCACCGTGAAAGATCAGATGAGTTCTTCAAGACGGCAAATATAGGGAACAGTAATTCTTGACAAACAGTATCCCAGAAGTCCACTGTGAAAGTAGAGCCGTAAGTCTTCAGCGTCATAAATAGGGAATCAAGTGCCCTTGAAAGTTTGTCTTTTAGTGCATGAATTAAAGATGAAGACATTTGTCTCACAAGCGCCGAACTTCCAGGTCTTCGCCATTCATGATGATGTCGTAGAAGCTAAAGAGTACGGGGAACCAAAATTTGATCATGGCATCCTCAACTGCTGGGCCCTGCATGCTTTCGGCATGCGCGCCGCTCAATGCACAGTCGGGGCACTCGAGCATTGTCGGGATGACGCCGCGAAGCATGGCAATAGCCAGCAAACTGATCTTCTGGAACTTGCTGACTTTACAGAAATCCGTGATGCAGACAGTCAAATCTGCAAACGCGCCATGTTTAATGATTTCAGGAAAGTGGTCCTTGTTCAGCCGCGTGACGATCTCAAATGCGGAGTTGACAATCCGTTCTGTATGCAAGTGCCTGTAGTAAGTTAAGAAGTTTGCCCCTTGACGTGCATTACTCACCAGTCAAGACTTTTGAGGCCGCTGAAAAAACGCTGAACAGTGTTCTCCATCCTGACACAAAGTTATGCACGCGTGCTTGGATCATTTGTTGCAGACATTGAAGCACCTTATCGATGCATTGTCAGCCGGCGCGCCGCAAATCTTCTGTATTGACGCGCACCATATCTCGAATATCAGGATTGTTATTGTGAATCATCGTATACTCAAATGGCTTCAAGAAGTCCTTCTGGAACTTAAAGTGAGGCAGTTCTTCTTTCTCCAAGAACCGCATTGCCAATTGTCGCAAAGCGTCAAGGGCGAAAAATCCAACGTGCGGGTTATGGTGACAGCAAACCTATGCAAGGTTAATTTCATAGGCCCTTCATTGGCCTCTCATACGCACCTGGTTGAAGTGCTCCCCTATGATTTCCCACAAATTCGACCATTCCAGACGGATACGACCCATGTTGTAGTACGAGATCTCGACAAGCTTTTGAAGGCTAAATAATCGAGGATGTTCCGAGAGACCTGAAGATTGAATTTCTTCCCAGGAAACCGCACTCAGCGCGCGTACAAATTCGACGATTGCCGTCTAAGGCGCGGATAAGATACGCAACTAGAATTAGACTGAATCCACCCACCCCAGATAGATAATGACTGAGGGAGAAAACCATGTCTGTTGCAACTGTAATGTGCGTAGACCGACTCTCATTCGCTAGTTCCTCAGCAGGCATTTTCCGTGTTCTCCTAGACACTATCATTAGTATCTCCTTATAATAAAACAACTATAGTAAAACATATTTAGGACCTACCCTTTATTGCGATCAGATTCCGGAAGATCAATGCCGCTGCTAATGAGCTGCATTCTCTCAAGTTGACTAACACATGTAAGTACTTCATGCCACGAGCCACGAAGATGGTTGCCCTCAGAAACTGCAATGTCAAGCAACGCTTTGATAGCCTCCATGTTTTTCGTCTTCATTTCGCCTAGATTGTTCAGGAACGTGAATTTGGCGAGCGTGGTCACGAATGCAGTTGCGTTCGAGCTCGAGGTCAAAGAAGCAACCAATCTTAATGGCGCATTTGAATCCTTCAAGGCAGAGATCAACTATTTCCAGATCGTCAGCGTCGGTCAGAGGACCAGAGATGCCTGCCAAGAACGGAATCCAGGCCACTTCGAACATCGGTCGAACGTGCACAAAGTGGGAAGCACTGAAGAACTGCTCGTGTCTTCCGGTGTTTCGACGTTGCGAACGCATCAAAGTCTTAAAAAGCGCCTAAACAGAAAATAAACCCAATACAACTTAAGGGCGGTAAAGGTTTCTTAACTACTTACCTCAGTCTTGTTGGCCATACCCAGTGATTGCGAGACATATGCCTCCTTTTGCAAGTCACGACCGACATTAGCAAGCGCGTTAGCAATGCCCGGCCCTTGCATGGGCAGAACCGGTCCAGCCTCGTCTTTCATACGAATCTCATTCGACACGATTTCTTCATAGATTGCAGAAAGAAGTTCCTCCGGTAGATTAGCGCCATCGTTGATGCCTCTGTTATTCTTTATGAAATCATCTTTAGTCATACGATTCTTGATCTGTGGATTATGAGCGTCCGTGTTCAGCAAGATTGTCGAATAAGAAAGGACATATGCGGTGTCTAAACAGTAGATAAGAATGATATTCATGTAAAAAACAAGGCCCAGCAAGTCTTACCCGCGTTTGCAAATGGCGTTTGCGAGTTGCCGCCGATATACCTTTCAGCGAACTTCAACATGAAGCGATCGATCTTCTGCGCCTCACCGGGGAGACGGAAAGACTGCAGGAATAATCGAAGAGCATTCACGAAAGGAAGATTCGAAAAATCTAATTGATCCACGAAAGCATGCATGATGGCAATGTGCTCGTCATCACTTTGCATCGGATTTCAGCGCCAGGTTCAGATAGGAAAGAAAAGAAAAGAAAAACCTACCCTTCACCAAGGTACTCACCGATGATCGCTTTACTTAGGCCATCGGTATTCAGCAAGAACCTTGCAATTTCAGCCGGCTCTCGATTCGGAATAAACCCATTTTCTAAGAGAAACTCGATACCCTTCTTCGGTTTGTAGTTGAATCTTCTGATTCCATCCTGAAGAATCGTCTTACGTTGTTTGGCGTTCTCAAACCTCCCAGGGTCGTCAGTGGCTTCAGGTGTAGAAACTCTCGTCACGTCGGTTCCGTTTGCCGGGGCAACCAGCTTGTCCAGCGATGTATCTGAAACCATACCATCAACCTTTGAGCCATTTGTAGAAGATGTCGGAACAGCGGTATCATCTGTAACACCCTTCCCGGCAGCTGTTCCCCACGAGACCAAGGAACGCAGCACCGCGACAAGGGACTCCAGACCTTGACGTTTTAGTTGTTGCTCGGACAAACCCAGGTTGTGGTTATCGGCATTTCCAGGGACGGCTAACGCAGCCGTGCTCAGCGCCGGAGGAACGTTATATGAATAATGTTGCATTTTCGTCGAAGGGTTCAAAGCTGGGCTTCCAGGATCATTAGCCTTCGGAGCTGGAACATTCGAATGAGTGGACGCGATCTTTGAAATGGTATTCATAAGGCTAATGAATAAAGCATAGGTTATCGCTTTAATATGTACTTCTTGGGGAAACGATTTACTCACTGCTCGTAAATATTGTCAATAGCCTCACGATCGCAATCGTAATTAAGATAAATCTCGACAAGTGTCTGAGGCTCCTGGCATAAACGCTGGAGCATGCCAAGAATCACCGACTTCTGCTTCAAGGCCGCTGTTTTCATTTCAAGAATGGGGACGAAAATCTCGTGGAAGAAAACTTCGATTTCTTTCTGTTAAAAATAAGCTGAATGAGATCTGCTATCACAGAAGTCCCTAGACATGTAGTTGCATACCTTCAGCTTCGTCCTCATACCCGATAGTACACGCCAGAAAATCTCAACACTAATTTCGAAGACCTGAGGCACAGAGCTAAGAGCATTGCGACTGAGACTCAAACACAAGTATTGCTTCGTCGCATTAATGAACGTCGTAGCTTCATTGGTTGAAGCGGAGTAGATGATAGACGAGGGTTCTACGAAGACCTGCATGTGCGAGTTCAAGATCGTGAGCACGAGGTGGAGAGAAACAAGCTTCGAGCGCATCGCATGAGATTTTAAATCGCGTTCGCTTAGAAAGCAATGTGAGAAATTACACAATATGCAGATGCAGATATCATTACCTCTCCGTATTGAGGTTCTTCATAGTCAACTTGCACAAAGCACGGAAAACGAGGAACGCATCCTTTACAAAAAGGTCGTTGGTAGAAATGGCGTGATTTGGATAAATATTCTCCGCGAAGTGCTCGTTCGGGTTGTGACCTTCAAACGCTTGTCTGCTCGCTAAATCAGCATGAAAGTGCTTCATGAGCGCAAGACAAAACTTACAGTGTCGTTCTTGCGGTTCCTGGAGACTGAATATCGCCGTTGTGTAAACCATTGGATTCCGTTATTGACACGACAGAAATCACCTCGTCTATTTTGCCGGATACATCTTCTTCCTCTCCACCATTCGGAGGGGTTAAGGGAGGTAAAGGATACGTATCCGGGGTGGATGGTGTCAAGGACGGACGTTTGGAAGACGGACGACTCTTCATGCTCAAAGTTTCGAGCTTGGGGGACTGCAATGAGCTGCTATCAATTGAACCATTGCGGGAACCACTAATGTTGCATCGCGTGAACACGTGATGTACCATCTGCGTGAGGCCGCCCTGTGCGACGGTCTGATTCACGGGGTCGGGACTGAGGAGAAAGATATTATAGACGGTACGAACGGCCTTGAGTAATGATGATTGATGGACCAGGAGGCTGGTCGAGAGAACGAGAGAGAGTAGAGCCTTGACGATCTGTAACGATACGGTGTCGGGAGTCGTTTCTGAATGGCACGCTGTGATGGTGTGCGTAACGGAGTCGACGAGAGTAGGCGGACGCAAATTGATTTGGGACTCTGAAGCCAAATTTTGGTGAGCATTCGGCGCCGGGGAACCAGGGGGCGATGCCAAGGACCGGTGGTCGAGCGGGGTGTCGGCTTCGAGAAAGAATGAATACGAGATGAGCTTAGAGATACAGTCCAAGCTTGCAATCTGCAGCTTCTCGTTTCCCGTCTCACACGCCAGACGTAGGGGTTCAAAGATGTCGCGAGGCCTATCTCCTCCCTGGCCAGACCTGACCATAGTCAACGCCTTCTCAACAGCTTCCTTCAGCGGTGCCGATCTCTTCGCTTCACGCGACGCTGCTATAGTCTCTAAAGCAGTCGAAATAAGCACGACAGACACTGTATTTCCTTTCGACATGGTCAGGCTTCGGTTATGGCTAACAGCGGTCGGGCTCGGCAGAGAATCGGACGTGCTTTTCCGACCGAAAAAGCGCGCGGAAAATGGGGTACTGGGCCGCGGAGACTGTGCTTGTTCGCGGCTAGGTCCGCTTGAAGGCCGAGAGACGGGCGGGGACTTTTCAACCGGTATAGGCGGCGCATCCAAAGATACCTCCTGTAAAGATGTAATACTGTCTTGAGCATTCTCTGGGACATTTTCGGTGACTTTAGCAGGCGGAGTCGGCGGACTTGGAGGCACTATTTCAGCCACACTCGGCGTCCTCTCGTGGTGAGCAGCAGCACTTTGTACATCTGAGGAATCCTTCGCCTTTTCATCTATGTCTCCGTCCTTTTGGTTATCGGATATTTGCTCGTCACGAGAATTGTCCGCCGGGTTTTCTAGTTCCCCGACTTCGCGTACGTGGACCGAAGCTGGCGTTTCGTCCAGCGGCAAAGCCACCTCAGTCGGGGAGGGCGGCGAGGGCGGCAAGGGGTGTTCTGCAGCCTCGACGTCGGCGTTGGCGGGCTGCATGGCTGCCGTTGAGGGCGGAAGGCTTCGATGTCGAGGACCTTGTGCTTGACGACGACAACGGACAGAGACGGTCTTCGGCGCGTTTGGGTTCCCACGACATCTTTGTAAAGGCACGCGTCACAACTCCTTTCGCCGACCATCTTACATGGACCATGGCACCTCAACTACAGCTGCACGCTGTCGCGATTATTTCTCCTCAAAACCACCCTATTTTAATTCGCTCGTTCTCGCAGAGAAAGCAAGATGACTTGAAGTACCACTACATTGCACACACGAGTTTGGATGTCATCGACGAGCGAAGTGAGTCTGTAAACCTATGTCAATGCGATTATGTTCAACACAGACGGATATTCCAAAGCCAGTCCGAGCAGCAAGTCAAATGAATGCTACCTTGGACTGCTTTATGCCATGGAGGACGTCGCTGTGTATGGTTATATCACACCACTCAAGGTTAAAATTGTGCTGTCGCTAGGCTTGACCGATTCCGTCGTCCGCGACGCAGACGTGACTATGGTGCATGTCGTTCATTGTTCGCTACGAAATTCCTCTCATTCTTTATTCGAAGATTTTCCGGGCCCTTCATATGGCGTATTTTCAGTCTTTGGCGAACCCGTTTCTTCGTCTTGACGCGCCATACGACGCAACTTCTGACCACGCTGCCCTACTTGTTCAGGGCAATAGGCGATGGAAAGGGTTTAGAAGGCGCGTCGACGATGTCGGACGTGCCGTAGGAGCCAATGTACCAATTGACGAAGAAGGACATATGACACGCGTTTTGAAATCAAGAGGAGAAGATGGCCCCCTGACAGTGCGCCATCTTACTCATTTATAGGATGTTCGCGCTTCAGGCCTTCAGGCCTCCAATTCGAGGATGGGGTTAAGGGCCAAAAATGACACGGCCTTACTATTGACCCAGTATTCTAAAGGATGCAGGTACTGGGACAGATACGGGGTCTACATCTGCATTTACACGTCGTTTTTCTGAAATGCGCTTAGGTTTGATCATCTCAAGCCAGGGCTGAACTCAACAAAACTTCGCCCGTTGTCTTTACATGCGCGTTATGTGCGATTAGTAAATTTAGCAGTGCCTACAGATCCCTCTAGCCAGGAGGCGATTTGGGCAAGTCTTTGCCGCAAGTGACCAATCGCAACTTGAAGTTCCCAGCGGTACTGGACGGCCCCCCTTTTTCTTCTCTTCTTTCCTTGATCTCTTCCCTCGAAAAAGCATATCGCATAACCCATGCAGATTCCTTCCCATGAAGAAATATAATAAACGATGCTCATATGAATACAGATGATTGTGGCCACGTCTTCCCTCTCGACAACGCCGTCCCTTGCGGAAGAACTGCGCCAACGACAACTTTTCTCATATAGAATCTCCCAGACGACAACGTGGACTTCGCCCGCAAATTTAAGCCCGAAACGGCTGGCGCAAGTCTAAGTCTATTGAAGCTTGGAAATTTGTATTTCACCTTCGATTTTTAAATTACATATCATCTTTTCCCTTCTTCGCGAAGGTCGCTGCCACTAGCAGCGGGAAAATCAAGGTTGCATCCGCGAAGACCTGCATTCATTGATTTAATGGATAGAATTAAACTTAGTGAAATGCATGCGAACCTTGACTGACTCTGCACCCGCACGAATCTTCCCCCAAGATACTGCCTCATCTGGACGCGCGCCGGAATCTGACCCATCGAACTCTTGGCCCGTATTCTACGCATCTATCTTCAGCATGAATTGGTACACAGAAGAGGTGAATAAGCTCACAATATAGACAGAGTAGTCGGCTCCGTTCCGCTGCGAGAATGAAAAAAAAGTCTCCATCTACTGCCCACAAGAGGCACAAAGAACGGACGTGACTCACAATCAACATGGCGTTAGCAACCTGGTGTTTGCTCACCCCTCCTCCTAGAATGATCATTCCCGCCTTCTTTGAGGTCCGCGAGAGCTCATTAAGGTTCCGGATGTCCTTTACGATATCGACGATGAGTCCTGGAGAGCGAAATGAGTGGAAGTAGATCATGTCTCCCAAAGAACCATCCGTCAGAGCGGGGCAGAAAACAGGAATATCGTTCTATTTGGGTACCAGGCTCAGCATTAACTAACATATGAGTAAAACGACGTATACTTTGTATGCCCAGTAATACACCGACTCCTCATTGTTGATCTCCTTCCCTAGTCGACGTATGACGGTGCTCGGCGTCCAGACCTCGCCTGTCTCCTTCTGCTCGGCGAGCATGCTGTCAAGGATAGGCGTGAGCCAATCCTCGAACTTACAGTAATTGTCGTTCGGGACAACGAGGTTGCCAATTCTGTTCATACCACGCTTGCGCAAGTCGGCACCATCGAGATTCCAGTCTGCGAGGTAAGTCTTTCCGAGACACTTGACAAAGTCCTCTTCAATGCCACCTGCAGTTGTCACAATCGCAGAAACATGCTTGTGCTTCACAAGGATAAAGGATAACCTCGCGTAGCCCAGAGGAAATCAGATTGGAGGTGTAGCTCAAGAACACACTACAGCGAGTTCGCACGCGGACCTCAGGCGACAGATATCGTTCGGACTCGTCTTCATCCACTGGATCGTCAGAAAGCCGCCATTTGCGCTGAAGACGAGTTCAACGATATATTCGAGGCGGAAGAGCTAGGCTGACCATTTTGTCAACGATTTGAATCGCACGTCCTAAGCTACTTGCTTGAAACCCAATGCGTTCATAGCTTCCCAGAAGGTCCTGCAGGTCCAGAATATTATCGAAATTCGGCCCTTCTATAGCAATAGCCTCCTCCGGAACTGGTTGGGAAGGCAAAAGTACAGCCGCGGACGCCCCCGAAGGGACATTTTCTGAGCTCATATCTCTGTAAATGAATGAAGATGAAGGATGAAGGAAAGCAGAAATTTAATTTAGACAAAAGCTAAAATCTGACGTGACTGCAATTACACGTGATTCTGTCACACTGCTTTCTCTCTCCTCGCGACTTTTCTCGTCAAGAATTCGGAGTCAAGTTTGTCCCTGCGTCTACTCTCTTTATATTACAAGTTAATACCTGGAGTTACGGCTTGCTTTGAAGCATAAGGAGCTCTCATATGGTTTATCTCTCTTCTGTACAGTACTGGTTCTTCTACCAGCGATGCTGTACTTAGTGTACTCTGCAACTTTGGGAAACCGAAAGCAAATCCTTCTCGCGGCTTTTGTTCAAGGCTAAACACGCAGATCAGAGTCACATCAGACAAGAGATCTGGAATTTCACTGTCTACCGATTCGGTCGAAGTACTTTCATCGATCTCTTTCCACGAAGTTATCTTCTCCCTCGTACCGTTCTCTTTTGTCTTTACAGCAATAGGATCGGAGTCACAAATATTTGCTGTTCCCACCGAATACCCTGCTCCGCGTTTTGTGTTGCGTGCTCATGGACCGCGTCTTGCTTTCGGAACTTGTCCTTCTTAATGTCTCGACTAGTCCATGTGCGTTTATTGTGTTTGCCTCGTGTATAGGGCTCTCTCGGTGTTGCTAGTCTTGGTGTCCGCTACATGTGCGCAAACTGCCATACTGGAAGTCAACCAAAAGTGCGGGGTTTTCCAAATCATAGGTTGATTCTAATCTTTAGGCTACGCAATGAAAACTCATAATACGAAGCTGCTGGAGCGACAATGTCGGTTCGACGCAAATGTCAAGTTCAAGTACATTCTGTGTCTTTCGCACTTTATCTCCCTCCGTCTGAGAAAGCTACAGGTAACTATGAATCACCCTAGCAACCATCTTAGACTCCTAGACACGTTCGAGATCTGAAGTGCTCATTATAATTGTCTTCGCATCGTGACCTCGACTGTGCCAATTGTTCTCAACCATAAACGTGCTCAAAGACACTTTGAGCTAGAGCTTAGTTCAAAAAAACTGAACGCTGGACCTCTTGTATTCCGCATAAAGCTGATAACCTCAGGAACCCGGGCAGGTCCGCAGCGTATTATTTGCGCCACACAAAAGGCTAGAACATAAGGGTTGCTCAAGCTACTCCGGTGCTTTAGCACACAGGACCCAAGGTTTTAAACGCAGCAATAGTTCTCAGTTCTTAAATTTCTATTGTTTCGTTCTACACGACCTCGTTGACTCTCATCTCTCCTTTCATGAGATGCTTAACAGTCGTGAAGCACCCCCTGCTGTAGTGGCTCTGGAACGCAATGACGAGACATATAATGGACCTGGTCCATCGACGCATCATAGACGCGCCTCTCGCGAGCGCCAGTCGCACGAAATCTCCCTGCAGAACGCAAACAAACACAAATGGGCGGCACTGCGCTTCCGGAGCTGGGCTACCGTCTCCAAAAAGCCTGCCTATATTTTTCGAAGGGCAGAAAATCTCGGGACAGGTTGAACTCGACTTACCGAAACCCGAAAGCATCAAGAGCATCAATTTATCTGTGAGGCGCCTTTGCTTCATTATATCATCTCTTCTGATCAGTGGCGTCCCATATGATAGATCAAAGGTCTGGTCTGCATAGGGCACGAGGAAAAGGTTTTTTTCCAGCTCTCGGAGATAATTTGGGACGCGCTTAACGGTCGATCCCCGCTCTCCTGGCTCACGTATCGACTCAAAATACACCGAAAAGCTGAAAGGGGGTTACTCCTGGCCGTTCTCTATTTCAATTCCCTCAGATTGCACAGTCAGCGACAAACTCTCCAAGGAGCTGGACTTAAAGCCTGTTGAGCGCCTCCCACCGAGTTTATCGGGGACGGGATGGCGTCCAACGATAAACTATCGGCTGGTTCTGGATATCAGGAGGCACGGGGTACTGAGACCCGACAGCTCGTGCGTTTCGAACGTTGTTCATCTGCGTCTCTAACACATCTTTAACATGTCGTGATCTTCTCTCCCGGGTAGTATATCTACACTCATAGGATACACCCCTTCCATTCGCCCAGATGCGCCCTCGACTGCCCGACGGCAGTCATACAAAGATAAGCTGCCTATTCTAGGACCCGCACTAGATCCGAAGGGATGGCAGGTAATGCAGGACGTCAAGGTATATGGAATGCTCCAAGGACAGCGCGAGGTGGCTGTTTCATATACCGTAAGCATGACCCCTTTCCATTGGCTTGATCCAGACACTGACAGAATGGCATCAAGCTGGCTCTCGCAACTCCGGTATCTATCCATAGTAGTCTCAATAAAATGTACTCCATACTCACATCCGATTCTTTTATAGCTAACGTACACACGCGGGTCTGTGATCCCTTGCCACCTCACGCTCAGGTCTTCCGACAGACAGGCGCTCGACCTCCTCTCGACCCCACAGTCTCCACGGGTGCTATTGCGGCGCAGGCTTACAACACGAGGCGCAATAGCGTCCAGAGAGAAGCCTGCACTTTCCACGCTCGAGGATGACGATTCCGAGACGCAGCCACTCGCCAAGGCGGTATGGGCACTTCCCCGGCCCGGTACGCAGCCCGAAAACCGCGACGACCTCACTCGCAGCTTGATGGGAGAACTGAGCGTCCCGCTTGGATGCACACCAAGCTTCGTGTTCGGAGGCTTTCATCTTGAGGTCCGTTGGAGCGCTCTCTCCGTCCGATCTGTCTGCGTGCTCGCTGACATTTCATTTATATCTCTGTGTATCGCGCTTGCCTCCGCATTTGTTGTCGCAACTTCAACTCATCGCAGTATTTCATTGACGTTTACTCTCCCATGCCGGCCGGCTTTCATCCGGCTCGCGATCGCATTCTCGCCAGTGCACCCGTGAGCATCGCCTCCGCGCACGCAGAAGGCAGTCCACGTCCTCGCGCATACATTGCACCCGCGCACGATGTCTCGCAAGGTGTCGCGCAGACCGATGTGTTCGCGGAGCAACTTGGTACGATGTCGCTTGGTCACGCGAGTGAGGCAATGCCATCCAGCTCGGTTACCGAAGCCGCCTCGAGCACAGCCTCGGGCTCGAAGAGGAGGCCGAGACAGGGACTCGATCAAGATCTTCAAACTTCCAGAGCCTGACGATAAAGTCGAAAAAGACAGGCCGGTTTGAATATTATAAGTGGCTAAACATTCCTCACTTCACTCCTCTTAGCGCGTTTACCTAGTATTCTACCCTCGTATCGACTAAGATGGGGGGAGGGGGAGGACAGAGAAAAGGCTGTAATCTGGTCTACAGATCCAATATCATCTTCATTCTGCATTTAGGGGCATCTATGGTGTTGTTGACGCTGGGAAAACTGGTTCTATTCGCTCAGGCGTTTTTCAGACGATCTCCCAAAGTATTTGAATCTCAGATGAGAACGCAATCTATCACCGGTCGAGGCAACCGCGACACATGTAAGTAGGTTTTTAAAATATCAACCATGTTGACTTTCTGCAAATCAAAGGTTGGATGTATGAGAACCAATTTAATTTCAGGGCACCGAATGCTCAAACACAATCCACTCGTTATTGGAGTTAGACAGAGTAGGCAGAAATGCGGGAGACAGATTGATTAAAGCTACACATGAATCTGAAAATGCAACGTCTGAAAACAAGGACGAATACCTATTATCGTGCGCCATATTTTCGGGCGGCGCGTACAGTATGTAACCCATTTCAAGATGATTGGTGCATTTGATCAACGTGCTCGAAAACTCTGGAGCTCGATTGTCAAACTTCTATTCCATGTGTCAGTTGTGAGCCACCAGTCAACTACATATGAGAGTGTAACTCGGGCCGCCGTGTGGCCTGACTGAATTTTCGTCCAACTCAAGGCGGCCGTACAGGTGAGACCCAGGAGAAAGGCGAAGAATCTCAGTGGCTTGGGAGAAATACCGAAAGGGTCGGGAAGCCACAGGCAGAAGATTGATGTTTAGTTTAAGTTATATTGACCTCGAGCTTGTTATTTAAGCGAAAGCTTTTCGACTCTATAAGGAGAAGAGAATTGGCGTCGCTGGCTTTAAATTAAGACTTAGTTCCGAGCACTCCTAGGAAACTTTCATATTCAATCCGGGGCCTGAGCCAATTACACGTTATACAAATGGCAGACGCAAACCTTGTGGATCAGTAGCCGTGTATCGCTAACCGCGATATGTGCGCTGTCTCCAGTTGCTCACTTCCGATGGCGGCCAGCACACTCTTCCAAACCGCGAATATCTGTGAAGCTTCTTGATTTGAAATGGCTAGCGGCGAAGGAGGGAAAGACCACAACGCGTCTCAGCGCACAGTTCTGGTCCTATCATCATCCTATTGCCTCAATTCAATTTCTTATTGGAAGAGTCGCAGACCCCGATCTGCGCCCAGCGGATCCATCGAAGAAGTTCTAGGGGTGTTGGAAATGCAGTGAGTCAGCTCTCGACGCGAACTGGTAGACAACCCCTCTCTCTTTAGCGCTGCTTCCAGGATCGGCGTCACTCCGCTTTAGGCAGTTTGTTTGCACGGAGTTTGCGACCATTGCAAACTCTCAGGATTGAGATAATAGAACGGAGATAGGCGCACGATAAAGTCCACCACAAGCTGAAGAATAAACAGTAAGCCTGTGCATGAATCAGTGCGCATCAATACTCTTATTGCAGACTTCGACGAACCTAGAAATCAGGTTACATTTCGTCCCCGCGTTACGCAAGTCTGTTTCCAAGTCGGGACATGAGAACATTGGGCCCAGTGTGTTAGAAGTTAGAAATGTGAGCGACGGGAAATTTGTGTTCCCAAAAGTCCAACTCGAGGCTTCGGCTCTGAATCGATCGCGTGTTCGACTTGCGACAATGACCGAGCTCGCCGCTCCTTTTTCGAGAGCCACAATGGAAGTTATTTGTATTCGAGTCCCTTGGTTTCGCAGCGCCTTGCGAGAAACGAGATGATTGCTGGTCAAGGATAGGCGCTAGCCTGTCAGATGCGACATCACGCGCGCGTAGATGATCAGTGATTGCTACCTGGCCAGTAGGAACGTAACAATCCAAATTCAAATTTGCATAGCGTATCCGATTTGCAGCTCGATCTGAGCGTCTTGATTCTTGCAATTGAACGGGTGTCTGTACACTCCGCCGTTCGTATTCCGAAAGTCATTGGAGCGGCAGTTAGTACGCCGTGTACCGGGAAAAGCGGTGTCCATGGATGCACTTATGGTGGATGCGAAGTAGCCCAGCTGCAAGCCCAGAGCGATTATTTAATCAGATGAGGGACTCCGGTCACTCTACTTTACTAATCGTCCTGAATACGAAGTGGCTAAAGAAGTTCAATGCAATGCGCATGTAAGATCTAATGGCCGCGGACTTTGAAAGTGGTGTTCAGGGTCCAACACTCAGAATCGGAAATTTAAACTCCGCGTCATTCAGTGCAGGTCGAATATAAAGACCGTCGATGACTAGAACTCTATTCTATACCCGTATCGTCCCCTTGCAGGTCCCCTACCTCGCCTGCTCCTCCTAAGACAACCGCAGGAAACACAGAATACGACGGCGCAGGCGCAGTCATGTTCGTGTCAGAACCATGTCACCCGCCTTCTGGCATGCGTATCACGGACCTCCTCAATCCAGTTCTTCCAACGGATCTTCAGCGTACGCCCCCGCAAGGGCATACCCGTGCGCATATATCCGCCTTTCCAGCGTTCAACTCGTCGGAAAACGCTACGCATATACGAGTCGGGAATGTACGACCAGATACAGAACGCGGACCGGACCTGCAGGACTCTGCAGTGAGCGCGAGGACAGGACTGGCTCCCGTGCAGATGCATATACAACCCTCGACGGAGTCATCAGGCTATGCACAAACACGATCGTACGAGACGGGCTTGACCGAAGCGGAAGAGAACTATGGCTTGCGCGCGGCACGCTGGGATCCTTCCCGTACACGCGATAGTGTGTCACTGCCGCCGCTACATGCGCTACATGGGGTGCGCGATCTCGAAGACGAGGCCAGGAGGATGGCACGTTCACCATTCTCGAAACACGAACTCTCGCACGTCGGAGGTACGTGAACGCCTGCTCTCTTATGCGCTCGACCTAAAACCGCACTAACGCTCATCGTGCTACTGTCGATCGCATCTTGTTATAGGCGCTGGCCCTGCTTCTGCTTCTTTGTCAGACTCTAGCAAGGTTTTGTCTCCGCATCGGCGCCCGTCACCGTCTTTATCGAGACCAGTGAGTGCACCTGTGCCGTCACCACTCGTCGCGTCACACTACGGCGCGTCCCCGACGATGTTTGCGATCCCGCACAGTCCGTACGGGCAAGGACAACCGAATTTCTCTCCTTCGCCGGCTATTCTCGGCCATCATTTGCGTATGACGGCGCGCCCTCATTTGGTTCCGTTCATCACGCCGACTTCCTCGCCATCGCCGAACGTGTCTCAAGAGGGAGGCTATGGTGAATATTGATTTTTCGCTTTACTGTGCACTTTACAGGGTCCGCGCAGTATTCAGATCCGCGAAGCTTTAGGCTTGAAACGGATGTCTTCCCCGAAACACCAGTATGATCGGTTCGGATAGTTCCGATACTTTGTATTTGCTCGTATTTGTGTACTTCCATATTCAGTCTCTTTACTGTTCTGGTTTCGGTGCATTGTTGCTCATTATCCTTCTACAGCGTTCATGGCGCTTGCAGATGCCCACCCCAGTGCGTCGTGTGATCTTGCTATTGAGGCTCGAGGCTCATACGAAGCAGACTTTCAGATAGCCGAACGCGCGTCGGTGCGCATCGCAGCGCGCGAGACGAAGGAGTTGACGCCGACATTCGAAGTCCTGCAGCTCCATCCAACACAACAGCCTCAGCAGAATCAATCCAATCAATCCAAGAGGAAGCGTTCTCAGTCTAAAACAACAAATTCTGAGGAGGGTGCCTCTCCGGTAACGGCGCTGCGCTCCACAGTCTCTTCGGCCTCACCCGAGTCGTCTGCAAGCTCTGTGGCGGCGGCGAGCTTCTGTGGTGATGATATTGAGGGCGACGTGCGGAAAGCAAAGAAGGCAAGAGGGAAGGCAAAGGCGTCAAGTACAAGCGGTAAGTATGCCAAACTTGTTCTTTGCTTTTCCCTTCCTACTCTGCACTACTTCAATTAAATTACCCGATTTGGAAGAACACGTTCAGCCTTCGTTTAGCGCCTCATTCAGCCCACATCCTATTTCGTTCTTACTGCCCTTCCCCTCCTTTCTCTTGTTAGATTATATTACTGACGTATCGGAACTATCTTTCACCTTTTTGCAGGTAATTCTAACAACGTTGCGACGAAGAGAAATCCTTCTAAGAAGCGTAGCGGCTCGGAAGGAAGTGTAGCCAGGTCAAAGTCAACTGGTACGGAAATGGTTTACTTGTCCTGCGTCGTTTCTCTTGCGTATCGCAACTTCGCGCTCTCATGCATTCTTTTTTTCTTCTTACGGCCGATTTGTTTCTAATGGAAATTGTAAGCTGATTCGTGCTATAGCAGACGCGAGCCAGACCGGATCTTCCCAGAAGGGCAAAGAGAAAGAGGAACCTGTTCCTACGTGTAAATGACTTCATGTTCTCCTTTTCCTATCTAATTGAGTTTCTACTCGTATAGATCCTCAGCCGGTTTCCAGCGGGCAACTCCAGCCTCTTGATCCGCACATGACGATGCAACTAGGGTACGGCGTCAGCGTCATGCCCATTCAAGAGGGTGTGTCTATCATTCACCCGATGGGCTACTCGTATCCCATACAAATGCAAGTGCACCAGCTCGGAGTGGGTATGCCCGTCGCCGTCCCGGTTTCCCATAGCCAGCAAAACGCGAAGTGGTTCCCGGAGCTGCAGTTCGCGCGCTGCATGTCCGCCCGCTACCGTTCAGACGCATTTCCACGGTGCGTGAGCTGCACGCGCAGGTGGGCGGGCGATACGTGCCGTTTTCAGAACATCCGTATTTTATTGCGCGATGCGAACAAGAATCTTGTTGCAGTCGGGTTCCAGCCTCTTACCGCGAAGGCAGAGTGCACGCAGATGATCTATCCGGATGAATGGAACATCGTTTTGGAGAAACGACATGTGAATAGGATAATGGCAAGTGTTATTTTTGTTGATGCTCGTCTACACAATTTACTGACAGCCCGTTGTACACAGAAAACTGTCGCGATGGCCCTTCTGCCACATCTACAGAAGGAACAAGCACATCAGAATCTCGGTAGCGTAGTAAAAAGGCAGCGTGAGACTGATGTCCGCGCAACTTGCGGTGCGTATGCTCTTTCTTTGGTGATCTCGACCTATCACCTGACCTTCCTCCTTTTTTTTCCGAACGATAGACACTTGCATGACCTCGCTTTTCTCCAGCAGCTGGATGTGCCGACAATGCGGACGGGAGGCTTGCGAAGAGTGCTATCAGACTATATATCGACTCACCGCGGACTCGACGCCATCGCCGACGCCGACGCCAACCGGAAACAAACCAGGAAAAGGGTCGGGCACAAGTGGTGCGACTCAGCGTGCGATAATGAAGGAGCGGCATGCGTCTTCGAATCCGTTTTTCCTGAGTTGCAACAGGAAGGCATTGCATGGCGTTCACACGTTTAATCCTGTAACGCGCTTTGTGCAGGGTGAACTGGACGACGCAGTCAAGGAGATGCTGAGGTTAGCCGGTGAGGGTGAGAAAGGGCAGAATGCGGACGCGAATACAAAAGAAAGGACAGAAGGAGCCGATCCAGCCAAGAGGAGCGAGCGTGAGGGTGAAGAACATCGAGAAGTGGTCAAAGGAGAAAATGCAATGGACATCGATGCGCGCGTCTCTACTGCCTCTACCAGCAACTTGACCACTACACATAGTCTCACTCCGGACGTTTACGACGACGGTGTTTGCACACTGGTTTCAAACCCTATCCCGCCTTCCCTCTCTACTTCTTCCGTTTCTTTAGCCCACTCGCCTCCCATGTCTTCAGAACCACTTCCAGTGCCGTCTTGGCCCGTCCCATACTACACTGTGGAGAGCCTAACAGAACAGGTATTCGCGGCGCAGTGGGCGCGTGGGACGCCGCTCATTGTTACAGGCCTGCTTGAGCGCTTCAGTCTGCGCTGGACGCCCGAATACTTCGTGAATACGTACGGCGCGCAGCCGTGCATTATTATCGAGTGCGAAAGCAATGCAAATAAGAAGGTGACAGTGGGCGAGTTTTTCAGCAACTTTGGCCAGTACGAGGGTAGAACGGAGTTCTGGAAACTGAAGGTCTGTCTGGGATACCCAATATGATTTTACACATTATATTAATCCCAGATTCTTTCTCAGGATTGGCCGCCGTCGTCGGACTTTAAGACAGCGTTTCCAGAGCTGTATGACGACTTCAGTCGCGCTGTCCCAATACCTAACTATTCGAGGCGGGACGGTACAATGAACATCGCCTCTCACTTCCCCTCAAACACCGTCGCACCAGATCTCGGGCCTAAAATGTACAATGCCTACGCGGCAAACGACAATCCAGGGAGCAAGGGCTCGACTCGGTTGCACATGGACATGGCGGACGCGGTGAACATCATGCTCCATGCAGAGCTCACCGCCACTGGTGCTCCTGGTTGCGCCGCTTGGGACTTGTTCCGCGCGGAGGACTCTATTCACCTGCGCGCGTTTTTCAAGCGGCATTTCAAAGGCCAGTACCAGAACGACCCTATCCATGCGCAGACGTTCTATCTCGACACAGATCTGCGCAAGCAGCTTTACGATGAGATGGGCGTGCGTAGCTTCCGCATCTATCAGCGCCCAGGCGAGGCGGTGTTCATCCCGGCCGGGTGCGCGCACCAGGTGTGCAATCTCGCAGATAGCATTAAGGTTGCATGTGACTTCGTGAGCCCAGAGAATGTCGAGCGGTGCGAGACGCTCACGCGCGAGTTCCGCGCGCAAAACCAAAGCCTCGTGTGGAAGGAGGACGTGCTGCAGCTGCGCTCGATGATGTGGTTTGCATGGCTATCGTGTCGGCAGCAGCAAGCGAAGTGGACGAGTGAAGAGGAGGGGACAGGGGAACTCTCGACTTCCGTCGCGACGGAGGCAGAAATTGAAAACGAAAACGCTGACCAGTCTAATGCATCCTGAAGTGTTCTGTCCATCTGCTCATCGCTGTTTTGTTAACTCCAGGTTTTTTTTTTTGATTCTTATTCCTCGCTAATATGGGTATTGGTTGCATGTTCTTGCCTGTACAAGTAGTAAAAGCTCTGTCACGTTTTCACAATGCTTTGCGAAATGAAATTTGTACTTATTATTTCCTTCTGCGCTTCGCGATGAGAAATTACGACGCAATGTAACACTATTCCAAAAATACTGGGCTTTGAATTTGACCGTCTTCTTATGGAAACAACCCTTATCTAGCCGAAGCTTATCTGATAACCTCCATGATCATTGCCCAATGCTTTTCGATCTCGACTTTGTACATCGATTCACGCAGCTTGTTTTCTCCTTTCCCGACAACTTAAACGATCACGTCTAGTCCAGAATATATATGTCTGAGATAATCGCCCACGACACGTCCTCGAACGACGCCGAAAGAATTGACCATGGGAGATGGATGGCCGAAGCACAGATCATGGTGAGCAATAGCGTCGCCGTCCTCACTCTGTAGCTTGCGCAAAACAACTAATGCTAAAAAACACGAAGGCAGAAGAAGCGCTGGCGGCGAGCGAGGTCCCCGTCGGATGCGTGTTCGTGCGCGACGGCGCCATTATTGCAAAGGCGCGGAACAGGACGAATGAGCTTCGGAATGTACGTCCCTTACTACCCCTCTCGCGGGAGGTGCGAGTCTCACATCGCGGCCCGCTCCCGCGCGCGCACTCCAGGCGACGCGGCATGCCGAGCTCGAGGCTATCGACAGCATCCTCAGCGACCCTGCGCTCACTCCGGCGGCCACGGCGTACCCGCTGCGCACGACGACGCTGTACGTGACCGTTGAGCCGTGCATCATGTGCGCGAGCGCGCTGCGCCAGATGGGCATCAGGGAGGTGTACTTCGGGTGCGCGAATGAGCGGTTTGGCGGGTGCGGGAGCGTGCTCGGCGTGAACAGCGAGTGAGTGCTGAAATTCTACCCATTCTTATTCATCGTTTCTGTGCTCTGACTAGCCTTACTGTGTTTGTCAGTCTGAAACACCCTAGGCACCCCGTGTACACAGCCGTTGGCGGGTTCGGCCGTGAAAACGCCATTATGGTTCTTCGCCGCTTCTACATGACTGAGAACATTAACGGTGCGTCTTCAGCTAATTTCGCGCTTCATCGTTTGGCAAACCCCGAAGAGTTTCGTTCGATTCATTAATCTTGGTGCATTATGTTTCTATTACAGCGCCGGTACCGAAGAGCAAGACGAACCGTGTGCTGAAGACGGAGATCCCTGGGCAGAAAGCGGGCCAGGAATGATCCCAGGGCAGCACATCGGTATAGACGACGTCCTGGCAGGGGCGTTTCCTCCTTAGCCTCCAGTTTCTCATTCCCTCCCCACATATTTTCGCCGAACTTTCCCGGCGCACCATGCACGCAACCCGCGTTTTGTTCTGTTGCCACCCTCTGCTGCTTCGCCCGCTCTATCCGAGCACATCAACCCCGTTCGCTCAACGCAATTCTCCGCCTCTCGTCCTTCGCCACGTAAAACTAGCGCGCCAGGACAGGGGTGCCTGGGGGCCCTCCAGACCACTAGACGGGCGGGGAGACACGGCTGGCTCACTAACTGCTATGGCGACTCTGGCTTCGCGCCTTCGCACTGATAAGCGTCGTTCCGTCCGCCTTGTTCTCGTCTGCTGCTCCACCCGTCGACCCTGGCTCCTTCTGTTCGGGCAGAACTTTTCGGGTTATGCGGCCTGGACGAGTGGCACCAAGAAGCCCGGCGCGTGCGAACGAATGATCGTCGTCGCCGCGGTTCGGGATGTGGACTTTGGACAGCGGACAGCGGAGTGCGTGCGCGTTGCGGTTCTTGCTGCAATTTGTCGCCAACACTTGCATCGCGCCTGGGCGCATTTCGCGATAGACAGATCTCCGCTGTTTGTTGAAATCGAAGCTTGCCGCATTCGCTCACGCGCTTCCAACAACCGTATTAAGGCACCTGGGCACCCGCAGACCCAAATTATCCGTGTCCTTGAAATCGGAAATAAACGACCTGGAAAAAATAAGGCGGTGCGCAGCTTGACGTGCGGTTCTGTGTGTTACTGTGCCTTGAGAAAAATATCTCAGTGAGCAGGGCGTCCCGGCGGCGGTGGTGGCGGCCGCCGCGGCCGCCGCTTCTTTCGAGCAGGCGTGCGAAAGCGAAGCCGCGCTGGAATTCGAAGACGTCGCTGAGCGTCACAACGGCGGAGTCGGCGCCGTCGGAGGGCGATTGCATGCAGCGGAACGTCAGACAGAAGCTGGAGACGGCCGCGTCTGGCTAGGGCAGACGCCAGAATTTGCGGTGCTGGCGCCGCGGCTTTACACGAACTGGGCGCCTTCGACTTACGTGTGTCTTCGGCGCTTTTTGCCCGCCCGCTGCGCATCCAGAAATGGTGCAGGCGGTGGAGGGCATTCGTGTGCGACGGGACGGCAGGCAGAAGCTGGAGACCGCCAAGTCTGGCTAGAGCAGACGGCCGCATTGGTGATGCTGTCGCCGCGGCCTTGCAGAACTCGACGCCTTCGGCTTCTGTGTCCCGCTGGGTACTGAACGCTACGACAGAATCGGCGGAACTGGCGTCGCGGCTTTGAATGAGCATGAACGCCTTCGACTTCCGCGTCCCGCTAGGACCTAAACGTCACTTCTTTGCATGCTTCTCGTCCGTCCGCTAGCGCGATTCGGGCAATGCGTAGTGTTTCAGGATGTTGGTGCACATGGCCGTTATCCAAAGACTCGGGACCATCGGATGGCGAAAGTCAATGCTCGCGGACGGTTCCCTGCCTTCTGCGTATTTTTGCCCATACAGTCGATATTCCGACAATGCATCTCATTGTGACACGTGCGACTGGTCGAAAATGAAATGAGTATCGCATTTCAGCGGACTTGGTCAGAATCACGCCGTTTCGCGTTCACCGTCTCGCATTGGACAGCGCCGGAACCCTTCCTGTAGCCTCCGCTGCTTGCAATATAATTACGCGGGTCTTGTTATCACGTTTTACTTCAGATAAGAGACGGTTATACAGCGACTACCGACTGCAGACACAAATAAGAGTGAATATGTTATCGATAAGCCCGGTCGTCGAGAGACGGAATACAATGGAAATGACGCACGAGCAGGTGGACGGGACACCTGACTGCCCACAGCCGAGCGTCGTCGCTGTTTGCCATCCAAATGCTCGTCACTACCTGTCGCCTCCCTCCTCTTCGAAGTCTAAGTATTAAGTATCATGGGACGTCCTTGACGGCGGTCTCCGTCTTGTGAAGCCTCTCTAGAGCCTACATGTGTGAAATACATGAAACGCAGATGGGGGGGGGGGGGGGGGGTTGTTTCGCGTGCGGATGCTGACGATGAAGCTGATACAGTCAGATTGCACGTCTCTCGATGAAAATGAAACCTTGGTCTCTGGTCCCTGGTCAAAGCTGTTACTTACAACATGCTCTGCCAAGGAGGTAAAGTTACATGGTACATAGCAGATTGTTTGTGTGTACAAATTGCCTCAGACAGTCACACTGATGACTGCGGCTTGCTCACAAAACCGAACTCAACCGCATGGTCGATCTAGTTTTATATGTATAGAAGTTGTCACTGTGAAAAACCAAACCGGCTTGTGTGTACGAAACCACGCCTCTGGCCAATACCTGTCTTGAGTAACTGTAGACCTGTACATCCAAACTTCTAATACAGTAGTGGCTCAAGGAACGGCACTCTAGACTGAAATTACTAAATGTCCGCAGATGATCATCCAGTGCTTGATGGGTTCGCATAAGATTAGCTCCCAGTACCCAGAAACCAGGGAGAAGGGACCAACAATGCAATGAAATATCCGACACTAGTCTTTGCCGTGAAGAAAGAGCTCTTTGAGAATACGAGCAGTGTCGTCCGGGCTTGTAACAGAGTGGCCAATCGTCCTCGAGTCCGTAAAGATCTCATAGTCATTCCCGCCCTGAATCGAGGCAAAGGTGTTGGAATGAGAATAAACAGGTAAAGCTGGAGCATACCTTATACGTCTTGTCTCCAAAGAAATGGATTTCTTCAAATCCCTCGTTGCGCACGTGCTCCAGGCAGTACGTCTTATCCCAGCCGCGCGGGAAAACGTCGAAGGAGATCTGGCCACCGATGGAGTATGTGAGGCCATAGTCCGCAAATTTTTCGCGGAGGACATCCACAAACGCAGAGCGGAGTTTTTGCTCCTGTAGAAAGGCGGTTTCAATATAGACACCAGAATAGATAGCGAGAACAGACTTTATCGTATTTTTCGAACTGGTTCCGCTCCTCGACGCTGATAAATGTAAAAGTTGGCATTTAAATCGAGGAAACGTGTTGGAAAACGAACGGACCTTGCGTTTCGTCCGATGGGGCTGACATTTATCATGCCGTTACGGAACTCGACGAATGTACCTCTAGCGATGGGCTGAGTCCATCTATAAGCTGCATATACGACGCACGCTTGTCCTTACCGCTTGATCGGAATGTCCATGTCGGCGACATAGTGAAGGATAAAGTTGACCAGCTTCTTGTACTTGTCCTCGCCGAGGAAGTTGATGAAGGACTGCGATGCAAGTTGCTTTCCTAGTCTATACGCAGTCAGGCCATTCTCAGCGAATGCAAAGTCGAAGTCATTGACGGCTAATCCCAAACAGTAGATCATATATAAATATGTATATACGGATAAAGTACGTAGAAGGGGCGCACCGTTGCTTCCAAGCTGCTCCTGGATCTTTGAAAGATCGGAGCCGCCCACGAAACCGGTCGCAACCTCCTTGCGAAGGTCGCGCAACAAGTTGATCATATCTGGAGACGCGCTCTATGCGTGGATCAGCGTGCGCGCTAAAGATGCTGGGTGAAGACCACGGACGCGTCTGGCTGGAGAAAGTGTACCGTCAACATCGAAGAGGACCAGTTTTTTGTGTTTGCGGTCCGCAAAATCGGGGGAGACCATGGTTGCAGTTTAGAGAGAGAGAGCGCTGCTGCGCAGCGATGTCGATCGGTTGCCGAAACGGGGAGGCGCGTATAGCCACGTGCCTCAGCCAGCCTGGAAGATTGTTTTTACCTTGTGAGGCAACGCCTGCCAAAACGTGTGCACGCTTTGTAATCTGACAAATGATCAGCACATGTCAAACAGGGGCTGGTTTGAAGCCGAACCAAACCTCCGGTTCGGTTCGGTTTCGATTCGGTTCGGTTTGATAAAATAGTAAAACAAAACCGTGCGGTTTGGGCCAAATCCTGTTTCAAACCGAGTTTATTACCATATATAGTAATTAATCCGCAGTTTAAACCGAACCAAGCCGAACCAAACCGGGAAACTCGGTTCGGTTTGGCCCAAATTTGCGAACCGAACCGGAAGTTTGGTTCGGTTTTCAGCAAAAAGGCTGAAAACCGGACCAAACCAAACTACGGCAACACTAGTTGTTGGAGTTACTGCTTCGTTAAATTATGGGTAAGTTTTGAAAGAGGAAGTGTTATTTTAAATACAAGATGACATTTTTTTTTTTTTTTTTTTAGACATTTCAAGGACTGAATGGCTGCTCTGAGATTATTTGATTATTACATGGATGAGGTTTACTTTGAATTATATATTGAAAGTGCATAAGTGGTGTGAGAGGCTTCCAATATTGCAGGATTGCCGATTTAGGGAATTATTCGAGCTGTAGTTGCCGCTTTGAGTAGGTTTGTTTTGCACTATTGCCGCTTTGGGAGTATATTTTCGGATTTGCAGTGTTGCCGCTTTTGAATGTACATTTAAGGATTTGTAGAATTGTCGCTTTGGGTGCAGCAGGCAGGTTGACCGAGAAAGGGAAATTGATGGATGACTAAAATAGGCATTTTCGTCAATGATGACTAATCATGATAAACTTTTGATGTGGCTGTGTTTCAAGTGGCGTTGCCTAATTATGTTATGAATCGAAAGGCAGACGGGTGCGAAAACGAGTGATTTTCTAAATAGCAAAATTCAAGGCACGCTGGTGCGCGATCTGCAAAGATAAGTGTTGCATGTGCGTTGCGGGGGCCGCTTGTGAAAGACGAAAAAAAGACATGGACGTTCCTGAAAACTGGGCATGCATAATTAATTGCGAAGGAGACTAAGTACGAGCAGGAGAATTAGAAGCCGGGTGAGGCGAGATGAAGTGGCGTGAGCGAGGACATTTACTGTTGGCGTTTGGGATCCAGAAGGCTGGAAAGAATTCTGGAAGTGGGTGCAGATAGGCGAAAGGGGATGGTGATGGCAGCCCGGGGAACATAAATATAGGATGATGAGGGAATGGATGGCGTGAATTTGCGGGGGAGTAAAATTCATCAGGCTTGGAGACAAGATCTGGACGAGACAGGTGCCGAAGATAAGTACATGTACGGCGGACTGCTGAGGCCACCGTCGACTATAAAGTCTGAGTCCTCGACTCCTCTGTGACCTCTAGCCTGCCACCTTCCGGCCTTTCCCGTCCACCCGTCACACACGTCCGCAAAGGTGCTGCGGAGCTGGAATATGTTGTCACGGTCACAGGACGGTGGGGAGAGAGCGAGCGAGTTGTCGAGCCATCAACGCAGAACGGCGAACGGCGTCAACGGCAACAAGTCAAGTCGAGATCAAGTCAAGTCGAGCCAAGCACCGTCCATCCCACAGCCCGCACAGTGTGTTTAATCACTACTCTTTTTCGCGGCATTTCTCTCGTCTTTTTTTTTTCTCGAGCGGGCCATCGCAACCAGCCCACCCTCGGCAGCCATTCAGCCGTCCGTCCGAGCGACCCCCGATCAATCACACCCATTTCTTTTACTTTCGTGCCAGGCCCTGTGTGTGCGCGCGCAGTCTTCGCCACATCTCGTTTCTACCCAGAAAACGCGCGATCGTCACTGCCGCCGCCGGGGTGCTCTTTCCGGGAATCAATCCAGTCCCCCCCGCTCTGACTGACCGCCCGCCGCCGTGTCGCGCCCTGGCATGCTCGGCGTCCAGCACACCCGTTCCGCCGCCGCCGCACACCACCCCGCCACGCGCGCAGCAGCCGCAGCCGCAGCCGCCACGCCCCCCAAAACTACCAAAACGAAGAAGCTCGCCGCAGCCGCCCTCACCCCCGCCCCCGCCCACGCGGGCCAAAAAACGGCGCACCGCAAGCCCGCATCCACGCTGCAGGATCTCGGGCTCGAGCTGGAGGTCGGCGGCCCCGGGCTCGATGCCGACGACGCCGACAACGACGTCGCTTGGCCGGACATCCCCCGCGAGGACGCCGACGAGGACGACGACGAGAAGGACAGGGATGCGCAAGCGGAGGAGGAGCGCCCCAGGGGCGATGACGATCATGACTTGGATGACGCAGCGCGCGGCGAGCGCGATGCCGAAAACGCCTTTGCACGGGGCGGCGCGCCCGCAGACGGTGCCACGGCCGCTGACCAGCAGGAGGACGGAGGCGGCGGAAGCGGAGACGGAGACGGAGACGGAGACGGGGACGGGGACGGAAATGGGGAGGACGGGGCCGCGGCGGATGCGGCGCTGGACCTTCGGCGGACGAGCTCCCCGCTGAGCGAGCTCAGCCCCGCGCCGAGCAACAACGACGAGGAGCCGCAGGAGCCGGATCTGCAGGGCAGCGGCGGCGGCGACGACGGCGTCGCACGAGATCACAAGCCTCCTGCAGATCCTGATCCCCCTTTGTCTTCGTCTTTGTCCGCCAGCGCACCTTTAGCTAATTCTAATTCCGCTGCCGCCGCCGACTTGCCTTTCTCCCACTCCCACTCCCACACCAACGACCCCTCCGCACCCGCGCTTCCGCTGGCAGCCGCGCGCCTCCCCCCTCCCTCGTCGCCCGCGCACGACAACATCAGCAACTCGGACGGCTTCCCGCCGTCTTCGTCTTCGCAGTCGTCATCACAGGGCCCCCTCGCGACGGCGTCCACGCCGCCCGCCGCCTCGCCCGGGAAGGCGAATGCGCAGGCCGGGCCGAGCGGGAGCGCGGACGCGTCGTTTTTGGCGCCGGCGTCTGCGGGCGACGCGGGCCAGAAGGCGCTGACGGTCCTCGAGCTGAACGTGGAGCTGTTCAGGTACGTGCTGCACCCGCCTTTTTGTAACTCGCCTTTCTTTCTTTCTTTCTTTCTTTCTTTGTTCCCCCCTTTTCTTCTTTTCTTTCTTTGTCCCCCTCCCCCACTTCTTGGCTCTTGCGGCGATCTGCATTGTGACGATTTTATTTATTTATGCTTTTCTCTCGAAAAAATAAATAGAAGACTGTCATATCGCGGATACTGACCTCCTTCTGCAAATAGGGTATGCATGGCCTTCCAGTCGCAAGGCGTGTCACTAGGCTCGCCCGATGTCCTATCGTCAGTTCTATATTTTTAATTAGCGTGCGGGCGAACGAAAATCATTAACGCAAACAAAGCGCAGATTCGCGCGCAAGCTCAACAGCAACCTCACATGGCTCGCCGCACAGGTGGACAACTCGAAGGTGCCCCTTCCCGAGATGGACCCGCCCGTCTTCTCTCCCGCCGCCGCTGCGTCCGGCGTCAGTCTGTCGCCGGGGACGCTGGATAGGTTAAACGCGATATACGCACGGATGCCGGCGCTCTTCGCTCGGGACGTCGCGCGAAGGGAGCGCGCCGCGGCCGCGGGCGGCACGCACACGCCGACGCCCCCGGCGACGGCGGGCTCCGGTGGCCTGCAGCGCCCGGGCAGCGCGGCTGCGGGTGGCGCGCCGTACCCCCGCGGTTCGGCGACGCCGTCGCTGCTCCCGCCGAGCGGGATCGGCGTCAAGCGCGAACGCGCGGACGGCGGGGACTCGCCCGCAAAGCGCCGCGACACGGGCGAGGGCCGGCTCGGCAGCGGCACGCCCGCGCCGCCGCCGCCCGTGACGCCCGTAACTCCCGCCACGCAGACGCAGATGCACGGACAAGGCTACGGTTATGGGCAGCAGCGCCCGGACTCGGGCATGGGCATGGGCATGGGCGGGCAGGGCGCGGCGGGGATGGCGGAGGGCCGTCCGCCGAGCGGCGGCCCGCCGCTGTCTGCTGGGGGCGCCGACCCGGGTGCGTTTGCGGCCCAGGCGATGGCGGGCGCGATGGGCGCGGACGCGCAGACGCGCGCGCGCCAGATGCAGATACGCCAGGCGCAGCTGATGTATCAGCAGCAGCAACAGCAGCAGCAACAGCAGCAGCAGCAGCAGCAGCAGCAACAACAACAGCAGCAACAACAGCAGCAGCAGCAACAACAGCAGCAGCAGCAACAGCAGCAGCAACAACAACAACAACAGCAGCAGCAGCAGCAGCAGGCTCTGCAGGCGGGACAGAGCAGCCACATGGCGATGTCGATGTCCCCGCCCCAGACGCAGGTGTCGCCGTCACAGCAGCAGCAACAGCAGCTCCTGCAGGCGCAGGCGGCTGCGCGGCAGATGTCGCCGCAGAACGGCCAGGGCGGCGGCGGGATGGGCGGGATGAACATGGGCATGGGCATGGGCGGCGCTCCGAGCAGCATGGCGCCGGGCCAGGCTGGCGGCGGCGGCGGCGGGGCGCACGCGAACGCGCAGACGATGCAGCAGATCATGAACGCGGGGCCGGCGGCGATGGCGGTGTACCAGGCGCTGCAGAACGCGGCGCACCCGATGGTGCAGCACTTCAACCAGCAGATGCCTGGCTTCTCGCAGCTGCCGATCATGGAGCAGATGCGCCGGTGGCAGGTCATGCAGGTAAGCTGGCTTTTTCCTTTCTTTTTTCTGCTGCTGGGGTGGGAGTGCTGACGTGCGGATTTCAGGCGAGTGCGCAGCGTCAGCAGCAGCAACAGCAAGGGCAGCGGAGTCAGCAGATGATGGCGGGCCAGATGCGCCCGCCGAATGCCGGCGCGTCCGGGTCCGGCCCCGCGCAGATGCAGCAGCACCAGCACGGGCAAGCGCCGCAGATGAGCATGACGCCGCAGATGCAGCAGGCGCAGGCGGCGGCGGGGGAGGTGGGCATGCAGTTCCCCGGCGTCGCCGCGGGCATGCCGGGCCGCACCGCGTCGGGCATGGGCTCGGGCATGGGCATGGGCGCGCCGGGCCAGATGGGCGGCGCGAACATGAACAACCTCACGGCGCACCAGCGCCAGCTGTACCTCCTGCAGATGCAGCAGGCGCAGCAGATGCGCGGCGGCGGCGCGCCGGGTTCCGCGGGCGGTATGAATCCCGCGATGATGAACCCGCAGATGCTCGCCGCGGCGCAGGAGCGCCAGCGCCTCGAGCACCAGCAGCGCCTCGCGATGGCGCAGCGGCAGGGCTCGCCGCTGAACCCCGCCGTCGCCACGGGCGCGTCGGGCGCGGGGGGCGACGCGTACCCGCCCGGGCTGCGCTCGAACCCGCCGCTGCCCGGCATCGCGCGCAGCACGCGCTCGCCGGCCGGGGCGGGCGCCGCGGCGGACATGGGCGCGGGCACGCCGCGCGTGGCTGGGCGGGCGCTGCCCGGGCAGGGCGCGGCGGGCGGGAGCGAGGAGTACCACCGCGCGCTCGTGCAGGCGCAGCGCCACGCACAGCTGCAGCAGCAGCAGCAGCAGTCGGGGGGCTTCGTCCCGGGCGGCGGCGGGTGGGCGGGCGCGCAGCAGCAGATGCCGATCGCGGCGGGCGCGTGGCCGCAGCAGGTGCAGCAGAGCCAGAGCGCCGCGGCGCAGCAGGGGTTTGCGCTGGGGGGCGCGCCGGAGCTCGCGGGCCCGCCGCGGCAGGCGTCGGCGACGCCCGCGCCGATGGGCCAGCACAGCCCGCCTGCGCAGCCGTCCGACTTTGACGGCATGATGAACTGGTAGTGCCGGTCCTCCCCTTCCCCCTCTCTCGACGTGTGCCTCTATCTTAACCCGCCCGCCTTTTGTCTGGGAATTGCCTCTGTCGTCTCGTGCTTCGTCTTCTTTTTTCTTCGTATTTGTTTTCCTTATGTTCATCTACTTCGTTACCTGCTCGATCTCATCTCATCTCATCTCATCTCATTTTCTTTTCTTCTCTTCTTCCTCTCTCTTTCGTTTTCTCTTTCTCTCTCCGTCCGCGCGAGGCCGGCGCGGCGGGTGCGAACTGCGTGCTTCATCTGCTGTTATTTTTCTGTCTGTTGTTGTGTTTTGTGGCTCTGTACAGTACTGATATATCCGTGCGCAAAATAGACGTAGTCGATTTGGTTTTTGCGTGGCGAGGCGAGTCCGTACGTGTACGTAGATATGTCCTCGTCGAACTGCAGGGCTCGTGCGAAACGCGCCTGTCGATCTGTGGGGCACTGCCACTGACATGGGACCCACAGACCGGGTTCTACTTACTGTGTTCCGTTTTGCTTCTATCTGGCCTGCGGTTACTTGCGATGTGCTCGTGCGCCCCGCTCGTTTCGTCTTGACTCTTCGAGCTCGCGTGGACGATGCGCAACTTCTATCACCCTCTGACCATACGTACGGCAAGCCCCCGCCGCGCGGGGCCAATATTGACGACCTCAGGCGGACGAGGAGCCAGAATGGGGCATCGTGCACTAAGCAGCTCGAGGAGACTAGGCAAGTCTGTCTTTGCGCCGGGTCTGCATGCGGGCATGAGGGCCTCGCTGCTTCCCCAAGTGTCTTGCTCCCGCCTTGCGAAATCCTCATTGCGGCCTAGCGTGCCTTTTTGCCTGGAAGACTGCAAAAGAGCACATCCGTCGTCGACGGTCGAGCCAGCCGGGCGACGTCGTCGGTCCTCCTCGGGTCTCCGTCGCGTTGTAAGACGCTTTTCTCGAGGCTATGCCATGAGCTCCGGCCAATAGCCTGCTTGCATGACGCATCCCCGACGCGCCAGATTACCAATCAAACAGTTTTCAGCTCGCTGCGCGGAGAAGGGAAGCAATCCGGGAATAGCTGGATGTGTCATGCTGCAGAAACGGACTAAGCAGGCCTGAAACAGGAGTGAATGTCTGCTTAGTGCAAGACGACCTGTGAACAACGAGTGTAAACGCTCGATCGCGCTCCCGCCACGCGCCACTGTTGTCGAGTTTTGACAAAGTGCCCGTTTTCTTGGGTTTTGAAAGTAGAGAAAGGACTGACGTGAAATAAGAACAGCAATTGTGCTGAATATGAAGATGAATAAGCATGGCTACTACAGTCGGCCGATTCACGTCTAATTTTCCATCGGTGTCGGAAGTCCGATAAATAAATAATATTTAGAATGCAGATAAAAAGTCGCCGAGAGAAGGGGCGTTACGTCACCCTCTCTTATCTCTCTTCCCTCCCACGAAAGCTGACCACAGCCGAAAACTGACGCCGGATGGTGTTCTCGCTGTCGTTGTCGGGATCACGCAAGGAGCCGCTCACCATGCAGGCGCAGGACGAGGCGCAGGCGCTCGCCGACCAGAACGCCGACTCGACCAACTCGGACGTGCGCTACCTCGGCTACGCGAGCCGCCTCAGGACCGCGCTGCGCTCCGCCCAGCGCTACGTCGCATATGTGCGTACCGCGGTGCTTTCGACCGGTTCTGCGCACAGAGGCTGACCTTCGCATGCGTGCGCGCCGCCGCGCGCAGACGAGCGACATCGGCGAGGCGTTCCGCCCCGTCGTCCACCCGTACGTCGTCACCGCCGCGTACGGCGTCTCGTGGGCGTATCTCGCCGGGTGAGCGCGCCCGCCGGCCTCGTCTGTTCGTCTGTGGCGGCCCCCCATCGCTGACTACGTCTGCCCAGGGACGTCGGCTTCGAGACGTGGAAGGCGCGGCGCCGCGGGCCGTCCCCGCTCGAGGCGTGCGCGTTCACGGAGCAGCAGCGCCTCGCGCTCGTCGCCGTCAAGCGCGGGTCCTTCCAGGCGATCGCCTCCATGTGCGTCGCCCCCCCTCCCCCCATCTCGATCGCGACCTGCTGGCTGAACGCGATTTTCTTTTTTTGTTCGTCTGCCCCCCGCGCACAGGGCCCTCCCGGCGTTCACCATCCACACGATCGTGAAGCAGTCCGCGCGGGCGTTCAAGAACACGTTCAACCCGCGCGTGCGCGCGTGGGGGCCGACGCTCACGGGGCTCGCCGCCGTGCCCATCCTGCCGTTCCTCTTCGACACGCCCGTCGAAAAGGCGACCGACGCCGCGTTCGAGTGGCTCGAGCACAAGTGGTACGAGCGCCTCGCGGCAGAGAAAAGCTTGAAGAAGAAGGAGCTGTGAGCAACGGTTCGAATGCAGAGGATACTTAGATGCGCGGTATATGCAAGATATTTCTTCATTCCATTCTATTTTGTCTATACATTACTTCCACGACGCCACACGACTTAGATACTGTAATAACATACCTACACATAGTACATATATCTTTTCTGCATAGACAGCGACAACGATACCTAACATGTAGACTATTTTATACGGATCGTGATGTACAAGTAATGCTAGCACCCCCCTCTCGAGTTATACAACATACAACGCAAAATGTCTCAATTACTTGTCAGATAGTTTGCCGCCCCAGTGTGAGCGGGATCGAGCTGATCGAGTTCGGAGGTATGATTCCGACCTCTGTCACGACGGCAGTGATGTGCGCCGGCGGCGTGAGGTCGTACAGCGGGTTGAGGATCTCGAGGTTCGGCAGTGGTTCAAGCGTGAGCGATTCACGAGGGATCACGGAGGGGAACGAGCGGAACAGGTCGCCCGCGGGGGCTGGTAGGGCGGACGTCAGCGGTCCGCTGCACATCGCTCGCTCAGGTTAATCTGCGGGCTCGGAAAAAACGCACCAAGCTCGTTCTTCGTGAAGCCGTCCAGCACGACGCCCTCCGCGAACTTGTACGTCTCGCAGCACACCAGCGTCGGCACGCCGTGCGTCTTCGCCATGAGCGCGACGAGCGCGGTGCCCGCGCGCGAGTACACCGCGCCGTTCGCGTGCAGCGAGTGCGCGCCGAGGAGCACCGTGTCGACGGACGCGATGACGGAGCCGAGCGCGGGCAGGAGGAGGTACGTGCATGGGATGGACGCGGCGGTGAGCACGGTGAGAAGGTGCTTGCCTGGCGTTTGGGAGATGGGTTGGTTTAGATTGAAAGACGATATGAGAGCTTGGTACCTTCGAGCATGGGCCGGGAGTCCACGACAACGACGGATATTCGCTTGCCGTCTTCGTGTGCGCGAAGAATAGTCTTCTCAACAACGGATGACCTTTACAGCAAAGCGATGAGCTCCTAGGAAGGAGAATAAAATTGAGACCCATGTATACCTCGCGAATGTAAGAATGACATCGCCATCCTTAATTTTCTGTACCGCAGTGTCCTGGATGACCTGGTCTGCGATGATAATCCTGTCCCGGATGTAGTTGTCAATTTTATGACAAAGGAAATCTTTAGCCTGTATTTCGAAAGAAAGAAGCAGATGAATAGACTGGTAAAGCGAGCAGAAAGACACGCATACATCCTGCTCTGGCGTGTCAATGTCCGAATTGCTGATTTCCAGCTTCAGTTGGCGGATGGCGTTTCCCATAGTTACGGCCATAGGGCGTGCAGATACTAAGTGATTAATTTGGGGGTTAAGGTGGGTCATGAGGTGGCGAGAGAGGGTCGTGTTGAGAGGGGTGGAGTAGTCTTGAATGACCTGGATACACATACTCTCAGTTTATCCCAATATACCAGTCCTACAAGCACGTACAGTTTTGAAGGCGGACAGCGTCGCGATACACCGCGCATTCGCGCCCGTGATCTTAAACCCGGAGAACTGCAGCCCGAGGCGCACGATCGCGGGGTGGATGTCGCCCTTCACGCTGCTCGGCGCCTTCGGCAGGCCGCCGAAGTGCGAGAAGATGCGCAGCCCGCGCGTGTGCGCGCTCGCGTCGCCGTCCCCGGTGTACGTCGACTCGCGCGCGTCGCGCGCGCCGCGCTGTGGCGTCGTCGCGAACGCGCCGCGCGACGGCGAGTCGACGCTGCCGCTCACCGTCAGCCGCCTCGGCGTGCCCTGCGCGGACGACGGCCCGCCCTGCATCGACACGGGCCTGCTGCCCTTTCCTTTCGCCGGAGCCTTCTCGCCCGTCGCCGCCGCCGCGGCCTTCGCGGCGCGTTGCCGCTCCTGCAGCTCCCGCCTCTCGGCCTTCGTCATCGACTTTTGGTTCCGCTTCTCCGGAGCCTGTCCTGCCGGTTGCGCATCATTGGTACTTTGCTGTGGCGCGCTGGTAGACGCGGTCCGTGCCGGGTGACTCGACTCGGTCCTTGGTGAGGACATAACTTGCCCAGCCTTTCCGGTATTTTTCAGACGAAATAAAGCAATAAAAACGACAAAGCAGATAGCTGGGACCAAACACACAGCGTAGCAAATATTTTCCAGCGTAAGACGACGGCCAGGACAGCAAGCAAGTAAGAGTGCAGGTTTCAGCACGACATTCGGGCGGTTCTGAAGTGACTCACGCGCGTTGTATGCACGCACCCAAATGCGGAAGTGTACTACACAGCCGTGAGAAAAGAGTTGTCCTGTTTCAAGTTGTTGCGCGAGGCGGCGCTGGCTCCACACACTCTCAGCGACATCCACCATCGTCGCTCGTCGTTGCATACGCCCGGCTGCTCAGTGCACGATATTTGGGTCTATTAGGAGGAAATCGGTATATTATTGTATTTATCGCTTAATTCCAGGACAAGGCTCCCAACATGGTCTGTCAACTGCTACTTGCTCTCGACGAGAACTTCTCGCTTACTCACTTTTTTTCTTCTCTCGACTGCAGGGTGTACCCGCTCTCTTCAGATGGCTCAGCAAGAAATATCCGAAAATCAGTGCGTGTCCGGTTCCGCTTATTTGTTGGTTTGGTGGCGCTGACGGTGTTTGCGCAGTTCTGCCTGTCGTTGAAGACGAGGAACAGAAAGTCACCGATCAAGACGGGAACGAAATCGCAATACCTATAGATTTTACCGGACCCAACCCTAATGGCATGGAATTCGATAATCTGTATTTGGACATGAACAATATTGTATGTTGCGCGCAGACTTACAGCACGGGCATCGTGTATTGACATTTTCTTATAGGTGCACCCTTGCACGCATCCAGAGGGAAAGCCAGCGCCCGAGACTGAAGAGGAGATGATGCTCGAGGTGTTCAGTTACACGGAACGACTAGTTAACATGGTGCGACCGAGGAAGCTGCTGTTGATGGCCATTGGTGCGTTTGCTGGTTTTTTTCGTTCATTTTTAGTGACAGGTTTTAATGCCTAAAATAGACGGCGTGGCCCCTCGTGCAAAGATGAATCAGCAGCGCTCGCGTCGCTTCCGGTCTGCCCAGGAAGCGAAGGATAAGGAGAAGGCTAGGGAGGAGTCGCTTCTACTATGGGAATGTGCGTACACAAATTTAATCCCTGAAATTGAGACTTATGATTATATGGACGACAGCCATGGGCCAGTCTGTCACGGATGAAATGAAGAATAAGAAGGCCTGGGACTCGAATGCGATTACTCCTGGAACGCCATTCATGGACCTTCTCGCCCAGTCAATGCGATACTGGATAGTGCAGAAGATGAACAAAGATCCGGGCTGGAAGCAGCTTGAGGTCATCATATCGGACGCTAGTGTACCAGGAGAGGGTGAACATAAGATTATGGACTTTATTCGTAGACAGCGTACGAATCCTGGATATGATCCTAATACTCGCCACGTAATCTATGGATTGGTATGTCTTTCTGTCATCTACTCATTGCCCGTGATACTTATTCAAGTTGCCACTCTTTAGGATGCGGATCTTATCATGCTGTCTCTCGCCACTCACGAACTTCATTTTCGTGTTATTCGTGAGGATGTATTCTTCCAAGACACTAGTCCAACAGCGTGCCGCATATGTGGCCAAGAAGGACATTTCGCTGCCCAATGTACTGGCGAAAAGAAGATAAAAGCTGATGAGCACGATACAAAAAAGACCCCCGTCGTAAAGAAGCCATATATCTTTCTCGATGTCTCCATCCTCCGAGAGTACCTTGAAATCGAACTCGATCTCCCCCACGCCCCATTCGCCTTTGATATTGAACGTGCCATTGATGACTGGGTGCTTCTTATATTCTTCGTTGGAAACGATTTCCTACCACACCTCCCCTCCCTCGAAATTCGTGAGGGCGCCATCGACACTCTACTTAAAATCTGGAAAGACGAATTGCCTAGAATGGGCGGATACCTGACGAACAATGGAAGTCTTGAGTATCCGCGTGTAGAGATCATCCTTGAGGGACTTGCCAAGCGTGAGGATGAGATTTTCAGACGCAGGCGCGAAAGTACGCCGGATTACTTGCTTGATTATCTTTGAGAATTATAATTTATCTGAACCGTTCAACTTTTGTAGACGATGAAAGGCAGGCTCAGAACGCAAAGAGGCGAAAGCTCGAGAGCAGTGGGCAGAATTCTTCGGGTGCTAATGTGAATGGAGACACGGCAGTGGCTGTCAAGCCCTCCGCAGCTCTCCAGCTCTCCGCTGCCCCGTCGGCGCCGCCCGCGTCTACTGCGCCACATGGCCTGCCAGCTCGGCCGAATTTTGATAGCTTTGAGAGCGCCGCAACTTCTCTTGGCTTCGGCTCTCCAGCGCCTGCGCCTTCCGACGCAAAGGCTGTTGCTGTTGCCGCCATTCAGGGCACCAACACGGACTGGGTTGCCAACAGGCGGCAGATCCGCATGGCGAACCTAAGCGCGGCGGAGATGCTAAAGGCGGAGATGATGAGCGCAGTGCCGGTGAACCCCGCAGCGCGAAAGAAGCTGGCTGCGCAGAAGGCTGCGGCTGGTAAGAGCGAGCCTACACCAATCACGGAGTCTCCGCCTCCTCCAGTGGCAGTATCCGCGGCGGTCGAGGTCGGTTTTGTCGCCAGTGATGGGCTTGCATCTGAAGCTAGCGGTCAACCCGAAGCCCCTCAATCCGCTCCGGAATTTAACCAACTCGAAGAACCTTTGGAAAGTAGCGAGGATATCGCTGTTGATGCCTCGCCGCATGGCATCAAGCGGAAGCTCGATGATGTCGGAAATGGAAGTGAAGAACAAGACGACGACCTCCTGCCCGATGAAGATGAAGGGGAAGATGCACCTGGAGACACAAGTGTCATTTTGGCGCGGAAGGTCAACCCTGATGGCTCAGTTGATCAGGAAGACACGGTGAAGTAAGGAAAAACGGTCTCAGAATGTAATTTGTGCAGTTTGGCTGATTTTATCCTTCAGGCTATGGGAGCCCGGCTATAAGGAACGTTACTATAGGCAGAAGTTTGGTATCGAGCTCAGTGACACTGAATTTCGTAAGAAGTCAGTGGTTCAGTTATTTCTTATATTTTTATTTGCCGCTGATTTTAACTTATGTTCTTTAGGGTCACTATTTCTTATATTGAGGGTATGGCCTGGGTCTTGCAGTATTACTATCAGGGGGTAAGATTTTGTGTCGTGTCAGAGCCTCATCACTGTACTCATTAATTGGTTGAAGACCCCTTCGTGGCAATGGTATTACCCATATCATTTCGCACCTTTCGCAGCGGACTTCTCCGAAATCTCGAAGATGGATATCAAATTTACTGTCGGCCAGCCATTCAAGCCCTTCGAACAGCTGATGGGTGTTTTCCCTCCTGCAAGGTAAACGTTTTGCTGAAATACTTCGTAGAGCCTCGACCTGACGTTATTTTTAGTCGTCATCTTATTCCTGAGACCTTCCATTCTTTGATGTTGGACTCCGATTCGCCTATCGTCGACTTTTATCCCGAGTCTTTTGAGATTGACATGAACGGGAAAAAGATGGAATGGCAGGGTGTTGCTCTGCTGCCTTTCCTTGACCAGAACAGGCTGCTGGAAGCCATGGGTACACGGTATTCAGGGCTCAACGAAGATGAAATCAGACGGAACAAATGGGGAAGCAATACACTTTATGTAGCTGATGAGCACCCGCTTTATCCTACCATGGAGAGCCTATATGCAAAGCGTAAAGATGATAAGGCAGGTTTTTAAACGATTTGTCGCCCATTTTTATACTGACAGTCATTTCGCAGCCTCTTCCGATTAACCCAAAGCACAGCAAAGGGCTTAACGGGAGCTTACTTCCTGATCCGAACTGCCTTCCCGGCGCAACGTATTACAGCCCACTTTCAAGCGTGGGTCTTGAAGACATACCGGGTGACCGCTCTTTAGCGGCGCTCTACTTTTTCCCCAAGCAGCTCAAGCCGCACCGCTCAATGCTGCTTCCCGGCGTGCGCCGCTCACAGCGAATGCTTACGCAGTCAGACTACGAGACGATCCGCCGCGGCGGCCGCGGAAGGGGCCGCGACACAGGCTTCCACGCCATCAACAGTGGGCGAGACAGCGGGCGCAACTCGTATGGCGGATACGGCGGGCAGCAGTCGTATGGAGGCAACGGCTATGGAGGGGGAGGCTACGGAGGTACCGGAGGGAGAGGCGGTTACGGAAATGGGAACAACCAATACGGTGACCGCGGATTGCCTCCTCCGCGTGGGCGAGGTGACAATGCTCGGTCAGGGTACGGAGGACCGCCTGCCCGCTCGTCTTACCAGCCATCACCGGCGGCGGACTATAGCCGCCCGGGCAATAATTACTATCAGGGCAACGGCCGGGAGCCGCCTGCCCCTTCGCATTATGGAGGCCAGGGGAACGGTTACGGAGGATACAATAGCCAGGTTCCGTCCTACTCTCAGGGATACGGCAATAATTCCGGGTATGGCGGGAACGCGCGAGGCGGGTACGGAGGTTATAGAGGCAGTGGAGGGGGTGGGAATGACGGCAGTTATGGTGGCTATGGTGGTGAGAGAGGTGGAGGCGGGGGTAGCGGCGGCTATGGCGGCTATGGAGGTGACAGAGGTGGAGGTCGCGGCGGCTACGGCAGCTACGGCGGAGGTGGTGCAGGAAGCTACGGCCAAGGCCAACAGAACTATGGTGGTTATGGAGGCTATGGTGGGTCTGGTCCTCCGCCGTCTGGCCCTTCCTATGCGGGACGAGGACGGGGGTATGGTCGCTACTGATCCTGCTATAATATCTTAAAGTAGTTTCTACGTCTTACAAGTACTGTACCCCCTCGCTAGTGTATCCATAAGCCGTCTTCTCTCCTGTTCACATGCCCCTTTCCTATATCATTCTTGATAAACAATCAAATTCAGCACACGCCTATAACAATGGTCGTGACATTTAGAGAAAAAAAGAAATAATATCAAGTGGACATAAGGCAGATGCGCCTAAAGTGCACGATCATGGAATTGTTAAATGACAACCGGTCGGTCTTCCTAAGTATCCTGAGTGTTAGCGAGAATGACCGATGTGCTTCTGAAAATGCCAGATTGACGAAGAATACGCATGGAGAACAATTCATATACACAAGATTCCTATTTCATATAATACATACATAGCGCAACCTGATCGACTCGTATAGCACACGAGCAGAGATACATTTAACCAAATAGATGTCAGTAAGAAATGTCAGCAAGATCCACCCTACTAGCAAAGTCCTCTCGATCTAGCACTATCTTCCGTTCTACACAACAGCTGATAGGAATCCTTCAGTAGTCTCGCACCGGGACGTATGACAGGAAAAGGATGTATTTCCTCTTCAACTGCTCCTTCAGGTGCGCCTTCTCAACCGCCTTCCGTACCCGTTCTTCCTCCTTGCGCTGCTGGCGCCTGTGACGTTCCTCGCCGCGGTCGTATCCGTCAGCCTTGCGACCGTAGATGCCGTAGTGGCCCCCGTACGCGCTGCCGCCAGGCGGTACATACCCCTCAGGCTCCGACAGAGAGTCGTCCAATCCTTCCGACGACGCATATGAGTCGGAAGACTCCTCCCGCAGTCGCGTCTCAGGCAGCCGCGCGCCGCGTCCGGAAACGCAGTTGCGGCCCTTGTACAGCACGAGCTCGACGCCGCGGGGGAAGAAGAACGCGTGGTTCCAGAGGTCGAGGAGGTCCTTGACGAGCTCGGAGGGCTTCGGCGGAGGGCCGCCGTTGGGCAGCGGGAGGCTGCCCTTCCATGCGAGTGCGAGATCCTGGCGCATAATGTCAGGCTAAAATTTACAGATGACAAAAAAGAGACAAACATTCATGAGGCGACCCCAATCTTCGGGCATCACATCATGCGTCCCGAGCACGGGTGGGCGGCTCTGGATAATGTTGTCCAGGAAATCGTCCATGTCCTGAACCCTGATCATGGTAAACGGTGTAAACGTCTGCGCGCGGTTGATCGGGCGCGAGAACGCTTCAGGGCTCGCGAGCATCTGCTCCGCCGGAGGAACGCCGTAGGCGCCCGCGCCCGCGAGCGGCATCCCTCCACCGATCCGGGGAGACACGCCTGGGATGGCGCCGCCGCCGATCCGTGGAGACAGGCCCAGAGTCCCTTCTCTAGGGCGAGGAGAATGACCGAGGACGCCACCAGATCCAATGCGGGGAGACACTCCGTAGCCCCCAGGAGCCCCGACGCCTCCGCCGATCCCAGCGCCGGGTCCAGAAGCAGATGGGTACGGTGCCGTGCCTGGGATGGGACTGTGGCTGCGCGACGGCGCTCTCGATATCGGCTGGCCTGCATAGATGTGGCCGGCCGGGTACACTGCGGCGCCCTCGGGTCCTAACCCCATCGTACCCGGCAGCGGACTCGTTCCACGACGGTATGGCGAGCGTTCGGGAGCACCGTAGATACTGCTCGCGCGCTCGGGGGCACCATAGACGGTGCCTCCGCGTTCTGATCCTCCATAGACAGTTCCCCCTCGCTCTGACCCACCATAGACGGTTCCCCCACGCTCGGGTGCACCATAGATACTGCTTGCGCGCTCAGGTGCGCCATAGATGCTCGCAGTGCGTTCAGCACGTTCAGCACGCTCAGGCGCTCCGTAAAGGCTTGAGCGGCGTTGGCCACCCGGGGGACCGTAATCGTCGAACCGCTCACGCTCGTAAGAGGCCGGCTCGTCGTAGATATTGCCGACGGCTCCAGGCGAGGGCATGGACATGGACTGGCGCCGTGAACGTGTGCCTACAGGAGGCGCGCCGTACTCCGCCGTTAGGCCGCGCCCGCTTACGTTGAGATCACCCATGCGGCGCTCGAGATCTCCAACCCTCTCCCTCGACCGCTCGCGCAAGTCTCTCTCGCCATACGCCGCGCCGGAAGGAGCGAGTCCCGCACCCATTCCACCCACGTTGCTCAAGCGGCGGGTGCGCGCAACGCGCTCAGTCTCGACCTCGCGGAAGGCGTCGCGCTCGCGCACCTTGCGGAGTTCTCTTTCCTCGGCTTTCTCGCGTGCGCGACGCTCGGCCTCATAGACGCTATTGCGCTTCGTTGCTTGTTTTTCCTCCTTGCGCCGCCTGTGTTCTTCTCTCTCCTTTTCTTTCTCCCTAAAGATCATACAATTAATCGTTTTCAGGATGCCCTTCACAATATCAATGTATGTAGAAGAGCTTACCATTCTCTGTATGCTTTTTCATCGCGGGGATCACGTCCTGCCGCTACTTGAGGGTCGCCGGCAGTTGCAGCACCTGGCAGCTGGCCACGGAACGAAGCAAGGACATCCTAAGTAGCAATGAAACTGACTTAAACATAGAAATATTATACACAACACGCATGTGCTCACCGGACCCGCAGGCGCAATGCCTACAGGAGGGACAGTGGACGTCTCGGTAGGAACCCACTGGATTCCCGTGTATGTTACTCCTTGTGGTGAGCGGTATCTAAAGCAGATAGTGAGTAATTGTTGCACGCATACATTCAGCATAAAAAGACACTCACGATGAAGGCTCCGCTCTGCGACGGAAAAAACGAGGACGAAAAATAAAATTTGAATCTGAGTATCCTTGCTGCTGACGGAAGCAAAACCGTACTCACCTGAAGTGATGGTATGTCACACGCCCGAGCGCGTCCGTTGTTGTCGTGTACGTCACTGCGCCAGGCTGCACATTCGCGCCGAAGGGCTGCGCTGCAGCTGGGGCAGCCGTACCGGCCGTCCCCGCTTGCGGGAACTGCATCGGATTCGTGTGTGGGGAGGGCGCGGCGGAGTGGTAGCCAGTCGGGCCCGCGGGTGCGAGCGTCGAGCTGAGGCTCCCGGCGTATGGCGAGTGCGGGTATGCGTTTGCGGGCGGTGGCATAGCGGCTGATGCAGCGTACGGCGAGTGCAGATATGCGCCTGCTGGCGCGGGCGTAGCGGCGGGCGCTGCATATGGCGAATGCGGGTATGCGGAGGCTGGAGCGGGCGCGGCGGCTTGGCCAGCGTACGGCGAGTGCGGGTACGCGCTAGCTTGGACTGGAGCGGCAGCGGCTCCCGAATAATTGGTCGCAGGAAACGGGTAGGCCGAGGGGGCGGGCCCGCCGGGGTAGGACGATGTCATGGGCGAGACGGGGGCGGCGTACGGATAGGCCATGGTTAGGTCTTGCTGCGGCTGATTAGACGCACGTTGTGCTCGATCTTGCGGGATTCAGCTGCGATCTCTGCGCGATTGTCAGCGCACGACTCGAGGCAGCGACAGCGACGGAGGGAGATTAGGAGCTTTGTTGATGCGTCGTGCTCGCTGTTCGTCGTCTATAGATGCGCCGATACGACCAAGATGCTATATAAACCAGGCAAGTTGGTTATATGCAGCACAAGTTTAGCAACGGCGTCGTCGACGACAATGGCGACGAGTAACCTACCCTATTCCGACGTCGTAGAGCACAAGTACTGATAGCACGGAGATGGTGGTGAGTTGCAAGGGGCTATAAAGATATAGAACTGCTGAAAGAGTGGGCTATGGGCAGCAGGCAGGTGGTGGGCACGTTGCTTTGCGCGTGCTTCCAGTCTGATCCCTTGATCCACATCCTATTGCATTTAGTGCGTGCCTCACACAGTAATATTCAATGGACAAAGGGCTTTTATAAATAGTTGCCAGGGTTTGATCACACTTGTTAGTCGTACATTGGTCTTGTCGTCTCAGTGTTTTCGGTGCGCAGGGCCTGCGAGCCACCCTGTACGGGTCGTCTCGGAGTCTTGGGACGCGGTGCGTAGAGAATTCGTGCAATTAGGATATCAGTGTAGAAAGATGTACAGCATGCTCAGTAATAAGTAAGTAAACACAGCAGTCAAAGATATGGAAAGGAAGAAGGAAAACAAAACAAAAAGAAACATGCCAGTGCTTGTGCTGTTGTCCACATCGTCCAATGTACATGCGTCCCAGCGCCTCAACTACAACACCCAGATCTCCGCCTCAGAAGCCGTTTCGTCTTCGAAATCCGAAGGGCGTGCCGGCTCTATGTTGTTCCCCGCGGCGCGCCTTGCTCAAAAGTTTATAATGTAAATTATAAGAACCGCCACCAGATGAAGATGGTAAGGAGCAACACGACGGCGCCGAGCGGGGCATATTGGCGGAGCATCGCCTGGACATTGATGTGTCGCGCTGCCTTGCGGTACTTTTCTGACTCTGAGCGTAGAGAAGTCGACAAATGCGACATTTCTGGATGAGATAATTAGCGTTAGGTTGTAATCTCAATGAACACGAAGTATGTTAGCAGTAAGAGCTCACTGTCAAGAGAATCTCCGCGCCACAAAAGCTCCTCCATGTTCTTGGTCATGATGCGCGTCACGTCGTGCAGGTCATCGTTGAGCTTGTCGAGATTCGAGCTCGCAGCATTCGCCGTGCGTGTGTCTTGATATAATCGTGCAGTTTTTGACATAAATGTGTCTGTATGAGAAGCCGACGTTAAGCAGCAGAAAAGTGGAGAAAACGAAGCTAAGCGGGAGAGAACGCACCGAACCCGACAAACGCGTACGGCTTCCGCGCGGTTTCAACCTTCGCGCCGTACGAGTTTTGGAACTCTTTCGAGAGCTCGTCGAGGTACGAGAACGCGAGCTTGCGCGGGTACGACTTGTCCGCGATCGTCAGGTACACGACATTGTCCGCAATCATGTAGCTGCCCATTTGCGGTTCCAGTCGTCCAGTCGCAGAGCAGCAAGCGCCATCGACGAGTGTAAGCGTGTATATTATAAAGAAGAAGATGCACAGAGGGCCGTCAGTATATTCAGACGCTTGGAGGCATGCGAAGCGGCGCACGACGCACTGTAGAGTATACGGCCGCTCTCGATCGAACATAGCGGCTCAGAGTTGGGCGTTATCCGCCTGAAGATGAGCTTCGCCTGCTGCTTGTGCTCCTGCAGTATCTGCTCCGTCTATAAATAAACAGCCGCGCATTTCGTGAGCATGGACGCGAACTGCTCAGGATGCCTGGGACGTGGCAAGCGCGTACCTGGTCGTCGTCAACCGTAGCGGCCAGCGGCAGCGCGTCACTCGCGCGCACAATTGTTGTTGATTTCACCATTTTCCGGTGCTGCTTGCGGGGGCGTTCGAGACTGCTGCAGTAAGAGTGTTTCGGGAGTCGGGAGCAGGTCTGGTCGGCGTGCACTGAGCGGTTTCGGTCTGAGAAATTGAAATTCAATAAATTAGTCGAGCGTGTGACGTGTACAACGAATCACGGATCGCGTTTTATTACGTAAGCTCGTCACATTTTCTTGTCTAATTTGATGTTTCCGACAGCAAGAGATAAAAGTGTATACAAGTCCCTAGTCACTCAATAACTACTGTGGATTATACATTTTCATGGGTTGAACGCCGAGGAAATACGAGAGATTCTTTCCTTTATGTAAATTCAGATACAGCTCACCCTGATCGATCACTTCGAGTGATCATTCTGACTTCCAAGAAGTTCCTTTTTCATGGTCGACTCTCGGATATCCTGCAAGTAATACAACAACATACAGATGCTGCTTCTCAAATACTTATTGTATTACAACCAACCAACCAGCCCCTGCGTCCCATCGTCATGTACATATCACTCGTCCTCCAACTCAAACAGTAGTCGCTGCAGGTCCTCCTAACGCTAGGCTTGCAATGCCATCTGACACGTCGATTGGATTCTCTATCAATTTCGTGACCTTGCCGATTGCAACTGTTCTGCCTGAGAATTTATAATCCGATAAGCGGGATGAAAATTGGCACTTATTTCAGAGGAGAAATCGTACCCTCGTCTCGTAAGGTGAAGCGGCCCATCTGAGGGTGGTCCACAAAACGCTCGATGCAGATTGGCGCAGCTGTTTCTATCAGCGCGACAATTTTTTGACCCTTCTTCGCAAATTGCGGCGGCTTTCGCGACTTGCGGCCGGTTGCCTTGTCAAAGTAGTGCAGGAGTGCCGCAAGATTGACCTCTTCTGAAAGTGTATGCACGTGGAGGACAGCACTGTAGCCCGCGCAGATGATATTCTTGTGCTCGAGGATCGCGAGCTGTGCCTCGAATTGGCGGACAGCATGAACGGGTTTTGAGGAAGAGGTGAGAACGAAGCCCGTCGTGATGTCCTCGTCGTCGATGCCCTTTAGCCGAACACGCACGTTGTCGCCGCACAGTGCGCCAGAGACTTCGTCCTCGAGCTCGTTGTAGATCGCGGAGACTTCGACGGTTGTGTGATTCGGCATGACAAGAAGATTATCGTTGCGTTGCAGTCGTCCAGACTCAATCTTTCCGACGATAACCGCGCCCATGTCTTTGTATTTTTCGGAGATGGGCAGCATGAGCGGGCCGTTGAATTTTCGGTCGACCATCGGCATCTGGTCAAGGAGTTCGAGAAGAGAAGGGCCTCTGTAATGATGCTAAGATTGCGGGAGAAGGAAAACATTTAAGAGAATTCGATACGTACTCCCGCCAAGGAGCAATGCTCTTGCTGACCCTATCCTTCAAATTTTGCCCAGTTTGCGCGGATACCGGCACAAATGTAACATCAGTCTTAGGATTATAGCCCGCAGACTTGACAAAGGGCGTGACCTTGCCGATGATCTCGTCGTAGCGGGCCTTGTCCCATTGAACGGTCGTATCGTCCATCTTGTTAATGACAATAACGAGCTTGGCGACACCGGCTGTCTTGACAAGCATGACATGCTCTCGGGTCTGGCCGCCCCTCTCAAATCCGGTCTCAAACTCACCCTTGCGGGCAGACACGACGAGCACGGCAACGTCAGCCTGGGCAGCACCGGAAATCATAGAAGGCACATATGTTTTGTGCCCAGGGGCATCGAGAATGGTATACCGCCGCGAATCGGTCTCAAAGTAGCCACGGCCGACTTCTACTGTCTTTCCTTGAGACGCTCTTGAGGTGTAGAGTCAAGAGCCCAGGAGAGGTACCAGCTCTCCCTACCGGCGTCCTTAGCATCCTTTTCGTACTTCTCCATCGTACGCTTGTCCACCATCCCGGTAAGGAAAAGAATGTTTCCGCCCATAGTGCTTTTACCTGCATCGACGTGTCCGATGAACACGATGCTGAGATGCTGCTTGACTGACAAGACATAAGTGTGCGATCCAGCCAGATCAACAGGCGCTGCTACTTACCATCACCGAAGAGGTCCTTCAATGTCTCCTGATCGGCAACGGCTTGCGCATCCTGACGATTTTGTCGGCATCAGTCTTCGCTTTTACTGTGGAAAACGTCTTGGATCCTGTGGCAGCCGGGGTAGATGCTGAGGGGACCTTCGCGGGAGTCGATGGTGTAGGCTTCGGTGCAGGCGGTTGCGCAGCTACAGGAACCGGTGCTGGTGCTGCAACGGGAGCTGGTTCAGGAGCTGGTGCTGAGGCAGTAGGCGTAGGCTTGCTTCCTCCAATGTTCAAGGTGATCGTAGGAGGAGGTGCAGGTGCTACACTCTGCTCTGGTCGCTCGATGGGCGCTGGAGGCGGTTCCGCTGACCGCACTGGAGGACGAAATTTTCCTGGCACAAATTCGTTGGCCCCGATGTTCAGCCTGCTCATGATGGCCAGACAAACCGAGAGAGCTGTTAGAGCAGGAGAGGGAGGGAGGAGGAAGAGACGAAGCTGGTAGTATTTATGTTTGCCTCGAGGGCTTCTGTATGCGGTGCGGCGCTTGGCTTGACTAACGTTGAGTCTTGACTTCGATCTATCTGAAGGCTCCGACCTCCGACTCACTGACAGTCTTCTTGGTTTAGATCTATTAATTTAATTTAATTTATTCATATTTTTTACGTCGACTCATTTTCAATCTACTTCTCTAGCATAGTTTCTGCCCTTTTTTCAATATGATGTGGCAAAAAGAAAAATTTAAGGGGAAACTGGTAGAAATTACCTTATCTGACTAAACGGCTAACAGCATCATTTCCCACGATAATACTGATCTTGCTGTACCCAATCACAACTTCACCTATGGCAATTCGGAAGGAGTTTCCAGAACCCAATAACTGATTTGTAGGCTATTTGAAAGGGGATCGCATAAGAAAGTTGTAGGAGGGAGACGGGAGTATTGAAATATTCGAATAACCAAAGACAAATATCGTACCGTCTGCGAAATTTGATAGAGCACGAATCCGTAATCAAAGCTCGTCATCGTTTTTGTTATTTAGAAGAACCTGAGCAACATTGGGGTATACACTATGATTTTACAAGTCTGTGGAAGACAAGCAGACGGGCAAAGACGACGTATAAGTACATGTGCAGAAAACCGCTTGCTACCGAGCCTTATCCTCGGCTAAGATGGCCTCATTGAGCTCATCCAATGGGGCGAGTTCCTTCTTGTCCACAAGATCAAACTGCGAATGAAGTAACGTACTTAGTCTTCGTTAGTTTATTCCAGTCCAATAGAGATGCTGACTTCGTAGATGAACAAGAAGAAGTGTCGATAACTGGTATTAAGATGCGCTGTAAAAGTCCGAGTGTTAGTCATTCGACATTTCTTTTCCTGCTTACGATAGCTATGTTGTTGTAAACGTACCTTCGATCCCAAGTGCACATATCTGGTCGAAGTGGTTGCTGTACAGATGTGCGTATACACGGAAGAGCCTCCGTGAGAGTGTACGGACGGTATCGCGGAAGTTCTTGGGGAAGGGTATACCTAGACCACTTTCATGAGATTATAATTCTCAGTCCAAGTGCACTTTCAGATGCACCTATCTTGTTAGGAAACACGGTTTCATCATCAAGAAGAGACTGGGCCCAGTTCATCAACGCGTCGACGTAGTCCGGAGCAGGCAGCTTTGTCGGCCGTTTAAACCGGCCACTATCTTCCCACAAATACTCGTAACTGTCTAAAATTCAGCTTCACGCGTCAAAGGCTCTGTCAGGGATAGTCTCCGCATACCGGGGGCCGGCAGACATGATAGGACACTGTGCATTCGACAATTGCGAGTCGTTAATTGTATGCGCACGCGGATCGCAAGCGACTGGGCATGCATACCTCCTGTGGAGTGCAGAACTCCGTCACAGTCCCATAGAGCATATTAAGATGGTTGAAGAAATCCACGGCTAATGCAGTATTGAATTTATGCAATGACTGAGGCAGAGACGCGTCCACTCACTATGTACGGCGAGCCACTCGTTCGTGTCCTCCCCCTCTGGCAGCAACACTGCTTGGCGCAGATTACCTGATCCCTACAATCCAAAACTGATCAGACGTTGAGAAGACCTTCGAATCTGGTCGAATGCGCACTAGCGTAGCCTCAGCATACTTGCGAAGCTGGTACTGCTTTGTGCCCTCCGGTGCATCTCTCCGCGGCTTGAACGTCCGTGTCTTGCCCCTGTATTTGCGATCAGATAGAGCCGGTATGCAAAGTTGTTCGCGAGCACTTACAGGCCGAAGAATGAGGACATTAGAAAAGCAGGTTTAGAAAGGTGAGGAAATGATGGTCGCGGTCGATGTGAGCGCGATTAGACCGTGTGCCGTGCGTACAGCCACCGAGACTAACGTCACCAAGATTAAAGGATTCTCTGCTTCTTTATGCATCCCACTCTCAGGATACTGTACATCGTCGACAACCGGATACGATGAATTTAATCACTTGACGCTGACTATACAGACAAAGGACTCAGCTGTCTGAAGGCCTCCTCCGAATCCTGGCTCTGATTTGACACGCTGTGCTGACTCTGAGTCAAACTCACACTCAGGGCACCTTGACATAACATGGGCGTCGTCTTATGCATTATAGTCAAACTTGCTGAAACGCGCGGTTGTAACTTGAGTGCGGCTACATTTTGATGCACCTCGATGGAATGCACCGTCATTCACTGGTATAACCTTGATGCCTACCGACCTGTAACCTGTTCACCTGTCTAATGATGATGAATACTGCGGTCGGTCGGGAGATGCGTATCTCACGCAAAAAAGACAGTGTTTTAATGCAGTCAAATCGTACCCATCAACTCTATATCTCGGGTTTCAGATCTCCGTTCTTGTGGCTCGCCGTCCTTTAGTACTTCGTGTGCGCCCGGTGGAACGCTTCGCCATCCAACCCTATTGCTAAATCCTTTAAAGCCAAGCACTTACCAGCTCCAATGCCCATAATCTGCGGTATTCGTCGTCCTCTGATTTAAGCCGAAATGAAGCTCTTCATCGCCTCGCTCTCTGCCCTCGCCGCATCTCTGCTCCTTGTGAGCCAAGTTAGCGCGGGCACTATTGTTTGTGATCACATATGCCTCCCAGGCGAAACCGGGTGTTGCGTCCCGCCTCCGACCACGATAGGCGTCCTTCCTACGAGGTCGCTGTAGGCGACGTGAACAGGAGGAACAACTAGGAGACTTCCACCAGACGTAGGTAAGTGCGGTATAGCATGCTTTTAAATGCGTATCTTACTCAGCCGCAGTTCTGGAAATTCTGACCCTTATAACAGTCTTGAGCGCTGCTGCGTTGGAACCGGCACTTGAGCGGAACGGATGTGGGAATCGCGACTTGTCATATTTCATGTAAGAATGGGTCGGAATGTAAAGAAATAATTTTACGTGGACTTCGGACAACCAAGTTACCGCGTTCATCACCGTGCCGAACGGAACTATACACCAGCGCTACTGGGTTTATACTCCCCAAGCACAATCACGTCGAACAAAAAGTAAACTCAAGAATCTTAGGATCATTGATCACCGTACAAGACGGCGCTTCACATCTGTTTCACGACCATCCTACCATCTTCATCTCTTGACGGCCTGGTGCCTCTGCATCTATGAACGCTATACATAAAGGCCTACTAACGGTATCGGCTTCTTCATCCCCCGCAGACACCAGTACCTCCTGCACAAAATGAAATTCTTCTCCACGTCCACCTCCGCGCTCTTCGCCGCCCTCCTTCTCACTGTCACGGTCCAAGTCAGTGCTGCCGCAGCACCCAATCCTATTTGCGAGATCGTTTGTTATCCCGGCGAAGTTGGAGGTTGCTGCGTTTCGGAGCCTACGGCTACTACCTAATGCGAGCGCTCTCGCAATTGGTGAGAATTATCACCGAGCCATGCTGAATTGTATGCTAACAGTCTTTTTTGCAGGTGCTGACCGCTCCGTGGACGGAAATCGTGGTGACAGATGTTCTGGACAGTATCGGATGTGCAATTATGTATAACAACCTATTCAAGAATGACGATGGCGCAGACGAACTTTCGCAGACTCGTTCTTCGGAGCTCCTAATCTATAATGAAATCTTGTTTGTTCGATATTTTGTCCCTGAAGGAAATTCTTGTTTTGGCCCGACGGCGCCATACTGAGTATTTACATGTATGCAATACACATCCTGGATGTTCCTCGGCCGAGTCGAGGCAACATTGCGTACTACGTAAAGGCAAAATTCAACAAACCGGAAAGGTCCGATCTACTTTTCTACGTATGTAAATAAAGTCCGGATGACCACTTCGCATTAGTAGCCGGTCAGTCGAACGACGCGCCGATCGCTTTATCGAGATGCCGTGATGATTGTTGTAGCCAATCAATTACTTCTCACTTATGTAGCTAACTTGAACCGAAATTTCTCCTCAAGTAGATTACTAGATCCCGCCATTTGCTTATTTCACTCTCCTTGCCCATGCTTCTGTTTTGATACACTTTCACTACGCCAACTTCAAGACTGCTGAGATTCGGGCGCACATGGCTACCGAACAAAAGTTACGTTCGCTGTGCCTGATGCAAAGGGTACCACCCACGCGCCAGCATCAACCTCCAAACTCGTCGATGGATGCACGCTCATAGCAGAGGAAGTTGTCTGCTTCACAACCACGCGTGCGCGAGGTGCGGGGGCCGCGTCTGCGACACCGGGCGGTGCAGGCAGGATCGTGAGCTCGACCGCTCCCGTCTGCGGATTAAAAGCGAATGCAGAGAATGCGCCCGCGTCGAGTTCGAAGAGCGTGCCGATAGACGCAACAAACACGCGGCGCCGAACGGAATCGAGTGTCTGGACCTGCACGTGCGAGCTCGACTGCGAGGACACGGTCCCGCCGAACGCCTGCCACCCGAACGTTGGGTGGTCGATGAGGTACGTGCCGGCATTGAGAGCGTGTCCGACGAAGTTCGGACCGTAGTCGCCAGAGTAGGCATCCCACGCGAGTGTGTCAGCGAAGGAGTGGAAGGAGGCGGAGGCGAAGCCGCCTTCGTCGATGTTGCTGAGGGGTCCGGAGAGCCCTCCGAAGGCGACGCGCAAAAGGTAGAGATCATCTGGGTCAGATTCGAATTGAGACATGAGAGGCAGCGCGTTCAGACCGCTGCCGTAATGGTGAATCTGTCGCTCAATACGTTGGAGCTTGCCGCCGTAGACATTGTCCCTGCAGCGCGTTAGCCCGATAGCACTTTGAAACTGCCAGGTCAAACTCACCAGTATCGTCTCGCATTTCCGTTGTATCCCCAATGGGGGACCGTTGGCTGGTATGCTATTATAGAATTGATAACGTTGGTAGCAGTCGTTGTGTCGTTGAAATACTTGCTCCACGCATAGACTCCCTCCTGGCCAGTTGAATCCCAGGCCATTTCAGAGCCAAAGCTGGCGACACAGAAGATGGATCGGAGCTTGAGCTGAATGAAACCTGCGAAAGGCTTACGGATAGGGAGTGGCCGCCCATATGGTCTGCCTTTCTTTCATCCTACTTTCCATTGCGGTCGCATTCGCCAACAACCCTTCCCTCGTCAAGTCACCCAACAAGTACAGCAAGACAGTCTCCTCCATGAGACCGTCATCTGCATATCCTACACTCCCATTTGTCATCGCCAACATAGTCTGAAAGGCTTGGTTGAGGAACCAGTCCCACGCCTTTGCCATGGGTATGTCAGGGTAATTCCGCGCGACGCGATACATAGCCCAATACGCTGCAGTGACGTGCACGTAATCGTAAGCGCGATCAGTCGCGAAGGACTCGGACTCATTCCAGGACCACCAATCACCCCAGTCGATAGACGATGGGTATTCGTAGTCAGGGACCAGGGAAGGTTCATAGAAGTAAACAGACTTCAGAGCAAAGGAAAACAAACCAATCAGAAATAGAAGTTAGAATAAGTCATAGATGGAGCACCTTCTTAACGCTGTACGCTGTTGACCCTGGGAGCATCAGTCACAACATGTTCATTCCTAAGGCTCATATCGAAAACGCCTACCAGCAGAATCCTGTACGGATCCCCATAATGTGGTATTCACGAACTTCTCCACCTTGGCCACCTCCGAAGCACTCGGCTGCACATACTGTTTCATTGCTGCGGCAAGCCAAGAGCCCGCACCTGCCTCGTCGCTCAGTCCAGGAATCCATGCTCGAGGGTCGTCTCGCACCGGGGCATTCACCTCCCTATCGTAGGTAATAACCGAAGGTGAACGAGCGAATGAATCCGACGAATTGTCAAACCACTGATTAGTGGTAAGGAAGTTCCCAAGATTGCTGATGACCTGCGAAGCGGGCCTCGTAGTATAGTAGTGCACAGTCTGCTCTGTCTCGTCGGTGTACGTGATGGTGAGTCGCGAGCGACCCCACGCCTTCGGCATGATGTCGTACCCAACCCAGGAGGTATTCTGTGAATCAGAATTCGCTGTCCAGGATAGCGCCCCAACAGGGCTGACAGACAACGATTGCACGGAAGACGAGTAGCTAAGGAAGAGCTTGCCGACCTGGTCTTGTGGCAAGATATATCCAGGGATGCCGACGGCGACGGGCCTGCGTAGCTCAAGCAACGTATCTTCAATGCCCCGGATGGACGGCGCGACGTCGAATTGGAGACCGTACGTGCGCGTCTCGCCCGGTTGTAGAGTAGCGGACGTAGCGTTGTTCCAGGGTACGACGGAGCTCCATTCATTTTGGGCGTACGCTAGGGTATGGAACTGCCACTCGTAGAGACCTTCGAAAGTCTGCGATTGGTAGAAGGGATCGGCGGATGTATCCTCCGGGAGGAATCGCCACCCCTCGAAAGGAGATTTCCCGACAGGCGTGATAACCAGAGGCGGTTTGACACCAAGAAGGGGAGTCACTTGAACATAACCAGCATCGACGCCAATGTAAGGGTCGAAAAGGCTGCAATTTTGATTAACGTCTGCAGCTGTCCTATCTGTAAATATCTGAGAGAATATTTAAATTAGGACCAGATCTCAAAGGCACAAACTTTGCTTGCATTATTGAACTCGAGTGGCATACCAAGAGATCCTATTTCGACTGCGCTTGACTGGGCATTTGTAACATTGAACAGAAGTTGTAGATGTCCATCACTGAGTGCCCACAGACGAGTAACGTTAAGCAAAGATCCAGATGGGAGAGTTGGCGAAAGATCCGCTGCAGCAAGTGTGCTACCAGACACAGATAAAGTGTTCACTTTCTCCCTAGCTTGCGAAGAATCGCTGCTGACCCAAGCGGACGATCCCACTAGTCGCGCCCGAAAAGTGACATCCCCCAAATGATACTGCCCGTCAGAGTCGCGTTTGCTCATGACATCGTATGGGATAAAGTCAAAGGAGCCTGACTCCCCGTTCGGCCGTAACGAGTACGCCGTCTGGGAGTCCTTGACGATGCTGAGCGACAGCGATGGTGTGGCAAAAGTTATGAAGCCATCAGACAGACCCAAAGTATGATTCGCAGAACTGACAACAGTAGCCATTAAGCATACAATACAAGCCACACAAGGCCAGTAAAAGGTGATTTTCCGAGCCATATTGCGGTTGTCAGGACACACCAAATGATGTTTGTACGAGGTTCATGGCAAGTTTTATATCTTCCATTGTAGGGATCGCGGGCCGCTAGGTGTTTAGCTGCATACGCCATCTGACGGGGAGGCACATGCTGGCAGTATCTGTCTTCGGGAGCTTGTGCTTCGGTCTACGTAGCACGGTGGCAGTCGGAAGCGGCGCTTAAAAGCGAAAGCGCCGAAGAGCCGCGGCGCCGATCCCAAGGTTACCACTTTGGGGTGTGATGATTTCATGCGGCATGAGCCTTGAGGCCTTGAGGAGCAAACTTGACCACCGACGACGACACGACCGGCTGCCATTATGGACCACAGCGCCGAGCGCCAGACGCGGATAATGTCTGTGCTAACTGGCGCTCACAGTCTGCGGTCTCAGCGGTCGAGCTCCGTGTTTACTAACAGGTCTCTGTCGCCCTCTCCTTCCGGTTCAGACACAAATCTTTCCGGCATTGCTGCATCCGTCACAAACCGAATAATTTTGGGAGTGTGCGCTATGGACGTCAAGGCTCGCTCAAAGGCTATGCGAGAAATCCTTACCCGTATCGTAGAAAGGACGCGTGACACTGTAGAGGTCAAGATGTTTGGTGATAAGGTCATTTTAGATGAAGGTGCGTCTCTTCTCAATTTACCTGCTCTCCGCAAATTGTATTGATAGCATATTGGAGATGTGAAGAACTGGCCACGCTGTGATGTGCTTATCTCGTTCTTCTCTACCGACTTTCCCTTAAATAAGGCCGTTCAATACGTTAAGCTCCGCAAACCGCTCTGCATAAACAATTTACCAATGCAAGCTTTACTATGGGATCGTAGGCTCGTCGGCGCCGTACTCGACCACCTCAAAGTTCCCATGCCAAAAAGGCTTGAGGTCTCTCGTGATGGAGGTCCAAAGGTTGAGGAGGAGCTGCAGACCATTATGGAGGATAAACTAGGGTTGAAACTCGGCGGGTTGGCCGTCTGTCCGGAAGTCCGTCTCAGAGACGATGGTGACGCTATTATTGTCGATGACAAAGTTATGGAGAAGCCGTTTGTAGAGAAGCCGGTTAGTGGCGAGGATCACAACGTCTATATCTATTTCCGCGGCGGAGGAGGGCGTCGCTTATTCAGAAAGGTGAGTATATGCACTTTTCAAGCATCAGGGGTACTAAAATTACGTCTCAAAATTACTAGGTTGGGAACAAGTCAAGTGAACTGGACCCAAATCTCAACCACCCACGCACGGATGGTTCGTATATCTATGAGCAGTTCATCGACGTCGACAATTCCGAGGACATCAAGGTATACACGGTCGGTCCCGAGTATACGCACGCTGAGACACGCAAGTCCCCGGTCGTTGACGGTGTCGTGCGGCGGAACACGGATGGGAAGGAGATCCGCTTTATAACTCGCCTCAGCGATGAAGAGAAATTATGGGCGGCGCGCATCTGCGAGGGTTTCGAACAAAAAGTCTGCGGATTCGACATGCTCCGTTGTGGCGACGGCGCACAGAGCCAGATCATCGACGTCAATGGTTGGAGCTTCGTCAAAGGCAACGATCAATACTACGACAGGGCGGCAGAGATTCTCTCGGGAATATGTCTCCAGTTTCGCTCGTCTCCGGAGCGCATCCTCCCTGAACCTATTGTCCAAGGTGAATCCTCGACGTGGCTACTGAAGGCAAACGTCACCGTCTTCAGGCACGCAGATCGCACGCCGAAACAAAAGCTCAAGTTCAACTTTCCCATCGGGGAGGCCTGGACTCAGCCTTTCGTACGACTCCTCAAAGGCGAGCGCGAAGAGATTATATTGCGAGAGTCGACGCAACTCAGTTGGATCGCGACGGCTGTGGAGGAGGCGAAGGGCTTGGGCGCTGACGGCGAAGATCTTGCGAAGCTGACGCTTCTGAACAATGCGCTTTTTAGCAAGATCGATCTTCCTGGCACAAAGGCTCAGTTGAAGCCTGTGTACTCGAAGAGACACCCTGGAGAATTAGAATGTTGACGAAGCTAACACTTGTGTTCAAATGGGGCGGAGAGGTATGTTTATTATTGGCTACGCGTCTTGTTGCAGGTCAACTAACAATATTCAGTTTACTCATGCGGCTCGATACCAATCCCGCGACCTTGGAGAAAACATGAAAAAAGATATATCTATTATGAATAAGGAAGTGCTGAACAACGTCAGGATTTACACGTCCTCGGAACGACGAGTTGCCACTTCGGCGGAGATATTCGCCGCGGCGTTGCTCGAGGGCACGCACAATAGCGTATCGACTGCGTCGACCCCGCCTTCGCGCTCGAGTCGCACATCGCATGACGGTTGGGAACGGCGTAGCAATCACTCTTCGCATTCCGCATCGAACTCTGTACCCCTTATCGTGCGCAAGGATTTGCTGGACGACTCCAACGCGGCGAAAGACTTGATGGACGACGTGAAGAAGCGGTTGAAAATTTTGCTCCGCCCAGGTGAGCCAGAGAAGAGGCCGGACTTGACGTGGCCGAAGAGCATGAAGAAGGAGCCAGTAGAAGTTGTCAAGGTAAGTTGTCCGTAAAATACACTGAGACCGAGCACTGATTCTTCATTTCTCGCTCATCGTTTGCAGGAAGTTATTGAACTCCTAAGTTCATTCCGCGACATCATGAAGCACAACTTCGACTCTTTGGATGTCGATAAGATACAAGAAAGATGGTAAGCGAGCCTCGCAAAGGCAACTGTAACATTACTGACATTGTCGCGGAAGGTGTTGCGGTGATGAGCCCTGGTTATTCCGCGAGCGATGGGAGAAGCTCTTCGAAGATTTTTGTAATGTCAAGCAAGAGAAGTTCGACCCATCTCGAGTTAGTCCCGTCTCGCATGTCTTCAATCGGCATGGCAGTGTTAACTGATTTTTTTTAAAACTAGGTCTCGGAACTTTACGACACGATAAAATACTGCGCTCTGCATCACCGCACGTTTCTCTTCTCGATCTTTTCAGAGCACGGTGTAGGTGAGGACCCGCCGTTCGCAAAACCAAAACAACAGGACAGGAAATTGCACGAATTGTACGGACGGGCGAAGGCGCTCTTCGACCTAGTAGCTCCGCAGGAGTATGGTATTGAGCCCGCCGAGAAGTCAGTTTAACCGTGCCTTGGTCTTTCCACAATCCCGAAATTGACATCTATTCTGTGTTTTAGGGAGGAAATCGGTGTCCTAACATCCCTGCCTTTGCTTCGCAAGGTAGTTGAAGACCTCGAAGAGGCGCGCAACAGCGGAGAGAGTGCTTTACGCCTCTACTTCACAAAGGAGAGCCACATTCATACGCTTGTCAACCTCGTTTTATACTCGGGTCTGCCGATTGCAAATAGGCGGATCCCCGAACTCGATTATTGTGTACGTTGTGCAGTTGAAACCTGCTTGAACTGTCGTTAAACGTTGTTTATATTTTTACAGTCACACATAGTGTATGTTCCTGATGATTCGTTCTCATAAGCTTTTGATCTAAACTAAAATCATGTTTAGTTTCGAGCTGTATGAGCGGAATGGAGGCCGGGAGAAGTCCGATAAGGAATACTCCATCAAGCTTTCGCTGAGCGAAGGTGCACACTCTTCCAACGTACTCGACTCCGCTTTGGATGCGAGGCATTCGCTGAACGTGCAGCCACGGAGGTAAAAGTGGCACTTGGTTTCAGTAAACACCCGTGCTGATTAAATATCGCTAGGAAACTCACCCAGCACCTGCCGTACAGTTTGGTCATTGACAAGTTGTCCAAGCATTTCCATAGACATTTCGACGTGAGCAACGGAAGCTCGTTGTTTGAGGACTCCAGTTGACTTGATCTTCTGACGGTTATAGGAAGAAGATACAGGGTCTGAGACTGCTGTTGGGCTAGGGAGTGTTGGTAACGGAAGCAGCAGCGAGGGGCCTTGACTTCCCAACACTGTCGGGTCCTGGCACTAGTCTCAGTCGAGTTTCCTTTCACGATCTAACGACAATAACTTTCTATCTTTAGATTCAATTGTTTCGGTTGTTGCATACCACGTCTTGGTCACCACTATCATTTATTTTATTGCAATCACACGAAGTAGAGAATATGTTATAGCAGGGCTAGTCATACACGGATGTAAAGTACAGGTAGTATATAATCTAGATATTGTATCAGCGGTTTGGGGACGTGTTAGCGATGACAGTGAGCCGTAAGAGAATTTCACGAAAAAGATAGCAAAATATCCAGACCAGCGGTGTCGACAACAAAAACCAAGTGAAAGAAAACGAGCAGTCCATCCTGATTATGATGTCTTAGGCGTCCCCTCCTTGTCGCGCCTAGTCTTATAGAAGTCTGAAAATGACAACCGAATGCCAAGGTACTTGCAATCGAGGTCGGGGTGCGCGGCGAGCACAAGAACTAGCGCTTGCACCTTCTCCGAAAATGTCGATCCGTACTCGCGCGTGCGTTGCAGGATGCGCGGCAGTGCCTCCCTGGCAACGGCTTGTTCGCGCTCTGATCTCGGATCGGTATAGAGGCCCTAAATTAAAAGGAAACACAAAAACCGACTAAGACACAAGGACATCGGCAAAATGAAAAACAACGTACTCTTCCCTGATCTCTTTTCTGGCTTTCCTGCCGCGCGCTTTCTGCCAATGTGTAGTTGTAGAAATCATCCTGTTTTTGTCACAACATTGACATATAAAGTCAATATAGGCATGGCATAGAATTTTTATAAGCAGGGCTCACCATTGCAATCCGGAACTGCAAAATGATCTCAAACAACTCGCGGATCTGACGAAGGAGGTTTTCCTGATGCAGATCAGTTGAGAAAAGGGCATAGGTTTCGTATTCGGCGAGTCCTTACCTCTTTGCCTGATTTAGGGTACCAAAGGAGTATTTTCTTATCGATTGCGTCGACATAGCTGCGGTGAGCGGCGATGAGCGCATCGAGACCACCCTCCTTTTTATGAATGAACTCCATGAGCTTCTTCCACTGACATTCGATCACTTCGAGGTGGCAATAGGCCTGCACCTGCCGCAGGAAGTGAACCATTTCGGCCAGAGCGAGTCTAATTTGATGCCACTCGATGTCCAATTCTGCAGAAGGATAAAGATGAACGAATGCTCAAGACTTTCAGGTGTTACTGACCATGTATACGAAGGAAGGTCCTAGATCCTCCGGCGACGCGCATCCACCCGGTTGTCAACGCACCTTCAACACGCTTCATCTTCCACAGATGACTGAACACCCTGAGGTACTTGATCATGGTATCGGAATCGAGCACTGTGTCGATCGGCGCGTCGACCTTGTATTCGAGCGTGAACACGTCCCACCCGATTTCCCCATGTGTATACTCGAGCATGCGGGCGTCGAGCCGACGTAAAACGTCCTGCGGGTCATTCTGAGCGTTCGTCGATCGAATGGCTTCCTCGAGCTTCGCAGTTAGATTGTGTCTGTACAGCGTGTTTGCGGGCCGAGATAAATGAGGACTGTAAGGAAGACGATGATTTAGCCACAGATCACGAAAGATATCCTGTAATTAGATCCCAACCCGAGCGAGTCCATCAGCGAGTCTGCGAAATCGCCGTGCCCAAGGAACATATAATTCTTGAGCGCTTTCATGTGCACTAAAAGCCCAAACTTTTCGAAGAAGACGTCAAAGAGCCTTTGGCTAGCAATGGAGTAGGCGGTGTCAATCGAATGTTCAAGTCCTGCGATATCGCTATATTGAAGGGCTATCTGTCACATTAGCTCGGCAACATGTCTGCAATTACGGTGCACTTACTTCCGCCTGTCTTGTCCAGCTTTTTGCGCGTTGCCACCCAATCACTATCATGGCAACTGTATCTGATGAAGTTCAGGCTTTTTCCTGTTGAGAATATCTTCAGAGGATCAGCGACAGATAAAAGCTCAACAATATACTTGTGCGCTTACCTTTCTGCCGAAATCTTCTCCTACGAATGCGGGAAGCATTTCTTCACGAAAGACATACTTGCTCTCCCAGAGTCGAAGCCCTCCCTGATATTCACGCGAAAGATCGTCGTTGTCAACTCCGGAGAAACCTTCGTCTGTTGAAAATGCTCCATTCTGTTGAAGCCCGGGCTGTTGAATGTATTGAACATGCGCTAAGCCGGGATCGAGGTGGACGAAAAACTCGGAGAAAGGATCAGTAGAGCTCTCCTGAGAACAGCCATTTGTGGAGCATAGAGAAGAATGGCTTTGATACCTAAACGACGCGGGCGATTAGGATCGATTCGACCTAAGGAGCAAAATAGACAAACCTCTTCTAGCAATTCATCGGTCACCTTCCGGACGAAAGGATCACCATTTTCTGTATAGCTATGTATGAGGTTCACAAGCGCGCCACCGCTGACGTCCCGACAGCCCTCGACGCACACGCTCATCATACGCAGACGGAGCCTCCAGTCGTCAATCCACACCTCGAGTCGCTTCAATGTCAAACCTGTCTCCTCCTCCACTGCTTTCGCCTCTGCGCTCCCGTCGTTGTTCCTCGATACATGCATCTGAGATTCTAGTACTGCTATGAGTCGGTAATATTCTGTCAGCTGGGATTCAAGGTAGTGACATAAACTCTGCTCGATCATCCCAACGCCGGGTCTGCCTTCTCGGTCGCGGACGAATGTCGCTACACGGCTGTACAGATGGCCAAGCTCCGCCAATCTGTGAATAAGAGTGCGATTGGGGGGTGAAATGATATAATGCTAAGGAAGAGATAAGTCGTACAAAGGTACCTGGAGCAAAAACCAACTTACAGGATCATCGGCAAAGACTAGTTTGGACTCCGATACCTCATCCTCCACTTCGACGAGTTTCACGTATTTTCCGGAGATGCCTTGTAAGATGTAAAGTGCATCTCGCAGCAGTGCGTCCTCTGGTAAATGAGGTTGGCCTGTATGACGTGTGCCATAATGAGCAAGTCTTCATATTCTTCATTGTGGGATAATCCTACCTATCTTCGCCCGGTATTTGCGAAGGATCTCAGCCTTTGATTTGCCCACTGGTTTCTTCGCACTCGTGGTTTCACCATTTACGGGTAACGATTGTGGAGGGGGCTTCAGTGACCGAGGGGGCGCCAATGTGGGGAGGAATGCGGGAGTGGTGCTTGTCGAAGGGGCCGAAGAAGCTAAAGAATGCAAGAATTGAACTGATGCATGCTTCCTGGACAAGACGGGCTTAGACAAGATGAGCAAACTCATTCTCGCATTAGGTGTTTCCGGAGATCACCTGCTCTAGAAGCCTTGAAAGCAGGTTGGTGAAGCGGAGCGTGGACGCGGTTGACTGCGAATTCTGGGAGACTGCGCAGGTCTGTTATATCTTCTGCAAAGGGAATTTGAGCTTTAGTGCTCACGATGTCGCTTCACAAGGTCTGTTAAATGTGCTATATCTGGCTCTCGATTATGGCCGATGCGACTGCACATTGTGCATAAGTTGAGTCAGGCAAGCGCGATCGAGTCCAGCGAGCATGGCCTTGAACGTACCTTGACAGCACATCCTGACATTGAGCGATGAGCTCATCTCTGAGTTTTTGGCTGTGTCTGCTTTCTGGGACGATATTTTGCACAAGCTGCACGAGCGTGTTCAGGCTTGTAGGTGGGGGCGGCATGACCGAAGGTGAGGAACGCGTCGTCGCGTCGCGTCAACGACGCGTCTTCCCAGGCTCTCAACTGAGACATCAAACAACAATCTCCCAACCGATTCTCAATGTAGATACGCTCTAATACAGTGTTCGTACAGCTTGAAACTATTTATGTCATTATGTATGCTTGGGTTTGTAACAAAAAATTGTCGTTCGAAAGCGACGTCAAAGATGAAGATTGCTTTCGTTGAGTTCATTGGTCGTTGAGTTCATTGGGTGATTGGTGATTGGTGATTGAAGCGAGCAAATGCCAGCCTTGACGTCCGCGAAAGCGCAAACAAGTGGATATAAAGGAAAAAGAGTAATGCAAGAGAAAAAGAGAGGGCGCATAAATCTATGCAGAATCCGAGGACGAGCCTGCAGTGGGATCTTCCACCTGCAACTGCATTAGCAGTTTTTTCAGCTCATCCACGTCCCGCTTGAATGCGTCACCGCTTCCGCTGGCCGGATTCGCCAAGCTCTTCGAACCATACCCACCTCCGTCACTCGAGATCGCCCGTGCATCGTCTTGGGCGAGCCATTCATCGAGCTGTATGGAAATCGAACGCGCTTTCAGGCGGAAATGTGTGCGAATGACGTCCTCAAAAGGCTCAGGCGGATTCTTTAGGTTGCCCAACATCTGAAAAAAGTCAGTCAATTAGTAGTGCTCTGATAAAGGCAACTGTAGGCGTACGGCGGTGTTGACGACCATGCGTTTGACATTAGCAGTGTCTAATAGTTAAATAGATAAGTCGGAAGCTGGAAGGAGTAGAAATTTTCGTGACGCACATGCTTTCGAAGCAGGCGTCCCTGCCTCTCCAGCCCAACCCGGCTCGTTCAGATAGGGCTCGTCGCAAAGGATCATCGACTGGATAGAGATGAGGACCTTCATACTACTCAGTTAAATAGTTCAAGCTACAACAATAAACCATGTCATTTCACCTGTAGCAATGTCGACTTCCCGGACACCCAACCAGGTCCCGACCAAGTCCCCAGTAGTGACAAACAGACTTTACCATCCTAGTAGATAATATGCATGGGTATGCCTGAAAGATAGAGACAATGAAATGATTTACAGCGTATAAATTCGGGTTGAAGCGATATCTGCCATTGTTGGTCTATATCTCAAGTTAGTATCAATGAAGGAGTTCATTTCGAAAAGGAACTTACGGTCATATACTTGACACTTGGGGGAGACTGGTTGTAACCCGGGCCCAAGAAAATATCGAATAAATAACTAAAGGTATATATATAAGCCACTATTGGAGATAATTGAAGTGCTCTAAAGGCACTTGCCATCCATTGTAGTACCTTGATAGAAAAGAAGTCGTCAATTCAAGTGAGGTTCATTGGTTTGATCACAGAAACTCTTACGGGGTTCCCTTTGGACCAGTAATGAGAGCTTTGATGACATCCACTCTTGATTCGTCGACACGAAGGAAAATCGAAGAGTCCCAAGCAACAGGTAAATTTGTTGTAAGGACAGCCAACTTATGTAAACATGTGAGATTCCCATAGTTCTTAACAAGCCGTTGTGATAGACTTGATTAATCACCTCTTTGGCAATAGCAAGTGCCCTCCTCGGAATATCTGAGTTTGCAAGCGTCCGAACCTCGTTATTGAAGTGATGCTTGTAAGTTGGGGACCAGTCGTCGTCGATCTTCGCCCCCTCAGGTAGAGGAACGGTCAAGTCGCAGTACTCAAAGCGGACGCGTGTTGCCCAGTCCATGTAGATCTTCTGGAGCTGCTCGTCCGTCATTCCGGCATCTACCACATGTTCTACGCCCTTCGACGCAGCAGCATCTGCAATGGATGTCGGCACCTTCGGCAGCGCCATTTTGAGCCGCTGCAAGAACGCGTCGCCCTTCGTTTCGCGCAAACTGCGGTCGATTGCCGCCGCAGTCGACATGATGCGGTTGCAGAAGTCAAGCAGGCGCACGTTCTCAGCGACTGCCGATGCATTGGTGTCGCCCAGGATCTGTCTGCCCTTTCCTTTCCCGTTGAAGTCAGTTCCGGTCATGCGCTTCTGCTCTTCGGTCATCTCCTCGGGTACAAGTTCGACGGGTTTTGAGCCTTCAAGACCTTTGCTCGCTGCCTGGGCCTGGATGACGATTGCCTCGAGAAGTTCGCGCGGACCAGAAGAGCCTTCGTAGATGATAGTTCGTTCGCGAATCTGTGAACGCCCGCCAGTTTTCTTCGTATTAACAGACTTTATAGAGGCCACAACCATGATAGGCATCGCCATCATGCTCGCGAGAGCCTCGTGATTGGAAATCGTCTAGCCAGCACATGATTCAGAACCTTAAAATAGAAAATGGTCGAATCACTCACCTCAAGCCACTCGAACAACTCAAAGTATAAAACACTACGGTCGGACATATCCGAAAGGGAGTCGTTGCGTAAGAGCGTGCTGCTGACATAGTTAAATTTACGGCGTAAATGAGCGAGAGTGGTAGGGTGCGGTAGGTAGTCGCTGGTCTTCCCTCCCTCCTCGCGGTGTAGGTTAGGAAGGAATTCTCGAATGTCCTTTAAGATATTTCCAATCTTCTCGTCTTTCGTTTTCTGGATAGCAAGCGCCTCAAGCTGGCCAGAGTGCTGCGCGAATTTCGTTAGTATACCGAGAAAATGGAGAAGAACGACTCACATCCTCGCGCAAATTTCCGGCATATCCAATACCACCCTTAACCTTCTTCCCTTTCGTAACAGTTGCATAATAGTCTTCGTCGTCGTCATCCGGGTCAGCGGTCTGCGCAGTTGTGGGAGTTTGAGCTTTGCGTTTCTTTGAGTTTCCGGAGCCTTCTGAACCGCTTGCGTGACTAACTTGCTCCGCAAACATTTGCTCAAGCATCGAGAGGCCGACGCCAAGAATCACGCCTTGCATGTTCGCACAATGAAACAATGGGTTCTCGTCAAGTGTAAGCCTTCCGGTGTGATCCCGCTCAGCTGTCACTGGCTCCCCGCAAGCAAAGCAGAAGTTAGAGGAGCAGTTCGGGCATTGCTTGCGCACAATCTGCTTGAGGTGAGTGATATACATAGAAAACTCAGGCTGCCGGCGTAAAGTGAAGTCAGTCGGCGAGACATGATAGCAAATTCAAAACACCTTACATAGACCGCGAAGAAGTCTTCTTTTCTTCTGGGGACAGAGTGGCCACACCCTTCCGGGCATATACAAGATCCTTCGCTAAGGCCTGCATATATACTGAACAAGAAAGATTGCTCGCTGCCCTCAGGACATCCTTTCATCCATTGACCCTGCGTCATGAGTTTGAGGGCATCTGCACAACCGGGCACCGTGACTGTCTCAGGCTCTTCCTCCACTTCTATAACTTCTTCCCTGCGGTCCTTGGAGAAAAAGATGCCTGTAGAACACGTGAGTGAATGTGGCCGACTAAATAACATGCTTAGCAAACCGACCTGCATATGGATCGACAGCAGTCGTCGGGGCCCTGCATTGCTCAGCCTTCGCGCTGTAGTCGGAGTCATAGTCTACGAAGTCGTCGTCTTCAAAGTAAGGTGTGAGTTACGAGACGTCGTTCACGTGAAGTCGAATGAATGCAACTGGGCGCGAGGCACGCACCACCATCATCCGTGTCGTCTAATTCTATTTCGTCTCCGTCCTCGGGGTCAGAATCCTCGTCATCATGAGGCGTCTACGCGTCGCCCAAATCTGTAAGCTCGGGCCAAAATCGCGATACAGGCCACAAGCTTACGATCATCCGCGGGCGCTCTGCGCGGCCCGCCGGCTTCGCGACAACGTCCGTGTCCTGCACGTCATCGTCCATCAGGTCGGCGAACTCGCCGTCGAATATACGCTCCGCGGCCTGCATCACGTCCTTGTACTTCCTCAGCGCAGCACGCGCCTGCGCCATTGTTGCGCCCTTATGTGTCTGGGTGAGCATGTCCGAGCTACTCTCGCAGTGAGAAAATCGCGCACCATCTCCACAAGCTGCGCTACCTCCTTTTCCATCGCTTCAAGTGTCTAGGTACTAGTCCAAGTTCAACGAGGGTGGCGGTAGACAACGAGCTTCAGGTGCTGCGACGCTCAGTAAATGAGGCCCACACGATATCCATATATAGCAATTTATTCTGTACGCATTTATTACATAATAAACGCGCTTAATGAACTGGAAATTGAATGTGATTTCCGCTGAGTTGGAGTACCGAGCAACGTAGAGCGCCTGTCCTCGTATCACCACATCACAGTCTTCGAGAGTATCTGCCGTAGCAAGGATGTCCAACGACTCTATTATACACGCAGTCGCTGGCTCTGCAGGGGGCGTCGTGGCAATGACAGCGACATAGCAAGTCCATAACTATTTCTCACCCGGCATTGGTGCTGTGAAGAACCAACCGACTCCCACAGCCCGTTAATCGTTTTGTCTACAAGAGCAGCCGTTGAGACGAGCAAAGAGCACAAGGTGAGCTTGTAGTACGCGTTCGTCAATTGAGCTCTTAATTGCGTTATAGTCGACGTATCAAGCAGTCCTGGATATCGTCAAGCGCGAGGGCGTGTCTGGTTTGTATAGCGGGCTCGGTCCAAGCTTGCTCGGCATTGCCATAACCAACGGGTGGGGAAAGACTACTCTTATGACGAGGCTGCATTATTTAAACACGTCTTAGGGTGTATTATTACTTCTACGAGCGGAGCCGAGAGGCGATCCTCAGATCCCGCAAGGGAGGCAAGGCGCTCAGCACGCCAGAATCCATGCTTATTGGGCTGATTGCAGGTACGCCTGCTGCATTCTTCGCCAGCCGATACATGCAAAACCGTGCTGATATTCTAGGGTCTGCAACTACAATCATAAGCAATCCAATCTGGGTCATCCAGACTTCTCAGACCGTCCGGACGGCGGCACCATCCACGTCCTCGACGCCTCCTGATACGAAAGTCAAGAAGCTAAGTATCCTAGAGACTATCAATCAGATATTGCAGGAGGGGGGCGTCGGGGCCTTCTGGAGAGGCCTCGGCCCGGCCCTTGTGCTCGTAGTCAACCCAGTGCTACAGTACACCGTCTTCGAGCAGCTGAAGAACCTGCTCATCAAACGAAGAACTGCGCGGCTCCGGCCATCTGGCAACGGGAGCGTGATAGGGGCTCTCACCGATCTCGACTTCTTCCTTCTGGGCGCGCTCTCGAAGCTCGGTGAGCCCATTTCGCCCCGCCTGCCAAATTCGTACGCCCGATGTAACCTTCTTCCGTGGTTGTCCCAGTCGCGACGAGCGCGACCTACCCCTACATGTACGCGTCCTTCTTTTACCATCGCCCCTTTTCTCACTCTAGCCGCTAATTTGCTATTTTCGGCGCAGCGTAATCAAGTCCCGGCTGCACGCCGGGTCGGCCGCCGCGACGCGCTACAAGTCCGCACTCGACGGGCTGCTCACGGTCGTGCGCGAGGAGGGCGTCGCGGCGCTTTACAGGGGCGTCGGCAGCAAGCTTACGCAGAGTGTGCTCACTGCCGCGCTCCTCTTCGCGGGGCAGCGCCGCATATACGAGCTCGTGAAAAAGGCGAGTCGCGTTTCAGTCTTCCCTGGCCTGTTTTGGAACTCTATGCATTGGATGGGAAGAAAGGGGGAGTTTTTTTCCCCTTTGCTTCCTGCTTCCCTGTGTTCCTGCCTCTCGGTCTTTTCTTTCACCGGGCGGCGCGAGGGCGCGAAGGAGATGGGGAAAGAGAGTTTATGTGTTCGTTCCTCGTCGAAGTGCCGGGGTCGCAGTTGTTCGCCGCAGTCGAGCGCCCCAGGTCATCGCCGCCTTTCCTAACTCTTGCACGTCCGTCCGGTCGACGCTAACCCCGCCAATTCACAGACCGTCCAGACTGTATCAGTAGCATAAGCGCTTTCAAACAAATCTCACAATTCCAAAAGCAATTGAAGAGCAATCCAATTTCCGTTCCGCCCTTACTGCAACAACAATCTCAAGATCGCGCCTTCTTTCGACGCATTCTGATCCCGTCGATCTGCTTCAGCATTCAAATCCCCGCGCACAACAGCGTGCCAGGCCGATCAGCCAGCCTGCAGGTGATGCCATCAGCCTCGTTCTCGCCAACATAAGATCGGCAGCGCGACTGGGGCCCGCGCCGAGGTTTAAGTGCGGCACGAACACGCATCTGCGACCGGCCGAGTAATTAAGCGCGCGCTAGCGCTGTAGGGCGCGTCTGGCCTCACACGTACGCGTCCAGGCTTCCCATGTACGTGAGCACGAACGAGGAGATGCACTCGGGGTATAGCGGGCGGGCCGCTCGAGTGCAACAAAAGATAGGGCGCCATCACCCAGAACTGCCCGCATCGCCATCCGCCGTCCGGCAGATCTAAGAAGAAGAGAAAAACGAAATGCCAGGTCTCGAGCCGCACCTATGCAGGTGAGGCCGGGCGCCGCCCGCTTCCATCGCCGCCTGTGCGTGCGCGGGCTGGCGCTGTCTATCGGGCCAGAGCGCACAACTGCGTACGGTGCGCGCGCGCACGGATCGGCGCGGGGATATCAGGCCCGCGCGGTGCATGATCTGCAGGCTGTATGCTGGCGTACACAGCCGAGGTAGTTTGAAACGATACGTACGTACGTACATGCACTTAAGTGCGTGTAGATATCGCTTTTGAAACGATACGTACGTACGTGTGTGCACTTAAGTGCGTGTAGATATCGCCGTCGGCGCGCGCGATGCTGTCTCGTTCCTGGTCGAGGTCCGCGGGGATGCGACACAAAGTACGCCTGGTTTAAGGTCTGCGTTTCGTGTCTTTCGCGAACGTGTATTATGAATGAGCGCCGGTATTGGCTACATTGTGCGTGTGCGTAGTGGTAAGGCCCGTTGAGGGTGTATGGCGTGCAGCTTGCTGGTCTAGCAAAATCGTGCGGGCGGTTGAGTCCCGGTAGGAAACAAAAATACATATGCGTTGAGGTTGGGATACGCGGTCTAGACTCTAGTTGGTATAGTCGTATCTGTTTTATGGATCAGAAAGTGAAAAGGAAGGGAAAAAAAGAGGACGCACTTGCGGAAGAACGCCTCGGAGTCGGAGGGCACGGCCTGGTCGCGCCGCGCGCCGCGCAGCTTGCGGCCGCCGCGTTCGAGCTCGCGGCGGTGCGCGCGGTCCTCCGTCAGCCACTGCAGGGCGGTCGCGTGCAGCGTCGCGCTGGGGCCGGGCGCAGGCGCGGACGGCGGCCAGGGCACGGGCGCGCCGACGAACTCGCCGAGGCGCATGTGCGCGACGTGCGTCGGGAAGGCGTCGAGCCCGTCGAAGATGTGCGTCGCGTCTGCAGGGCGAAAGTCAGCGCGGGGTGCATACGCGAAGGAGCGAGTGGAGGGCGCGCGCACAGAGGATGGTCGCGCCGCGGACGGCGCTCTCCTCCTTGAGGAAGGCGAGGAGCTCGGCGCGGACGAGGACGTCGAGGTCGACGGTGACCTCGTCGAGGAGGAGGACGTCCCAGGGCGCCATGAGGCCCATGACGAGCTGCACGCGGCGGCGCTCGCCGTCGCTCACTTTGTGCATGTGCCAGTCGAGGTCGACGTCGAGCAGGTCGAGCAGGCGGTCGCGGCGCTGCGCGTGGCGGTAGCCGCCGACGCTGTCGAGGAAGTGGGAGACGGCGATGTCGCCGCGCACGACGGGGTTGGCGGCCCAGTCTGTGCCGAGGAAGGTGACGCCGCGCGGGGCGCCGCGGAAGACGTCGGCGCCCTGGACGAGCACGCGCTTTCCGGCGGGGGTGAGGCGCTTTCCGGCGAGGATCTGGAGGAGGGTGGACTTGCCGGCTAGGCGGGGGGGGGGGGGGGGGGGGGTCAGCAAAGGTGTATAGTATAAAATGCGGGGGCGCACCGCCGTTGGCGCCGACGAGGAGGGTGCGGGAGCCCGGGGGGAGGGCGAGGTTGAGGTCTACGAGGGAGGGCTCGGCGTCGGGGCTGTGTGCGAAGGAGAGGTGGGCGACGTCGATGGCGAGCTGCGCGTCGGCCATGGTGTGTGCTGCTACGCGTTTCACGAGCGCGCGATTGGCGCTGGTCGTCGGCGCTTCAGCCCGTTACAGTCCAGTCAAGGACCGGTCCTTGAGACACCCTTTATATTTTCCTTCCACAGCAACTCGGGACCATCTTGGGTGTTTTAATGGGTCAATGCATGATTGAACTGAGTGTTCCTGGAGTTTCAGAAAATTTGCTCGTGTACTTTGTAAGATATACATAGGTAAAATGCACCTTTTTGACCAAAACAGCCAAACTTGCCCATTTTCCAGAGCTCTTATTTGGAACAATTAAAATCTCAAAAAAATCTCAGGAACACTCTTTTCTGCACTTTAAACTAAAATGCACAAAAATATCGAGGAACAACGAGCAAGAACTGACTGCATAAAACATTTTGTCGCAAAACTTCTGTTGAGTGACCAAACACGGTCACGTGACGCGTGTGCGCTTACGGTCCCTTCGAGCTTGATTTCGAGCTCTCCAATTCATTTCTCGGCCGAAATGGTTCATTTCTTGAGTTGATCGAAAATTTCAGTGGTCCTCTTGGATATAGCCCCAAAACATTCTCCGGTTGTGATGTGTGATACTAGAAAAACGTTGAAATTGATCGTGAGAAAAAATGTGTCACAAAGAGTGATGAACACCAAATTCTTGCCTCAGAATCAATTATTTTTTATCTCTCTCATTTCTCAACGGATTATCTTGAAAATTTACACGAATGTCACTGAGAGAACAAATAAAATTCTCATAGTTTTTCTCTTGACGAGATTGAACAATGGATGGTCAGGGTACGCGATCAAGATGTGGTGTCTCAAGGACCGGTCCATGACTGTACGTAACTCCCAGGACACGAAACGGCACGAAATTACCACAGGCACGCAGGAAATGGCGAAAAAATGAGTAAATAATGACAGCATAAATAAATAAATATGCGGAGTAAATTTGTTTGCTGGTGAAGGACGTGGACGACCAGAAGGGGATAGTTGAGTTACGTGATCTGCTCAGCAACACGGAGTGCACTTCTAATTGAGAGAGCATATGATGGACGATTGAACCTGGACAAGTGTGCACCCCAGAACGTTACTTGCCGTAGTAGTTGAATAAAAATATAATAAAGTAAGAGAACCGGCCGGCAGATTGCGGCGGTGGGAAAGATCAGTCTAGACTCGAGTCGACCCGTCCTCTTAGCCTTACTCCCTCTCCCTCTTACTCTCTCTCATTGCCGTCCGACGCGACAAGGACGCCCTCCTCCTCCTCGTCACCTCCTCCTCGTCGCCGGTCGCTTTCTCTTCAACTTCGCCTACAATCCACACTCCTTGTATTATTTTTTCTCTCAGTTTCATTTCCATGCACATCCACGACGGTCTGCTCTTCCCGAGGGACTGTGTCGAGTGTCCCTCCCAGGCGCCCGAATGCCAGTGCGGCACCGGCTTCCAGTGTGTCTACACCTCCAGGTACGCACGCTCTCCTCTGTAAAATCGCCTTGGTTTCTGACAAGACAGAACTGCAGGAGCTGCAGCGCCTGTCCGTCCTACAGCTGCGTCGCCGCAGCAGGTGATTCTTCGGGCTCTGGCGGCGGCGTGAGCCCCGGCGCGATCGCAGGCGGCGTCATCGGCGCCCTCCTCTTCCTCGCCGCCTCTGTCGCCCTCCTCATCTTCTACCGCCGCCGCCAGCGCGCCGCAAAAGAAGGTGGGCCAGTCGCCATCGCCGAGGCCGCGCCCAAGAAGTCCGACGTGCCCGCTCGCGCAGAGGCCGTCCTCAGTCGCCCCGACCCCGTTGAGAAGCCGCGCTCCCCGTCCCCCCAGGAGCCCGAGCCAGAGTCCCTCCGCATGTACTCCGTCCTCTCCAACTCGACCATCAACCTCGACCCGCACGCCCGCTACTCCAGCCCGTCCAGCCACCCCACCCACCCCTCCGCCCGCGGCTCCCTCCAGTCCAACCCCTTCACCGACACCCACTCCATCCAGACCACTTCCGCCAGCACTCAGTCCACCAACGTCATCCCCATCGCCCTCGTCCCCCACGGCTCCGTCGCGTCCCCGCCGCACAGCCCCGCCTCCGACAAGCCCTCCGGCGCGTCCTCCTCCATCTCTACCGTGCCCTCCCGCCCGACGACGCGCGCCCCCGACCTCGGCCTGCGCTTTGACCCGCTCTCCCCGGGCCTCAACCTCGAGCACGTCAACGTGTCCAAAGAGTCCTTCCCGCGCGCGCCCAACGCGCCCTACGCCCACTCACAGGCGTCCGGCATCTCCGGCATCTCGTCGCGCGCGTCCGTCATGACCTCGGGCAGCTTCGCGTCCGACATGATCTACGAGGCCCCGCAGATCCTTACCTCGACCAGCGGCCGCGTGGGCGTCGCCAAGGCCGAGGTCATCTCCGTGCCCGGCTCGACGCCCAACACGCCCATGACCGCCGACGGCCTCAAGCCGAGCGCGGCCGCCCGCGCGTCGCGCCAGCAGCCCGGCAGGTCTCCCCTCGCCAAGACGTCGTTCGGCCCCGCAGACACGCTCGGCGAGTCGGACATGGAGGGCCAGGAGATCGAGTACACGCGGCACGACCCGTTCGGCGACGAACACACGCCACGTCTGCCGCAAACGGGAGACTCGACGTCCACGTTTGGCGGCGTCACCACCGCGCACGCACCCAACACCCACCAGCGCCCGCAGAACGGCGCGCCGGCGACACGGCCCACGAGCACACTCACGCAGGCCGCGTCGATCATCGGTGCGGAGATCGCGGGCGCGACCGTCGTGCGCCTCGACAGCGCGGCGCGCGGGGCCGAGCACCGCATGACGAGCGCGAAGCTCGTGAGCCCCAGCCCCAGCGCCGCATCCGCGTCCGCGCTGCAGGCGCAACAGGCACATGCGCTCGCCACCGCGCGCGCGCGCGCAGCCGCGTCGGGCCTGCCGCCGCCGCCGAACCCGCGGCGCGTGAGCGAGGCGAGCGTCGCGAGCGCGGGCGGTGACTCGCTGCTCGAGAGCTTCACGTTCGTGCCGCCGTCGCCGATCTCGAGCCGCCCGCCGCGCTCGCCGCTCGCGCAGCAGGCGACGACGCTCGCGGCCGCGCAGGCGCACTCGCAGCAGCAGCAGCAGCAGCAGCAGGCGCAACAGCAGGCACAGGGCGACGGCAGCACCGCGCCGCTGAACCCCCCGCGCACGCGCCAGCAGCAGGGCCTGTCGACCGTGTCGACAAACTCGTCGCTCGAGGGGTACACGTTCCACATCGACCAGGGACTGGGGCAGGGCCCCGCTCCGCCGCTGCCGCCCGTGCCCGCCGCCGCTATGGCAGCGGGCGCGTCGAAGCGCGGGCTACCGCATCAGCGCGCGAGCCTCGACACGCTCGCGCTGACTGCGGACCTGTCTGCGTTCCCGCTCAACTTCGACGAGGGCCGCGGGAGCTTCGACGTGTCGAAGTGAAGACGGAGGCGAAGATGAAGATGAAGAGGGAGCGCACTCCCCTGCGCCCCCGCCACCCTGTGCTGCTACCGTACTGTTTCCTGCCCCTCCTACCCTCCCTACCTGTGTGTCTAGCTGTGTCTGTCTGTCTGTCTACGGGGGATGGATCGCCCTTTTTCTTTTCTTTTTCTTGTCTTTTCCTTTTCCTTTTCCTTTTCCTTTTCCTTTTCCTTTTCCTTTTCCTTTTCCTTCTTCGTTCCTCTTTCTTCCTATATCGAATCTCCGAAATCAAAGACCGTTTTGTCCGCTGTCGCTCGAACCGTGTGCCCCCTGTCTCTGTCCTCTGTCTCGTTCTTGGACCCCTCCCCTCCCCCCGTGCCTGCTTTCGCCCCCCGTTTTTTCTCCGTCTTGGTCAAACCCGTGTTGTGTGTCCCCGTGTCGCGTGCGGCGGTATACCCCGGCGGCGTGTGTTCTCTCCGCGTCTCCCGCTTCTGTGCCCCGTCCTATAATATTTGTTTGCTGCACGCCTCTCCCCCCTGTATATTCCTTTTTCGTTCCGCCCCGCCCCACCCTGTCCTCCGCCGGCCGTCGTCCCCGGCACCTGTTACACCAGCCGCGTCCCCCCTCCTCCGAAGCTGCCCATCGTGATTCCGCGGTTGCTCCTTTGGCGAGCCGGCGCGCCTGCGCCTAGACGGAAGAACGAAAAAGACGAAACGAGCGGGTGGCTGGGCAACGAACAGGCCAGGCGAAAAAACGGACGGGCGAGTGAGCGATCGGGCCGCGTTCGCGTGGTCGGGCGTTCTGCGCTAGTGTGCCGCCTCTGATGCCTTCTGACCTTTCTTGCTAGGGGCTCACGCAAAAAGAAATAGCGGAGGGCGAACGGGTGGGCGAGCTGCGCTGTGTCTCTCTTCGCATCGTATATCTATTTCTGTCCGACGGCGTCTCTGCGTCTGCGTCTTCATCGATCCGCTGTGTACACTCGCCCTTCCCGCACGATACGTACTTGTGCTTGCCCTTTCCGCATATTTATCTCGTTTGCTGTTCCGTCTTTGCTTTTCGCTTACGCCGTTCTCTGGTTGTCTTTTTCTTTTTCTTCCTCTTTCCCCCCTTTCGCGTTTTCGTGCTCTACCGTGACTTACATACATATATACAGTGTGTTCTGCGCGCTGCTCTTTAAACATTTTGGGCTCGACGGCGTGTTCTTTCTGTTTTCTTCGTATCGTTTTTCTTCTTTTTTCTTCCTCGTTTTGTCTTCGTTATGTTTTGTCCGAGCTGGTATCGAATCGAATGAAGAAATGCATTGACGTGTTGGATGTGCGTGGTGTAGCAAATTGAAAAGGAATAACGAAAGGAGATTTTCGAACGAGTAAAATGTGCGATGTTATTTGCAGCCGGAAATAGCACAAGAAGCTAACGATACAGGAAAAGGAACAAGCAAATGAGCACGGCAGAGTGAGCTGTCCGAACAAATGCTGATGTCCAAAGATAGAGACGGGTAACGATGGAAAGTGAGACAAGAAGAAGAAAAATTGGGCGGTCCGAGACATGACATGCTGCTGCTGCAGATTATGTGCATGGAGGGGGGTATGATGCGGATGCCCAAGGACTGCGGGCGGGCTCAGTCGTCGTAGAAGTTACGGATGTAGAACTCCTCGCTGACGCTGCCGTTGTCTGCGGAGTTCCCGTGGTCGACGAACACTGAAATCATAATTCGGCCGTTAGACATATTGTCGGAACGAGCCCCGAGGGAGAAGGGACTCACGCATGATCTCGTACTGCCCGTCGAGCGTCGTGGGCGTGTCCACGACGCAGCGCCCCTCGAAGAGCGAGAAGTTCGTCGCGAGCGGGTGGTCTGCGGCGCGCGGCGTCAGCTCAAACCGTCATTCGCGCGGAGGCGGATCTGGACTTACTCTCGCCGCCCGGGAGGTCGCCGCCCAGCACGAAGCCGTTGCGCGCAAGGAAGAGCGCGGTGTTCGGGAAGTGCTGCCCGGTGGGCAGGTCCTTCGTGCTCCTGCGTGAGAGAGCACGGTGTGAGCGGAAACAACATAAAGGGCGGGAGCGCGGGACGTACCACGAGACGTTGTGGTGCGTCGCTCCCCACCAGCGCGTGCTGAAGGCGGGGTAGGAGATTCCCGGGCTGGGCAGGATGTGCGGCCCCTGAGACGGGGGCGGCGGGGGCGGGGTAGGCGGCGCTGGGGCGACGGGCCCGGCGCGCGCAGAGCCTGCGAGCGCGAGAAGGGCGAGGAGCGCGGTGCTGGAGAGGGAGAACTTCATGATGATGGGATGTGCGGGGAAGTTGGTGTTTGAGAAAGGATGAGGTATGGAGTGCGAGGTGATGCGCGAGGTTGGAGGTCAAGTTGCTGCAGAGTCTTTGCTCGAGGAGAGGGGTTTATATACCCGTCCCCCCTGCGGGCGTCTTCTTTGGGCACTATTGTGTGCTCGGGGTGCGTCATTACTGCAGGAAAGAGGAGCGAGGCTGCTTCTCCCGCAGAGCGGACGGAGGGCTGAGACTTGTCGCGCGCCAGCGGTGTCGTCAGCGCCTAACCCGTGCTTGCGCTCTTACGATTATGAGAGGGAGGCTCGGTGCTCTGGGCACTGGAATACAATAAGGAGGCTTCCATTCTGCGCTTTTGCGTGTCGGTTTGTCGTTTGTCGGTGGGGCGACGCGGAACGGTCTGGCTGGGTCTCGGATGGCGACTCGCCATCCGCGACACTTCGACTAGACACAACTCGCTCTCCAGAACACAGTCATTTAGGACCTCTACCCAGAGCATCCAGCAAAGTGAAAACAAGCCGTATGACCTCAGCCCAAGGTCTACCAACATTTGACTTCCAAGTATTTCGCGTCGAAGAGTTTTCACTAACCTGCGATAGCTTCGAAACGATGACTCACAATGATGATCGACGTGCACAGCCACTGAGCTTCTCCTGACGATCACAAGCGTTGTGGCGCGAGTGTACAGACGTGACCTTGACAATTGCTCTGTTTAAAAATATCAGCCAGTCATACGCCTGAAACCGCTTCCAAGTACATGCTTCCGTCTTTAGTATTACTTCAGCCTGCTTGCTTGGTAGGATATGACCTTCAACTGCCAGTAGTTGTATTAGATCTAATAAGGTAGTAAACCCACAATCAATTGCGTGCATGTACGTCATACATAATGTTCTTGATAGGTTGGAGAACGAAGAACACCCAGCCGCCAAGCGAGCAACGTCTTACCTCGATCGGAGGAATCAAAGCTGATGTATGATTGTCGGCTGCTGCTAACAGATCAGGCTTTCAGACAGCCTCGTTGTACTTCGCCACAAATTTCTTGCGACTTTTCAAAAGCGGGGAGTTTAAGAGTGAGGTGCTAGGGCGCATAGCTCAACTGAGTGCTAGAATGCAACCTTGAGGCTTGACGACTCGCTGCTTCGACTCAGGGAGAAGACCCCGGGGCGAGAGGACGTTCTGTCACCGCACATGCAAGGCGCGAACTGCATCGCGATAGTCTGAGAGGTCCCATCTGAGACAGTAACCCAATAAACAACAGCGAACTTAGATTATATTATTAATGTAGGCGCCACGAAGAACGAATCACCAAAGGCTCGTCTGTATCACCGCCATTTTTGAATAATGTATACATAGCAACATTCCCCAGAATCTCTATCGCCACCGTCTGAGGAGAAACTACCATCCCGCAAGAGACTGTTAATTCGCGATTCGGCATGGCTCGGACATAAATCTTATCAATTGCGAGATCGCAAGCGCTCCCATCAACCAATAGTCACAGGCCCAGGGATGCAGCAGCCGCTTTCACCGGGGAGACACAAGTGCTCGCAGGAAGGGTCGGTCGCTGGGGTGGCACGGGCCTGGACCGTGACGGCGAAAAGGAGGGCGGCGCAGAGCGCGGAGGCGGACATGGAGAAGAACTTCATGTTGTGTAGGAGTCGCTGGTGTCTGCAGGCGATGGAGAAATTTAGGCCATTGAGCAGGCCTTTATAGCGTTCATAGACGCAGAGGCAGCAGGCCGCCAAAAGGTGAAAATGGAGAAATGATCTTGAAACTGATGTGTTGCGCAGCCTTGTGCAGTAATGAGGGGTATGTAAGTACATTTAGAATAAAAACTTACGATCGGCTATTTACCGCTCGTAAACGCGCATTCGGCACAGAGCTTCCGACAAGCGAGCCGTTCTCCCTTACGCATGCTTCATCGCAATTGCACGCGTCGTCGCGCTTATTTCTCGTGTCCGCTGGCCGCGTAGTGCCTGATCTTAACTGGAGACCCGGCGCTCACATTATAATGCAAGTGCAGCAGAGTTGGCGTATGACCGTTGAGTACATCTTCGTTCCCAGAAAAGGTTGGAGGACGAAGGACACGCATGGGTGTCCCACCTCAATCGGACTCAAGGAACAAAGCTGAAGTATGGCTATCATATTACATAATAGATGTTGCGATGCAAAATCAACTGCGGGCAGCCGGTGATATCTCGAGTGGGCAGGTACGGGACCTGCACGGACTCGAGCACGCCGCGGACGCCCTCGTCGGAGTGGTACCTGTGCGGGACGCGCAGCACCATGAGCGCGCGCGCATAGAACGCCTGCATGTACTCGGGCGAGCGGAATCACCTGTGGTGCAGCGCCGCCAGTTGATCCAGACGGAGAAGACGTACGTCGCGGAAGCATGGAGAACATGTCGCCTGCGGTGGGCGCGACGTTCTTGAGGTTGTAGACAACGTTGGCGGGGAGCAGGGATGTACGTAAGCAAAGATGTTGCACAAGTTCGGTAGACAAGCATACGTCATAGCTCCCTTACAAACTCGCATAACCAACCACATTTGCGTGTCTCATATCTCAGCAGCTATTGCAGCTACTCATGTGAAACCACTACTATTAGAAAGAAGGATGTTAGGGCTTTTTTTTAAATTCAATACATGACTTGTATATATTGCCACTTATTTGTAGCAGGGTAGCAAAAATGGCAAAAATAGCAGAATCTCAGGCCTCATTGCAATCCACCCATTGCACAACTCACCATATAAAGTATACCATTCAAAAGCTCAAGGTCAGAGCTTTACAGTTTTTTAAAATAGACTTGAAGTAGTTGGATAATACAGTAGCATAATGGATGCAAAAGTGCTACTTGATGAACATCACGAATGGTAGGTTAACGCATTGGACTGATTTCTTGGTCTTGTCGTCTCGAGCATACCTAAGTAAATCATCTCACAGAGTGAAACGGAAGTCGGGGCTTCTGTCTCCAATTGGAGCCCGTGTCTTCCCAGCGTCCCAAAGCTCTTGATACTTTTTGATGTTTCCTTGACGTCTTCCCTCCGCTCGCGCTTTGTTCTCCCATATACAATATAATCTGTGTTTAAAACCATAGTCAGAGAAGCGCCAGGACTTGTGACTATAGGACGTACACATTAGCCGCGACAAAAACCCAGCTCAAGCAGACGAACGAAAGGACGATGGTGTGTCCGCGGATGTACCGAGGTGCTTGATCTGCAGAAGACCATAAGGTAGGAAAGAACCGTCAGATGCATTCACGGGAGGGGAGAATGATGTTTTCACCTGCCGTATAAGCGAATGTTGCGATAAACCCTCTAAATATGCACTCAGAAGAATACTTCATATTGTTAATCGAACGCAAAGAATCTCACCCAGTGTTTGCGATCATCAACTGCAGCGCACTGCAAAAACGATTAATCAGATTGAAGAACGCACGAGGACATGTGTGTTTTACATTGCGGTCGCCTTCTTGTAATGTCCGCTTGAATTGTTCGGAAGAATCGACAGAATGCAGGGCCCAGAAGGATACCTGAGTGATGGAAAATAAATCGGAATAAAATGAAACCCGAGAAATGACATACACTCCTGCAGCCATAAGGAAGACAGCTGCGTAGCGACCATTATTCGTCTCCGCTTTGATCGCCAGAACATAGCCTTTGATTACAAATAAGCAGAAAGAAAAGGAGCTAATCGGTAAAACGTTATCAAGTACCAGCTATGGCCAAAGGCAGACATATCAGAATAAAGGGACCGCGCCATTTCAGACGATCAGCAAGGATGGCGACCAGAACTGCACACGATAAATAAATAGGTACAAGATAATGGCAGGGACGCTACCTGTAAGAACAGCCGCGGGAACGTATGGGGGCACGGTGTGCAATTGTGCAGCACCTCCAGAGAATCCCAGTCCGGATATTATTGTCGGTCTGAAAGGCATCAAATTAGTACTAGGTAAGTACGCTAAGGTCCTTGTCTGAATGAGGCTTACAGAAAAAGGGAGTAGGAGTACAGGCTGACTATGAACCCCTTCAAAAATCAGAGTCTCGGATCAATATAATGAGTGATAGAGACTGTAAAGGTGCCTTTACCAAATAGGATATACCAGTGAGCCAAACCTGAATGTCCACGCAACCTTCGCCCTTGTCAGTTCTCTACTTGGCTAGGTAAATTATAAACCATACCTCGGATAACCTCGCCCCACTCAAATTGCTCTTCTTCCTGGTTGACAATCTGCCGGCCTGGGCGGACGAATGTCATTTGCCTGACCTCCTGGTTTCCATCTTTCTCTCGCTGGATCTCCTGCACTACCTCTGACAGAGGCACTTCCGAGGCTGTTGCAATATCAGAGCGGAATCGGCGTACTTGCGAAAGAGAAAAGTTAGTAAAAGTCAAACAACGATGAGACTCAAATAGACCACTAACATGCAAAGGCTTTCTCCTCCGCAGATAGAAATTTTGCGGACGGAATATCAGCTGGGAGAAGTATTGCTGCGACAACTCCGATCAGGATGGTGGCAATTCCCTCGAGTATGAAAATCCACCGCCATCCTGGGATACCGCCCACGCCGTCCATCTTGAGTATTGCGGTTGCGAGTAAACCTTAGGGAACCAAGTCATTACTGTCCATCATTTATCTTGGACATTGCAACTTAAGATACCTCCAAACGCTCCAGACAGCGACGCTAAATACAGTCTCCTTCAAAAATGTGATACGCAGGAGTCAAGCAAATACTCACCAGAAACAGAGAAGACACCGACTCTGAGGTCTCGTTTAAAACAGAACTTGAAATATATGACTCATATACTCACCTGAACTGAAGCTCGTGCCTTTTGTAAATGGTACTCAGGTATAAGATCTGACAAGGGCTGATAGGACTAGTGTGAATAATCACGAGTAGATTATCACTCACGATTCCAGGAAGAAGACCGCCTCGCACAAACCCAAAATAAATCGAATAGCCAAGTAATCCGCTAGGGGTTTGAACGAAGCCGCTAAGGGTGGTCACTAAACCCCACGCAGCTGCCATGAACGGAAGCCAGCGGTTAGGTTTCATTTTTTTCAGAATCCAGTTCGAAGCTGCGGAACGATTTCATATATGAGTATATTATGCGTATGACACAAAAGACTTACGCAAATCAGCTAAAATATAGCTTTGAAGACGATCAGTAAGGGAGGACATTATTTTCCCTGATACACGTACAAAACATAGAACACTGATGATGATGGTAAGTTAAGTCATCGTACTCTGAGCGTTCACAAATACATACCTGCGAGCGCTGTATTGAACTGATTGCCATGCAAGTGAATGTCCGTCTCAAGTCCAGCAATCCTGAAAATGTATCATTCAGCTATAGAAAGGGAAGGTCCAGAATCATAAGGCTCGCACCGTGCATTGCCTACGTTGGTCCTGTCGATGAAGCTTGCTAACCATAACTATAGAAAAGGTACAAAGTAAGACATCTAGCATAACGTTAGTGAGGAAATTAAGACCCATACTAAAGCCAACGGGGGTAGTACATGGAGGTCGAACTTCAAGAGCACCCTTTTCGTCATACGGCTATATTCTATGGAGGTCTCATCGTCGGTTGCTTGCAGGCTCTCGACAGTCGAGAGGTCGAGCTCGTTCTTTTGCGGGGAACTGGTCATGGCAGATCCAGTAGCTAGAGTGGGAGGGGAGGTTAATAACGTATATGCTGTCCTAACCTGTATATTCAAATGTATACAGCACGCGAAGCTGTTCGTTAAGCAACCCATTCTTCGTAAGCCATATTAAATTCTCCATAGTCACACCCTTGGATGGGACATATTTCTGCGAGCCGATGTCCATAAGTTTGGAGCTGCGTGTCATGCGCTCGAGAGATCGTTTTTTTGTGCCACTATCTTGTGGATGAATCCGGAGAACACCAGATATCCTTCAGACTTGAATAGGACACCAAGAATAGCAGACAGCGACCATCCTATTCATAGACGGAGGTTCATTCTATAACGGCTCCCGGATTCATACAATTCAATCCCGCGCGGCAGAGCGTTGAGTTGTTTATAGATTCCCAGAGTAGACTGAGGGAGCCTGGCATTGATGTTGGTCTTCTAGCTAGAGTTCGCACACTTATGTGAAGACAGACTCAGAGTGAGCTCGGTGCCTCAAGCTATATGCGACCATAGGGTGCTGAGTCTATAAGTAGTCGATGTATTTTTGTGCAACTTCTGAAGAACTTAAAAGTGTGAGTTAACGATCAGTTCATTTTTCCCTAAGCAGAGGTGTGGCTAACCTTTGAAGAAATACAACATAGCGTGTTTTCAAGGAGTCGCATGCATCAACTGTGCTGTCCTTTGCACTTGCAAACGAGCTAGAAATAGGTTTCACCTAAACATAAATAAATAAATAGACTGATCTATTGAATTAGGACACCGATGTACAAGCACAACGGCTCTTGTTCTTACTCTTATGGGATTAGCTACACTTCAAAGAACTTAACGGGTTTCGTGTCCGCAGGCGGGACTTTTTCCTCCGCGTCCTTTCCGAACGTACACGTTTCTCTTCCAAGTCACCGGCAGATGAACGCGAGATTACAATGTGCTCCGGATGTTTTGCGGAAGCCAACGTCTTGCTTATTTCTATCGCACTCGCACAGTTATCTTGAGCCGAGTCATTGGAGGAGTTTCCTTGATGTGCTACGCAAGGGCGAAAACCTTGTGGTGAGACCGAAGTCGAACGGACAGTAAGAAATGGGCGAGTATGATAATGGTAAAATGGATTTTGAATTTTCGCACCGTTTAGAATAGGAATGCGCTAGAGAAAGACAGGCGCATCCAATCCAAGCGATTTAGAATCCTTAGCCAAACGTTTGATTTTGACTTTTTTGATAGCAAGGCCTAGACCAACTAAAGGATTTCTTGTAAAAGGGACAATCAATCAAATCAAATCAAAAATCCTTAGAGCATAGGGGAGAGCTGGGACAACAGTTCAGCGCAGGTCTGCGCTGGTTGCTGGCTGTGTTCCCGTTTTCGAATCCCTGACTTAGACAGAGCACGAAAGCAAACGTATTAAAGCTTCCGTTCAGTTTTCGGAAATTCATGTGAGGTGAATTCACGATTGCTCCTTCATATTCGCGAAATTGACTGGTAAAAAATCTGACCTCCCTCATGGTAGCAGAAGTCAATGCACTCACTTACCTTTAAGATCACTAGAACGTGGGGGGCGGTCGAATTGCGCAAGGAGATACCAACAAATGACGACACGGCAATCGTTCAGATCGGACTCGGAGAATAAAACGCAACGGGAAGCAAAACCAAGCGCTGTTTTGTAAGTCCTCGCTATTCTCCATTTTCTCCTCTGGGCGGTCAACGTGTGTGCCTCTCGGCAAGCTCGTTAACGACAAGATCAAGCTTTTGCTTGTTTATCAGGCGCCGTTGCCGTTACCGGGACAGTTCAACGACGGGCGCGACTCGCGTCGCAGATCTAGCATCTGGTTCCCACACTCATTTCATCTTCTGCTCCACCATCATACGACGTCGACGACCTCTTGCTCAACAACGACGAGCCTTGCTGCTCAGCCACTCTTTTAGAACGCTCCCTACGATGCGTCGCTCAGCTGGAAATGCGGGCCGCCTCCTCACAATCGTTCCACTTGTCTTTGTGATTACACTCTCTTTCGTTTTGCTCGCAGAAGGTTCCTCGTCCCCGCAGATCGCCGTGCGCCATTCGCGCCAGCTCGCCTCCAGGCTCGCCCTTGTTGCCCGCCAGGGCGACGACAATGGTGATGATGATATTTTCGGAGATGGCTTCGGTAGTACCACTTCAACTACTTCGTCGACGAGCTCGAGTACCCCTAAGGCATCGTCAAGCTCCAGTTCGGTTTCTACCTCGGTTTCTACTTCTGCTTCGCACTCCCCGACCTCTTCCAGCAGTTCGTTCAGTAGCTCCTCGACATCGACATCGACGTTCTCTGCGAGCAAATCATCCACTTTTACGTCTGCGACCCCGAGTTCTACTAGCACTTCCCGTACTCCAACCACTAGCCAAACGCCATCGGAAATTTCGACCTCATCTTCATCGTCGACGAGTACTTCATCTACGACGTCGTCTACTTCACAGATCTCGTGCGTATCGAGTCTTGCAAGATATATATCAATAATACTGATGCACTTCTAGGACAAGCAGTTCGTCATCTTCGTCGACGCCGGCAAACACTCAGTTGATAGCTAGTACTCCCCTTTCGACCTACATCTCCGACAACAACGCTTGTCATCGCCACGAACATTGGCAGCGCGTCGACGAGCTCTACAGACAGCTCTACAGACAGCTCTACAGACAGCCCTGCAACGGAAACTAGTTCAGAAGCCTTGAGCAGCAGTGGGGCTAAGCAAAACAGTTTCCTAAAGAACACCGGCGCCGTAGCTGCAACCTTTTCGATTATTGGCATCGTCATTGTTGGTGCGCTTTCTGCGGCAGTCGTTATACTGCGCAAGAAACGCCGCACGAAGAACACGACATTTTCAATACCGAGTACAAGGATTATACGGCTGGTGGTCATGGAGGGCGCGGCGACAGCGGGGAATACATTGCCTCTGATATGGGTGGTCTATCCGCGAGCGGCCCTGAGCTCGCAAGCTCCCAACCAGTCGAGGTTAATTATAACCATGGTGATTATGTCGATTATGGTTATGGCTTGCCGCCCATGGCAGAGTCAAACCGAAATTCGGCTGTCAGTAACCACGCAGGAAGAGGCGCATTCCGGGTGGCGGAAGCACCCAAGTCTCGCATGCAGGGTTCCGGTTTGCGTAATGAGACCGCGTGGACCTCTGAAGCCGCCTATGGAGAACCTGCCGTTGATGACGGCCAGTCAATCTATGTCGTACCGTCCGTGCTCCAGCGTCAAAGCTCTTACTATGCGTCGCAGCAACAGATGCCGGGGTACGTCGGTACTGCGCATTGAAAACCATTAGCTCGGTTGCTGGCCATGTCTTGAAAAATATGCAGTGAGTAATCCGCTATTCTCTTATGCAAATATCGTATTTACTTAGACTCTGCTCAAGTCATATACCTTTTATACCGTCCTGTTTTTCACTCCATTCTTCGCTCTCCGCTTGTCTTCACGCCCGAATTTTCAGTCGGATTGCAATGGTTTTGCGTCTGTGCCGTAAACATGCACTTATTTCTGTGTCATACAACTTATAGCTTTACTGTTACCCATGTGGTCAGTTGATGTATTATCCATGTTGCGGTTGCCTAGGATTGTTTTGTCTTTCTCGTCTTGAACCCTCGTCTTCGCTTGTTATCGGACTTCCAGGATTCTTCTTATTCTCGTATTTGTTGTTTTAATTCCTGTGAAGAGATGATGAGCCGGTTTGCGATGTGTTACATGTAGTCTACCGTCGGCAGGTTCCCGTGCTTGAATTATACAAGCTTTAATACTTTGGCTCGATGAGAGTACGTTCGAAAAAACGCCGATAAGTAAACGCGTGCATGTGATCGCAGTGTGAACCGATACAGACGCGTACCTATGCTTCAGCCTCTCGACTTTGAATTTCGATTCCCACTCTATTGGGCTATCGATGAATCCGACAAGGGTACTTGCTTCTCAGATAGTCAGTCTTCTGCTCCTTCATACACCTAGTCGAAACTCCGTTGAAAGTGCAGCAGAGAAGCCGCTACGGTCCCTATCTTGGAGGCGGACTCCAGAAATCGAAAGCTTTTGAAATTTCTGCCGCCGAAGAGTCAGTGACCTAAAAACTACCTTGTCGGAAGAAGTGGTTGTGCTCAGAGACACATTTCATCATCTTTCTATTCTCAGAATACCTGTTGTCAATCCAGCCAATGGAGAGCAGCTTTGCCTGTAGGTGCCAGAGCTAGGATTTTTCAATACAAGCAAATGATGACTGTACAAAACACTTTAGAGTTACTTCTGCCTCGAAAAAGCTCGCAGACTATGCTGTTCAGTGTGCGCACGAGACTTTCAAATCAGGCGTCTGGTCGCGCACATCCGCACATTCGCGCTCCCTTACACTCACGCGGTTAGCGCGCGCCCTCGAGGCCCGCATGCCCGAGTTTGTGCGCATCGAATCGCTGCAAACCGGACGCGCTATTCGCGAGATGAGCGCGCAAGTTGGTCGACTTCCTGAATGGCTGTAAGACGCAAATTCAGTCTTCAGTTGCCGAGGATGCACCGAGAATATTTAATGCTTTCTTTTGTAGGGATTATTATGCCGCGCTCCTGCGTACCCGCGCAGACTTTGTAGCGCCCACGCAAGGAAAGTTGCTGAACTACGTCACCCGCGTCCCTCTAGGTGTTGTCGCTCAGATTACTGTAGCCCTTTTGCATTTCCACTTCCGCCAAGTTGAGCTGACGAGTGTTCGCTGGTACATATAGCCATTCAATCACCCTCTTCTTATTGCAGTCAAGAAGATTGCACCTGCGCTTGCTGCTGGGAACAGTGTCATAGTCAAACCTTCGGAGGTAGAAATTTACAGTGCTCCAGTTTCAGAAATGGACACTGAGGCGCTGAATGCCAATATCCATAGCTCGCGCCTGTTTCGGTACTCGAATTCGCTGAGATGGCAAGCGAAGTCGGGCGTAAGTTTTTATGTTCCACTGTCCATGCACGTTTCTGACAAAAAAATACAGTCCCGGATGGCGTCTTAACCGTACTTCCTGGCTATGGACACACCACTGGGAAAGACATATGCGCTAATCCCCTTATATCAAAGGTTGACATTACTGTGAGTCTATTTAGGAGACATATGAGACCCTCTCATCACTGACTACTTTGCTTAGGCTGGAACCAAAACCGGGCGGGAACTTGGCAGTATCGTCTCCTCGAATCTTGCGTATTACACCGCAGAATTGGGCGGAAAGGTGACCAATTTTCTTTTCTAATTAATTATTATTTACACTTTTCCTTGACAAACTTGAAAACTCACAGGCACCTATCGTGATTTTCGATGACGCAGATCTTCAATCTGCTGTAAATGGAACAGCTTTTGCGTCTTTCGTAGCAGCAGGGCAGACCTGCGTCTCTGGTGCCCGGATAATCGTGCAGGAAAACATATATGAAAAGTTCATTTCTGCATTCTTGGAGAAAACCAAGAGCATCACTCGAAGGATAGGAGACCGTAAGTATTCAACAGTTTGTCTCCTCTCGTTCTTTCCTCTCTGTATTCAAGCACTTCCCCCGGTAGCTCTTAATCATCTGTCGAGCATGGGTACTGTCATCTCGATGCGGCACCTCCAGAGGATCACCGGCATGGTCGAGCGTTCATCAGGATCAGTTATACTCGGTGGCGCGGCCTTGTCAGGGCCGTCTCCGTTAGACAACTTCGACCTGTCGAAAGGCAGCTTCTTCGCGCCTACAATCGTTACCGACATCGACACGCAGGATGAACTCTGGCAAGAGGAGGTCTTCGGACCAGTCGTCGTTGTCAGGAAGTTTTCCGTAAGACTAGAACCTTGTCGAAGACAATTGTGCTATATTCACTCCTGTATTTCCCTTATCAGTCAGAAGCGGAAGGTATTCAGCTGGCAAATGATTGCAAATACGGCCTCGGAGCAGGAATCTGGACGACTGATCTGTCAAGAGCGCATCGCGTCGCAGAAGGAATCGAAGCTGGGCTTGTATGGGTCAACACGCACCATCGAAATGACCCTAGTTCACCATGGTAAGTGCCATCGCTTCACGTCGTGGTGACGTTGACCGATCGAGCTCTGTCTTTCCCGTAAAAGGGGAGGCATGAAGCAGAGCGGCATGGGCAGAGAAAATGGCATCGAAGCATACGAATCTTGTCAGTGATTAATGTTCATAACAGCGCATATGTTCTGACCTTTTCTTAAAATAATGTCAGACTCGCAAAGCAAGTCAGTCATTATCAACATCGCAACTACCGAGGAGTCGAGGGCGTCCGGAGACTGGTTTGCAGAAGGAGAAAGCGAGAAGCGGTACGGATGAAAGCAGCCACACTTATGAAAGCATTTTTGGACTTTGTCATTACTGGATGTGATGTGGCTGGGGCCGCCAGGAATGTATAATAAAAGGCTTCGTAAGAGATGTGAGAATAGATCCAGATGATGACTGCGCTCTATACTGAAGCCAGAATAAAGATTGTAAATAGTTTACCGGTGGCTGATCCGACGCCTCAGTCATGTGATGCTCACATGATATTGAGATTTTTTTTTTTTCATATAATAAATTTTAATCTAATCTAGAAGTCTTTCTTTCGGCTACTCACGAATAAGAGTTTATAAACGATATTCTGTACATCTGGAGGAGTACATGTTTTATAAACTTGCTCCTATTCACTCTTACTGCCCTTAATCACACGTTCAGATGGCCACACATATCCATCGGTCAGTATTTCCCGTGCGACTCCTTCATACATCTCGGTAGTGTGCTTACTGACGTCGAAGTTGAGTAGCCACTCAGGAAATGGCATTTCAAAGTCTCCGTCAACGCGTTCTTCTGGATTCTTGTGCAGCTTATCGCGAGTTGTCACGCCCTGCGCTTGCGCGCGGCAGACTCGGTCGTATCTTGTGGAACCCCGAGGGTTCTATAATGAGTTTCGGCGAGATGCTCAGCTAGAAAGAATGATATACCTGATATGCTCAAATGTTCTTGTTGCTAAATGCACGTTCTTCTTTCCGGCTAACTCCAATGTGATCGCAAGTGCGACGCCGTCTTCGACACCCTGAGACGCACCCTGGATACTCGTACTGAATAAGATTTGTAACTTAGAGTCGAAGACAAGGATCAAAATTTTTACTTATCGCTCACGGTAGATACGGATGTGCAGCGTCTCCGATGATGACAATGCGCGCCCCAGCGCTGACCCAGGTCGGCAGCGGGTCGCGCCATACAAGCTTCCAGTCTATGCAGGAAGGCGTCTTTTCAATAAGCGCCCTGCAACGCAGATCCCAGCCTTTGACATAAGATAGAGCCTCGGAAATCGTTCCAGGCAAAGACCACGACTCGCCGATGTCATCGTTGTCCCTGAATAATGGTCAGAATCCAGTTCAAAAATGCATATTGATTGGGGGATAAGCACTTGTGCGTCATTACCCAGCACATCTCTTCTCCGTCTCGAAAAGACATCGCAAGCATGTGAATGTCCTGGCCTAATTTGTTATTGTCATGAAATTTAAAAAGTAATGTCATCAAGAAAATCAATGAACCGCACCGATCCAGCCATGAAATTCTCCCCCTTTCTTATAGAAAATGCTTGTGAGGGGATCTTTGTCAATACCCTGCTCCTTCGAGTTGAACCATGCTCTATATACAGCATAGCCAGACGGCTTGGGCTTATCCTCGAACCCCTAGTAAGAAAAATCAATACTTTGATGCAGTCCCTAAATACCTAAAATCACAAACAAGAACGAGCTCCCGGGCACGGCTCCTCGCACCGTCCGCACCCACAACGACATCTCCATCGATTTTCTTGCCATTAACGACGACACCCGCGCGCCCCCCCTTCTCGTCTTCCCAGTAACCTTCGACGTTCTGTTCGAAGCGCACATCAACTCCGAGCTTCTTCGCGTACCTGAGGAGCACATCATGAATTTCCCCGCGGCGTCCATTGTACGAGTTTGAGCCGTAGAGCTTTTGAGGGAGCGGTTGTGCCGTGAGCAGCTCCCCAGTGTAGTTGTGCATGTGCATGAACGTATGTTGAGTACAGATGTCCATTAGCCTGAGTTGAATCACTGCAAATGAGAATAATTCAAACAAAGTAGACTTGATAGCCCTCACTGCTCTCCGAGCCCCCAATGTTCGAACAAGCGGCCGGAGTTCGGAGCGAAAGAGATGGACTAAATAGTGATGAGCCACCGTTCCAGAATACAGAACGAAGAACCTAAAGTGTATACATACGTCGCCTGATTACCGCGCGCGGGGGGGGGGGGGGGGGGTTACTCACTTAAGCGAGCCGCGGCGCGTGAGTAAAGTTTTGAAACTTACCAAGATCCTCCAGTGCAGTGCGCTTTTCCAGCAGTATGACTTTATGACCCTTGCGGCGGGACTCAATCGCGCATGCGAGCCCCGCGAACCCGCACCCGACGACAATGACTTCGATCTCTGGAGAGCCAGGGATCGAGGATACGGAAGGCATTTTATGGAGCGGTCACTTTTCGAAAATTGAAGTTTAGAGAAGCAGGTGAGCGAGCGACGAGGATCGAGGGAGCAATATATATATGAATTTGAACGGGTTAGCCGCCACAGCCAAGAGTACAAATTCGCACCGGCTCTTATAACACGCCATCTAGCTGTCCGCGATATCCTTACGCATAAAAAAAAGGAAGCCTCGAAGCACGCAATGTGCGCGATGTCGCCTCAGAGTAGCTCAGAGGATTGAGCGCGATGCGGCGGACCCGGACGTACGAAGCGATCTAGAGAAGATGTGGACCTCCATACGACGCGTGCAAGTTGCGACAGATCGGAGACTATCTAGTTGATAGACTTGATTGCAGAACCTTATCTTGAAAATTATAAGACTGCAAGATCTAGGCGACGCCCGCGAGGATGGCAGAAGACAGATAATACATTCTGAATACCGATGCCGAGTCAAGTGGCGACCTGTACTAGCAGAAGGCGATCAGCTGGGTTTGCCACAGCACGTCCCAAATCTGTTTTTAGAAAAGAGAAAGGACACTCACCCGGTGCTCCCATTTTTCATGTATGTACATCAGGATCACTGAGGATTCGATGTGTACATCGCTATAGTTTTGACTAGAATATAATTTTCGCGATATATGTAGGAATTCAAAAAAAAAAAAAACGAAGGAAATAGTACATTTGAGAGTTTTGAGTAGGCCTCATGGGCACTGAAGACTGCGATAATCGCGCGAATAAGCAGTACTGTACAGGCGGCAAACCGAATTCGGGAGAGTCGTGTTGCCTAGGGCCATCATAGACGTGCGTGAGGCACGCAGTCCCCGACGAGATTCTAGGCAGTGGAACGGATCGTAAGCCGGACGTTCCCTTAAGGAGCTATACAGTACTTGGACTGTCACAGGCCGAGTTTTTAAAACAGGCAGTGCGATGCCATCGCTGTGATCAGACGTCATTACATGCAATAGACCCCCGGATAACTGAACACACATATAAAAAAGCATTCATAAGGTCCTGTCAATGCAGAAGATATCCCACAATTCGTATGAAACCGCGGAGTAACTACGCAAGAATCAGAGACGAATGCATTGTATAACTGAAATGTATTTTTACTTCTTTCTAATTGGAGCATATTGTATTGAGGTTGCTTCGGACCCAACAATGTCTTCAGTGATGCCGGATTGATTGTAAACAGACAGACACAACGCTGGATGGTGTTTTTTAAAGTGATATAAAATGCACTGGGTATTGAAACATTATACTTGGACTGCAGAAGAACATGAGTCTTTCGGCAGACGAAGAAAGACACGACTGACAGTCTAAACCCGGAATCCCCCAAAACGGTTCCTGCGACAGAAACTTGTTATTCAATCCTTTTCCCTCGAGAACCATTCCGGGTACGTCCCATACACCAACCGAATCGCCATTTTCACAATCTCGCGATCATTGTCGTACGTCAGACGACCCACCGCCGCATTTAGCGCCTCCTCGTCCTCCACATCCACGTCCACATTATACAGGACGGACTCGAAGTTCTCGCTCCGCATCTGCGTCCCGCTACGCTTCTCCGCGTCACCTGACGCGACGCGCGATATGAACCACCATATGAACTTGATATCGCGCTCAGACACGTGTCGTAGCGATACCGTGAATGGCTCCGTGCAGCCACGAACGAAATGCGGACGGTCCTTCATATCGACGCCTGATGAGGGTGAACGAGTCTCCATATTTATAGGCAAGACGGTGCAAACGAAGCCCGTTTCCTCGTATGTTTCGCGCAGCGACGCCTCGGACAAGGACTCGCCCTGATCTTGCCTGCCTTTAGGGAGCAGCCATTCATCCTTCCTGAGATGGTGAAGAAGGCAGATCTGTAGAGGATTTCGGACTGTTGGAGGGTTGACAAGACCGAACCGCACAGTTGACGAATTCCTGTGAGTAGAGCTGTGTTACGGGCCATTTTGATGCTGCCATTGTAGTGAGAAGTTCTATCGTCTCTAGCGTCTAGAATTTTTTTCTGATGGAGATTCTAGCGTCCACAAAAGCTGCAAACGAGATGAACGACGAGTTGAAGGTGTGAAGCGAGACATGTTATACGTGTACTCAACAGAATATCAAAATGTACAGCTCCCAGCCGCGCAGGTACAAGACGTCATCACTGCCTGCCGTCGG
>JAJOHG010000097.1:0-105302 GCA_021029095.1 Phellopilus nigrolimitatus
AATTGTAATAAACTGTCTGGTGGCGTCCAGTTCAATTCTGGATTATCGAGGAACCAGCTAGCTTGATATTCAGCAACAGGCATGTGCCGTACTCTAGAGTAGACTCACTAGCCAGATACCACGATAGCATCTCCCCAGTCAAGAGGTTTGGGTACAACTGACTAGAGTAATCATAAACAGGTGAATATAGACGAATAGACAAACGTACTTACTGGTGAGAAGTTGTATATGAACGGGATCTTCGACTGTGCCAAGTGTCCCATATCCGTGTTTTCGAGATGAAGCGTGTTACGCCTCCAGCGGTTGATCTGACCGGAGGTGGCGGTCCAAAATATGTTATCGAATAGAACATAACTTCAAGCGAAAGAGAGTATGAGTTTTTTGTCCAATGAATACGTCTGGCACGAAAATAAACGGACGTTGAAGCATTGAAGGAGGCCATTTCGACTGGTGGGCTAAGAAACGGGTGTGGAAACTGCGTCGTTCTGGAGAGAAGTTTAATTTAATTAGACATGTCGCGTTTTCTTTTTCTTTTTTCAAAGCATTACTGACTTCGTCCAAGGCATGGTAAAAGTCCGGAAATAAGGAATGTCTAACGAAATGTGTTTGTCAACAAATACCTGCCTCAGGGCCATGGAAAGTCCACTCACTGAGTGCTTCAGCGATGTGTACTCCAGCCATAGCAGATGGGCTTTCTAGAAGAACATCGGCGTCTTTGCATGCCTCCCATGCGTCGACGAGGACTGAAAGCCATTCATGAGTTTATTCTATTTGAAGTACGAAACAAAAGCTTACGGTCATCTAACCATGAACGGAACTGACTTGAATGTCAGCATATTTAAGAAAATCAAAGAAAAGGAGAAACGTACATTGCCAATGCTCTCTTTAAAGAATTGGGGAGAAAACATCTGATCCAGAGTCAGCAAGAATTCTCTCAGCGCCTGTCGATTGATTACCTTATGCTCTACACTCAGTTTCATCAACGCGCCTGGGTCTCCGCCGGCAGTGCGGTGCCTCACGCCCCATCCTTCAATCCACTCCTTGTACTCCGCATGCGTGACGATCGTCACACTGTGTCCATTGCGTATCAGCTCCTGCGCTAGCGCGATGTACGGCTGGACATCCCCGCGTGAGCCGATAGTAAGGCACACGTAGTGCGCCGCGTCCATGCGTGGCACGACGCTCTCGGGAAGGTTGATCACCTTCGGGAGCAGCCGCAGCGCTTCACGCGGGAGGCGGCGAGTGGTCGCGCGCGCGACCGTGTACGAGAGCGGGGAGAGCACCTGTGTTGCCCCAAGCCCTGGGGACATCGGCATGGGCGTTTCTGGGGGAGATTCGACTAGAGGTCCGAAGGTGGACGACCCTTTCCGGCTGTGCGAAGGAGTGACCGACTGCGTGAGGCCGGGCATCGTTGACGAAATGCTCGAACTCAGAATACTAGGTGCCTGAACATGGTACTTCTCCACGGCGGCTGTGACGCGGCTGATAACCTCATCACGCAGTTCCTGCGTCGAAAAATCGAAAAACATAGACGGCTTTCCTTCTTTCAAGTCAAGAATCGCCCCGAACGTCCTTGGCAGAAAACGGAAATTAGGGCGCGCGCCGACGACTCTGTTTATCGGGAAGCGGTATTTCACGTCTGCAATGGAGAAGCCCTTTGTCCAAAAGCCGATATAATGCGTAGAGACGACGAAATAGCCTGTCGAAGCGATGCTTCGAGTTATGCGCGACCTCGCATCTGATTGGAAAAAATAATCAACGCTTCTCTTATTGTACCACAAAACAAAAAGGAAGCGCCTTACACCAAATCTCGCTCTCGTAGCCAAGGGACAACGCGATTCGGATCGCTTCTTCTTTATCATCCTCGACTTTACGCGTCTCCCTGCGCTGCTCGACAAAGCTCAGCTCTCCAAAATCAACGATAACTTTCGGTGACGCAGCCATGCTCGCATTTCGCTCTCGCTCCTTTGCCTTTTCGACGAGTTCACCGAAGTCATCCCACGCATGCAATTTTAGGACCCCACAAAGCTCCAGCGTCCTGCCCTCAATGTCGATCTCCTCATCCTCGAAGGATTGGGCGCTCTCACTCCCCTCATCATCTTTGCTTCCAGAACTCACAGATGAACTTCGCAGCCGCGTTGTGCGCACTTCTGAGGAAGACAGTTCGAGGGAAATAACGTTTGCGTACTTAAGGAATTTGCGAGTACTGAAAGATTTTACCCTGCTCAGGGGAATGCTTACTGTAAGAATAAACAGAACTTAGAAATAGATTTAAGAAATGTAGGGATAAATGTAACGCACTTCGTACACCATTTGCCTCGTCCTCGGACGAGCGAGAAAGGTACACAGCGCGACTGTGGCTGTAAATGTAGACAGCGCCTAGTATCAAATTGAATAAATCTAGCAATTTCATAAAAAGGGAGGCAAAAGAACCTTGTATCTCGCGTCTCCACTCCCGCGCAGACTCTTCAGTATCGAATTCACCGAATTTATCTCCAGGGAGTTCGGCCGACGTGCTAACAATCCTTAGCGCTCTCTTATTTTTTGGGTCTTCCGGGAGGATTTGCTTGATCGAAGACACTGACCGATAGTTAACAGATGCAGGTAATAGAAAGGGCCGACTCACGAAGGACGGATCGAATAGGCCTTATGCGATCCTCCTGATTGCCAGATGGGAACGTTGTTAGCATGTCATGCGAAAGCTCAAGCCAGACGCGCCGTTTCCTGCGCAGACCAGGACGGTGAAGAGTCACGGGCCCGCGTTTGATTATTTGCCTTTCAGGGAGCAGATCGGGCCGCGTCGAGAGCAGCGACGCGTGAAATGAGAGCCGGTGCGTCGTGAGGTGGATCATACCGAGGATTGCAATCTCCTGAAAGTACGCACCGTCCATCTCAAAGATGAGCCGCTCCTCGTCGAAGTCTGAGGTCGCGAGTGGCCCAAACTCCTCGACGAGCAGTCTAACGATCTCTTTGGGGGTGAGCTGCGAGACGCTCGTCGATCGCTCGGGCTGGGTGCGCTCAGCTTCCTTAAGATCGAGCTCGGAAACACGAGCGGCAGTAAGTTCCTCATCCGTTTTATCTTCCGCCGGTAGTTCTTCCTTTTCTTTAAGTTCGGCTTCCTCTTCTTCGTCCATCTCTCCTGGCTCTGTAGTGGCAGGTGTATCTAGAACATTGCCACCCTTCAGCCACGAGCTCACCGAGATCTTCGCGAAGCGCTCCGAAGCAGCAAGGTCTGGCTGGCTCAAATCGCGTCCCACAAGGTCCGCAAAGCGACGCACGGACACAGCGTCGGCGTCGCGAGGCGCGCCCTTCATGTGCTGCGGTTCGATGCGCTCCTGGTCTTTTTCCTGTTCTTGCTTTTCTTCCTTGCCCTGTCCATCTCTCTGTTCGCGACCCTTCTCTTCGTCGTCGGAAATGACTTCACTGTATGCCACAGCATCGATGAATATGCGCGAGATACCGTTCTTGTCAAGCAACGAGGGCCGCTCGTCGAGCTCCGGGTCCGGGCCGCCGATGTCAGAGTCCTTCAGTCCAGAGTCGCTCGACATACCAGACTCACGCCGCGTCGCGACGGTTGATGCAGAGGCCATCGATGCAGAGATAGCCAGATAGAGAATGCAGATTCTAGTCCAGTCCGCACGCCTTGCAAGTGGAGTGCTTACTCCGAGTCGACTTGATCGTGGTCAAGAAACAAAAACAGCCCTAAATGTGATTTTGGATACATGCTGAGTCTTAAGCTTCATGCCGCGTCATCGTCGAGGCCGACCGCCGCTGAGCGACGACAGCGGGCACCGGTACCGCACCTAGTGTCCCGAATCGGAGGCCTGCTGACTGGATGCTGCTGACTTGCGCGCCGATAAGCACTCGATTTCTCACGCTCAAGCTTGAATAAAAAATAAAAAAAAGATATTACAGCAGAAGACATATGGTAATCAGCAATTGTGACTATAGCAGTTTCATGTACAGCAAATCCACAAAATAATGACAGTCAGCGATTTTTTCGTGTTTTTTTTTTTTCTGCTCGACCATTTTAGGACGGTGTCCAAATCAAGTCGACCCCCGATGCCCGAGATCCTCCTTTGCCGAAAATTTTCCTCATCTTACAATTCATATTGTACATGCTGACATCATGTGCAACGATTAGCCCGTCTCAATTCTGTGGAACTCGAGTTGTTAGTAAATCGGCAGAGCTCGGCGGACTTTTCTACCGTTATATTGGTCCAAGCCAGATGGTCCCGGCGATTTGGCGATTTGATGAAATTTCCTTTTAGAGACGTTGTGCCTGGCAAATTTTACCAACAGGACTAACACCTCAATCGGCGTTAGTCCTGTTGGTAACTTGTCGGACTTTGAAATTGATCCACTTTGGGATCTACGCAATCAACCCTGCATCCTGTTTTGGACTTCAAACCCATGGATCGTGTCTGTGAGAACATAGTTGAAACTCCGACCAAGTTTGTACATGTAGTACTACTAACAAGCATCTCAATTCTAATGCTGTTGTTACTGTTGCTAGCGAGTTCTGTGATGGCTGCCGAGCTTGCCGAACAATTTACCAACAAGTCGAGTTCCACAGAATTGAGATGGGCTATTAGTCGCTCTTGTATTTCTTCAAATAATATTGCTGGGTATTCCCCTATAAGAGTATAGCTGTTCTTATATACTTCAGTTTAAGCCGGCCCCGGGTGATTTGTGCGTACCATTGAGGTACAGTACACTGATGACAAGACACGGCTGAGTTCACTACATAAGGAAATTCCGGGCATCGGGGGTCGAGCAGAAAAAAACACGAAAAATCGCTGACTGTAAGTAAGGGAAAAAGCAAAATGCTGATATGCGCATCCAGTAATTCCCAAATACAGTCGAACCTCCCATATTGCATCTCTCTCATAGTGCATAACCTCCCATAATGCATAGATCTGGGTTTCCACCAAGTCGGTAGATAGAAAATCCTTATATGATAATGCATAAAATTATATATGCATAATGCATAGCCGTTTCGAGTAAATTAAATACGGATATGCACTATGCGAGGTCGGCTGCAGCCGGGGTGCTACTTCACTTTTTCACCTATCAACATCATGACAGGGATTCCACATGTTCTCAAGGCTCGTCTTGTGGGCCTCTGACATGTTTCTAGTAAAGTTCGGCACCATTCTCAATCTCCCTTTCCAAATTGGGAAATACAAAACACTCCGGTGGAGAAATCCCCGATACAATGAAAGGCTGGAATGAGGACAAAGCTCGATATCACTTTTTTTTGGCTTATGATGTTCTGACAGTTGCATAATTACCATGATAACTAATCCTCTAGTTTAATATTTATAATTACCTAATAGTGCCAAGTTTCTCGTATTGCATAACCTCCATATAAGCATAGACAACCCTTCCACCGACCTCTATGCAATATGGGAGGTTCGACCGTACGAATTGCTTAGCAAAGGCGCCGGCTGCTGAGCCCCTTCCCATTGGCTGACAGACGCTGACAGATCGCTCTTGAATCCGCCTTGCTGACAAGGTGTCAAACTATTGTAAAGATGCAATGCGTACTCCTTAATTATTTGTCGGATGGGTTGATCTGGTGGCATATCATAGGCGTGCGGTCACTCTCGCGATATCGTTTGCTCTACAGTAAAGTGAAATAACACGATGCCGACATTCGCTACTGTATGTACGGTTGTTCGGAAATTTGACGTTTCAAAGCTGCAAAATGATCAGCGGTACTCTAGCCACATATTTAAATTACGTTCGAGGCTAAAATCAATCCGGCGATGTTGTCGAAGGAGAAAATGAAACGAATAAAGTAGCATTCCGCTCTAACAAAGCAGAAGAACAACGTCTACTGGACTGAGAGGCTCAGAAGAAGAAGGGTTCTTGTACACTGGCGGCCGCAGTATCTTGTTGAATTCTCTTTCAAATGCTTGAGTAATTACATATGTACATTTCTTCTCATGCATCCAGCAGTATGAAGCAGAACGTAAATGCTATGCTTTGCTTCGACTCTGCGGAAACACGCACGCTGTAATATGTATGCATTCCGCAAGCTCTCCGCAACTTTCGAAGCTTCTCGGTCACGCGTCACACACCAACACGCCTGCGCCGCGCTCAGGCTGCGCTTCGCGGTCATACACATATAAGCTGCTCGTCGTCCGGTCTCTCCTTGAGTCCTTCTCCTTCTCTCCAGATTCCTCGCCCTTTCTCCCTTCATTTCCTCCATACAAAAACCAGTGATCAGCACGACAATGGCCGAAAAGGGTGACAACCAGACGTCGACCGCGAACCTCGGTGCCGAGGGCGGGAAGGACAGCCTGCCGAAGGCCGTCATCAAGAACGTCGACATGACGGACGAAATGCAGCTGGAGGCGGTTGACATCGCGAGCTCCGCGCTGGAGAAGTACAACATTGAGAAGGACATCGCTGCGCAGATCAAGAAGGAGTTCGACAAACGCTACGGCGCTACGTGGCACGTCGTCGTCGGCAAGAACTTTGGGAGCTACGTGACGCATGGTGAGTTGGTCTTTCTTTCTGTATACTAGAGATAAAGTGCTGCGGGCATGGAGGCGATGTTGGCGAGAACGGGATATCTGCGGATCGAGACAGACGCGTCTTACTTGCCCATTTATACGCGTTACGGGTACATAATACTACGCTGCATGGATTGGCTGCGATCGCAGTTTGATGTCCGAAATGCGCAATAGGTGTTCTTAGAACATTATGCGCCTTCCTATCCATCGCATGTTGTATCTGATCACACGACTGTACAGAAACAAAACACTTCATCTACTTCTACGTCGGCTCCCTCGCTCTGCTCATCTGGAAGTCTTAAACAATCCACCACCGCTTCTGAGTTTATGTGTACGAATGGTACGCCCGAATAGCACTTACTCGTCGACATGGAATCTGATCAGGAGCTGTCCTCGTTCGCCAGATAAACCGATTACTCGATGATGTCGGACAAACACCTGTAGGAGTCACTCATACACTGTGCACCATGTTGTTGTTCTCGTCATTTTCACTGTCTGTGTATTCTTGCAAATGTGATCAAGTTTTGTTTTCTCTGCAATATCTTGTATGGCACATTCCACGACTGCGAGTGACTGCCTTCGATTCATCAATTACTTCGCGAACATACCCAATGAACAAATGTTTGTTTTCGGTCTTTTCTGAGGGGTATACTGAAAACAAAATGTCTCTATAGACCCAATGTTTTTTACTTTCTCTACTTGAGAATTGTAAGGGTGGAGAAAAAGAAGGTATATTCTTGAATTTTAGTTACATTACAAATATATGAAAGGGTCTGCTTTCGGTAATGAGAAAGAAAGGATTGAGAGGTCAACATTCTAGCTTGTGGTGAAGGAAGCAAGCTGTAAGATCCAAATCGCATGTATTGAGCCTGCGCATCATCACACAACTCTGAATCTATAACAGTGGAGTTTGTCTTTGAGTCCATCACGGGCTTGTTAAGAAGGTGAGGGAGAAAGATAGGGAACTGAGGCTGAACTGAGGCTGCTGTTCTGCGTTGCTCACCACGGACAATGTTAAACTCAGTCCTGAACAACCATTTATCGAAACACGTAGCAATATGGGCATGCAAGCCTTGTCGGTTTTTATAACTTCAGAAGTTGCAGATAGCCAGCAGGGATACTAAAAGCACCGATCGAAAGGCGAGAAATGACAATCAAACTCCTGCGTGGTATTGAGCCCAGAGCTCAGAAAGGATCGCTAGGTCCGATGCATCACGATCTAATGGTGATTTCTCTTGCTGTCCAGTAAGCATTGCAACACGTAGTTGGTAGAAACGATGGAATGATATCATCATGAGAATCTTTGGGGATCTGCAACTGGAGGAGACCAGGCGGAGACAAGCGGGACCGGGCAGACAGAATGTCGCAAGAATTGAGAAACGGCGCCTTGCTGTGCATATCAGAATCCGGCACGAAAGATTTAAGGATTGGGCTGTGCTTTGACACGAACAGGAAGCAGTTCTTTTCTGTCTTGTAACAAAGTCAACAAGGTCGTTATCGGATGTGCTCATCACAGCCATTGACAAGCGCGCGGACAACAGTGTTCTTACCAGGTTACTTGTCTCCTTTCCGGGCCTGGCAGCATCAACATCAAGAACATCGGAACTGCGACAAAATTGGACGTGAGCGGCTTGACTCGAATGGGCAAAAGCGGCTGTGAAAGTTCGCCGAAGGCAAAGGGATAGTCAGCTAGGGATTGGAATGTACCGTATAAGATCCAGCGTCTGTATTTTGACACGAGTACAGCGAGCCGGCGTTTCTCTTATAAAAATGTCGTGGATTATACCTACCTACTTGCATGCCAGTTTGATGCCGGTTATATATGTACTATACACACAGACAGAATCATACCAGACAGGAACCCGGCGCCTTCTCGAGAAGCTGATGATCAGGAAGAATCGAACGTTTGGCCATGAGTTGCTGAAGGCTGCGCAGCATCTGACTATGCAAGCGTATAAAAAGAGCACATCACTCAGATCAAGTACCGTCGCTGTTTCGGCGAAGATTCTGAAGGTGAGGCGCGTCTGCAGTTCCACTTCCAGGTTTGCAACGAAGAAGAAAGAGAAATATAGGCGTTGAGATGTCGTGTTTCTTCACGAGGCATTGTATCTTCTGCGTTCGGTGCGATGGCTAAAAGCAGTGAGAAGAAAGGAGATCACGATTCATAGGAAACAGATATCAACTGAGATGTGGACGTCCAATCAAGCCCCAGTGCCATACGCCATTCCCAATCTGGCGAAAGCGATCGGCTGGGATCTTCCTCCGCGAAATTTGTTCGAAAATCGACGGAATTCGTATCCAAATGAACAGAAAAAAAGAGATATTGTCATTTGTCACTGTAGTATATCGAACGCGAGCATACGCTGGTGGTCACAGAGACCACGAAAGCAACGGGAACACGATACACTTAATCCGTATCACGAATGTTTCCGATTGGGACTGGTTTGAAATAGTCCGAGATGGCTGCATCTTCTCACGACTGTTGCTCCATCAAGGCCTCTCACCTTATAACCTCTTGGCCTCCGTATCAACGGCTCTAGCGATATCCTCCCCCGTCGTCGGTTCTCCCATCGTCCAGCGTCGCCGCCTCCTGCGCATTGAACCCCGTATACGAGCTCAGCCATGGCCGACATCACGTCGCTGCTCCCGCCCTCGCTTAACCTGCCGCCGCACCTGAGCGCGCACAAGTACTTTTTCGTGTGCACACTTACTGTCGCGGCCTGGGACACGCTTGTGCTCTCCCCGCGCGCATGGCGCCTCATGAAGTCACCCGAGTGGCCCGTCCTCAAGCTCATCTTCCACTTCATGCGCTTCTTCATGCCCGCCGAGTTCATTATAGTCGGTGAGTAACTCTTGATGAAAAGTTTTATTATTGTTTAATTTGATGAATCCTGCCAGCGGTCGCGTTCTTTGACACCAAGTTCACCCAGTCGGTGGGTGTTTGCCCTGTTGTCAATGCTGATGGTGTAACTGAGCGCGCTGTTAATTATAGCAATGCTCGCACTTCTATCTGTTCGAACCCATTTGCACGGCTATTCTCGTTTCGGCCTGCTCGGGTGAGTCTAATCTTCGTGCTTTCCACTGAGAGCATAGTCTGAGACTTTTTAAGTTGTCCATGTTATTCGTGTTCATGCCATTTACGAAAAAAGCCGCAATGTACTTGCTGGTATGACCGGTCTTTTCGCTCTCCAGGTCGTTTGCATGGCAGTGGCATGTGGTTTCCAGCGGTGTAAGTGGCATAGTTTTGTCTTACTACAACTTTTATTGAATCTGCGCATTCTTTCAGCTGTCCCTTTGCTCGATGGCCAGGGATGCATTGCCGGGCCGAAACACAACTGGGTTGGTATCTACTGGCTAGCCCCAACTCTTGTGTACACTGCTTCTGTAAGTTATAAACTACGTCGAGTCGCGTTATCGTAGTCGCTGAACACCACTTTTAGTTCGCTCTTGCTATGAAACGCTCTCTCCAAACGCTCGCTCAGAAGCCTCTTTCGTACTGGAAGCTCATGCTCCGTGATGGTCTGAACTTGTATGGCGCGATCTGGATTGTGAACATGACGAACATGATTTTTTGGTTCGTCGCGAAGCCGACGGACACGAAGGACACGATCAAGACGATTGTGACCTCGATGGCTGCCGTCCTGACGACGACGATGACGCTCCGCATCATCCTTTCTGTGCGCGGCTCGCTGGCCTCGGGTGGTTCGTTCGCGGGCAGCTCAGCCGGCCCAGCCTCCTCTGGTTCGCGCGGCGGCACGACGCACGTCATCTCGACGCGTCACACCGCGGCCACGCCTGGCGTACTCAACATCAACTCGCAACTCAGCGGCGTCCCGGGCCAGACGTACACGATCGGCGAGATGGGCAGCGACAAGCCGCGCGTAGACTGGGACGCGGACGGCAAGAGCAGCGTGAACGAGGGCAAGGAGGGCCTCGTACCGAGCGACGAGAACGTGAACATCGTCGACCCGCAGCATGGCCAGGGCGGCTACGGCGTTAAGATCACCATCGACAGGCAGGTCGACTGAGCGACGTGTTCTTGCTTCGTTCTATACTTTTGGACCCCATGCACGTACCTGTTGTGCTCATAATACTCTTGGTATTATTTCTCACCGCGAATATTCGTCTTTTGTTTATAGTCTGTGTTCTTTGTATCTGCGCTGGTCTTGCCAATAGGTTTCGCAATGCTTCTAGGAAAATGTGTTCGTTAATATCTATCTATTGTTTTTCTGGAGTGTACAGTGTTATTAGTCTGTTTTCGATCCTTGATATATACTCACTATCCTGATTTTGTACCGGTGTTGACGAGTCACATTCTTATAGTGTTTTGCATAGATTTTGAAGAACTTGTTGTATCCTAAGTGCGTACCGTCTAAGGCTTACAAGTCCGCCTGGGTCGATAGGCGCCGTGTCTTTCTCCGGTCCTGACTTGAGAGGCGTCATTTTTAATTCTTCAGCTTTGCGAGCACATTAAGGCTTATTTTCTCCGATTGTGAAGGATGGTTGGGCGAAAGAGAAGTCCCAGAGTCATACATACGAAAGCTGCATATGGACATGCTAGTCTGAATGCAGAGCCTAGGAATACCATTTATGGACACTAAAACTGTACAGTTGCAAGCCGTGCGAAGTTGCCTAATCTGACTTTTGAGTTCTGAAAGGCTGGACTGGACGGTCCCCGAGTAATCGAATCGAATTCGTTAGTCGTCGCCGTCGTCCACGCCCTCCCTCTCGCTCCCTCTCAATAAAACAACACGCCCCAAAATGCCAGGCGTACGAGACGTTAGGTCCGTCAGCTGCCAAATTTCATGAGATTTGTGGAATTTATGTCAGCTTACACGTTGTGTGTTGTCGACAGCGCGGACGCGTTCATCTCCGCATATGCGGCCCACCTCAAGCGTTCCGGCAAGCTCGAGGTCCCGACATGGGTAGACATCGTCAAGACCGGACACTTCAAGGAGCTTGCTCCCTATGACCCTGACTGGTACTACACGCGCGCCGGTGCGTTCGAGCCAGCTCTCGTACATACGTATACGACTGAACTCTGAGGCACTTTTTCTTTCTCTGTGTTCATATCCGCATCGGTGCCTCTCTTGCAGCTGCCGTTGCTCGTCACATCTACCTGCGCAAAAGCGTCGGCGTCGGGGCACTCGCGAAACTGCACGGCGGGCGCAACCGCCGCGGGAACCGGCCGAGCCACCACGCGGACGCGAGCGCGAGTGTGCAGCGCAAGGTCTGCCAGTCGCTCGAGAAGATCGGCGTGCTCGAGCTGAGCGACAACGGCGGTCGACACATCTCGCAGGACGGCCAGCGCGATCTCGACCGCATCGCGACCGCCGTCGTCGAGGCGGCGCGCGAAGAAGAGGAGGACGAGGAAGAGGACGAGGATGAAGAGGCGGAGGAATGAGTGTGGGCCCCGTGGACAGGGCGCAGTGTGGTGGTTGTGTTTTATTTTCCCTCCGCTGTTCTTTATGGCCGTCACATGTTGTATGGGTATGTTCTCCATGCGCATAAAAGCACTTTTTTTTTGTTTCCTCTCTACATGCACATGCACTTCCTCCTTCTTTTTGAGTGTGGTCTAGGAATGTTCAGCGGACTCCAGAAGCTCGTGTAGGCCCTATGGGACCCAGCGTCATACATTTCCCCTTCTTACGACACAGCTCGGGATGCTGCTTGGTTCACCAATGCCTACAAGCCCTGGCCTCAGAAGTGGACTATCGACTTGCTCTTGGAATGTACCCTCGAACTTCAAACCGTCTATGAATCGATGACAAGGCGACAAAAAGCCATGATACTTAACAATACCTCTGCTTTGGCCAAGTATCAATACGTATTTTCGTAGAATTCCCTTCAGCAGAACGCTTCCGACATCATTCGTTGTGTGCCTCTCACGTCAATGATGAGCGTATCGTACACGTGCTTGTTCGTTCTAAGCTTCACTCTTGTTATCACTGCTACATGTACCTAGTCTGCAGCCAGCCACTTCAGCTCCTGTCCGAATCTATACGCAATCTCATCTGAATTGCTTTTTCTGAGATAAATTCTTTTGCTGACTCGGACTACAATAGTCCTGTAAAATACCAATCCAAGTACATCTTTCAAAGGGAAAAGGCATAAAAATGAAATTGGGCTATCAACTCATCCTCCAATAATACATATGATGTATTCGAAGACGAAGGAAGGCTAGATATGTAGTACAGAGTAACATCAGCAGTTGTTATTGAAATTGGTATAAGTTTTTTCTTGGAATTTTGAAGTTTTGGTCTATGATCGACGTTTCCATTTGCGCTTGTAAAAGATCGACGAGGTACGCCTCGATTCCTTCAGCTCGAGTCATTACCACTACCACAATGGACGACATTCTCGAACAACCGACACCCACCGTGCCGACAAGCGTTGTAAACGATCCTGAAAATGACTCCGCAGAGTCCTCCGACGAGGATGACGGCGCGCCCGACTGGACCCGCCTCTCCGCGCTCGCATCCGCCTCCGCGCGCGCGAATTCTGCGAACAGGCCTGTCATCCCGAAACGCGGAGAGAAGGAGTTTGAGCCCGTTGGGGGCGTCAGTGGCAGCGGAGCTAGGGGTACGGGCACGGATCTGCAGCAACACAAACTTGAACGCGTGCGCGCGGCGATGTTCAGCGCACTGGACGTCGAACGGAGGGTGTCAAGGTGCGTTTCTTTCTTGCTTATTTTTCTCCCTCTCCATGTACGTGTGCATACCATATTGAGCATTTCTCTCTTTCCCCCTTCCGATAGCAAGGTAGTGAGCTATGCCGTTTGGAAGCCTGACATCGCGCGTGCATGCGTCTTGTCCGCTCGCGGGAACCATCTCCTCTCCATGGGGCACAACGTACCTCGGGATGTGTGCTCAGAGGGCCTCGCTGAACCCGGTGAAGTGAAGGAAGGCGCTCAAAAGGAAAAGAAGGTGGAGAAAGTCGTCGAGCTCCTGCCCGAGGAAGCGCTGTACCTAGTCGAACGAGGGAGCATGTTCTGCTGGGCGCAGGTGGACGGCATGCGCCATGATCGATGCGAGGATCTGGAAGGGACACCGATGACCGTGCAGCAGGCATATATGGATATGATCGGGAGAGAGGATCTCACATTAGAGCGGTACCAGGTGTGCACATATTTCTACATTTTTTTTCAGCTTTTTCTTTTCTCGCGGCCCAGACACGAATTACATGAAATAAACAAGCTCGTTTCTAATTCTTCCAGGTATTTGCGTACCTGAAGCGGCTCGGCTACACCGTCACCCGCGCCCGCCCGCCGGACGCCTTCTATACCATCCCTCCTCCCTTCCCGAAAGCCTCTTCCACAAAAACTAGCGCAGGTGTGCTGGCACGCCTTGCGGAACTATTCATTGCACCTTTTCGTACTGTATTTGGCTCTAGCTCGACCAAAATTGACTGGTGGAGGCCGCTGGGAACGGGGGGACTTTTGCATCGTTTTCTGTCATATTGTATGTTCCTCGATTCTTATTTAAAAGGCATACTTCTTTGACACCGGCTATTAGCCTCGGTTTTCTCGACTTTACGGTTCATACCGTCCGGGTACAAATTGCCTATGAGCCAGCCCTCAGACTCAAGCATAGACTCACCCCCATTGCAAACGTCCTCGCCCTACGAGGTGTTCTTCAATCTATACAAGCCCGCTACTTCGTACCGCAAGACCGCGCCGCCACCGCCAGACTACTCCCTCATCGTCGTCAAGTGAGTCTCGCGAAGGCCAAGGGGTAGAACATTCAACTGAGTAACTTTTATTGAAATCAGTGGGCGGACGACGCCGATGCCGACGCTGCACGAGCTCAGTAGGCTGTTTGATGAACTACCTGAGCTCCCCCTTCCTGGCCCGCGAAAGCGGCCTCCGCAAGCTCAGCCTGCCTTGAACAAAGACTCGAAAGCAGAGACAGGACAGATTCCTCTCATACAACCCTCTCCGCCCTTATCCGTCTTCCAACGCATATTACAACTTCTGCGCTCGCTATTCCACCGCAGGAATGATATGGATAAGGACCCACCTCCTCGGCCCCGACGCCCAAACCCGTTCCAGGTGTTGAAAACGGGGAAGAAGATGATCGTCATTGCCGCCGTCGACGCGGGAATGATCAGCTTCTTCCGCTTCGGTCAAGGTTCCTTCGACGAATGGCCGATGGCATAATTGCAGCTGCTCGTGAGTACATGTCTATGCCGCGCTGCAGCCTTGGACGGCAAGCCCGGAATGAAGAGGGCTGCTTTAGAATATAATGGGTTCTCGCTAAACGCGACTGAGGAGTCCGTCGGGCCTGGTTATCTCATGATGTTGTCGTCCTACTTTACGAGTTCGACTCGCATTGTACAGAAAACATGTAAATTAATTATGTAATAACGATTGATCAATTGCTTGACTTTGTTATCTTATCAGTACATGCTAATTGCGACAGACCGTTCGAAATCTCCGTCACCATGCACACTCACGGCCTCCGACGTCTTATAAATAACAGCAAGTCCCCTTTGACTCCCACCACTGTCCACGGCCTAGACTTATCAGCAGCAGACCATCATGCCATTCGGGTCGGTCAAGCTCAATGACGGGAATGAGGTGCGCACGCGAGTGTGAACATACCCAGGTGCAAAGGTGCTGAGAAAGGTCTGTGTGTACGCAGATTCCGGCTATCGCGTTCGGCTCGGGCTCGACGATGAAGGGGAAGGTGCGTCAATTGCTCTCGTCGTCCTTTTGGTGTACGGAGGACTTATTGTACACTGTGGCGCGCCTTGGCAGGACGTGACTGCGTACGTCGGACAGGCACTCGAGAACGGCTTCTCGCACATCGATACCGCGCAGTGTGCGTGCATCTTTCCTCTGGGAACTTTATATTTTAACGGCGTAACAGTTTACGCGAACGAGGAGTTTGTCGGGGACGCAATCCGGGAGGAGGGCCTCCAGCGCGATGAATTGTTCGTCACGACCAAGTACGGCACCGGCAAGGTCAGGGATGCGATTCAAAACAGTTTGCAGAAGGTATGCATCGTACACATGATGCTCCAAGGAGGTCCTTTCCGCTGGATGGCTGACGCGATATATTTAAAGCTCGGACTGAAGCAAGTCGACCTTTATCTTATTCATAACCCGGCAATGGTCGACGGGACACTCGAGAATACATGGCGCGAGTTTGAGAAGATTAAAGATGCCGGCTTGGCAAAGTGCGTGCAGTATCGTCATGGTAGTTTGTTTTTTAACCCCAGATTTTTTGTGTTATAGGAGCATTGGGGTTAGCAACTTCTCCGTCCAGCAGCTGCAGGACCTGGACAAGATAGCGCGGATCAAGCCAGCTGTGAATCAGGTTCGTTTTACTCTGTACTCTTTTAAATCGCATTCTAACGCTCCCTCTCTGGATAGATCCGCTTTCATCCATACAACTGGAACCAGAACAAGGACCTCGTCGCGTATGCCTCAAAACAGGGAATTGTACTCGAGGCATATAGCTCCCTCACGTCAGTTTCTGTTCTCTATATCCGTTTTATTATTATTATCCTGATGTTTGTTCGTTTTTATTTCTCAGCCCGATAACGAAGACCCCAGGCGGACCCGTCGACCACGTACTGAGCAATATCGGCGAACGGATCGGTGCGACACCTGCGCAAGTGATATTTTCATGGGTTAAGAGCAAGGGCGTTGTAATCGTCACGTATGCATCTTCCTTCTCCCCGAAGTACAAAGAAAATATGAACCAACGGATTATGATTGACAGGACAACGACAAAGAAAGAGCGCCTCGAGGAGTACCTCGCCGTAGCCGACCTCCGTACGTCTGCTCATATAACCACCATGTTATATGTCGAATTAACCTTGGAATGCATAGCTGAGCTCACAGATGCAGAAATTACTGCCATCGAAGAGGCAGGCGCAAAGGGCCCTCCTTCCTTTCGGAGCTTCACACAGAGAAAGGCGACTTTTCGTTTGATTACGGTAACTATTGCAGTTGCTTTGTTCTACGGGGCTCGATGGCTGCTTGCATGACTTTCCCCTTGCTTATGTATTCGGATATCAAGGTCTAAACAGGTTTCAGTGACTGCGAAATTGAGCTTGCTGCAGTTTGTAAGTGCTCAAACTAAGGCGCATGAGTGTCAAACTAGAGGAAAACGAACTTCAAGGTCTTCTCGAACGCCTTGATCCTTTCTGTTAAGGAGAGATCGTTACCTATTAATATTATCGAGCGTTGCCTCCGTTCCTTGAATATATCTTACGAGCAGAGTCAATAAAATTGACCAATCGCATGTTTTTCCGATATCTTATCAAAATTCGTTAATCTAAGTTGTTCGCCATCTAGCCTCAGATCGCCGCCATGACGCGCGTACCACAACGGCATCGGCATGAATGTATTATCATAAAAACAATTCGTCTTCGACTCTCCCCACTGCCCTCGTTCTACATTGACTCCTCTCACAACTAGCACCAGAGCACCATGCCGTTCGGGTCGATTAAGCTCAATGACGGGAACGAGGTACGCACGCGAACACGAACTTACCCATCATGTGAAGGTGCCGAGAAATATTTGTATGCGCGCAGATTCCCGCTATTGCATTTGGCACGGGGACCGAATTATTGCGGAAGGTACGTCGAACGCTCCCGTCATTTTCTGTGCGGGGGGCTTACACGAGTGCTTGATGGCATGCGTCGGTGGCAGGACGCGACGGCGTCCGTCGGAATGGCGCTCGAAAATGGCTTCACGCACATCGACACCGCACAGTGTGCGTATCCATGACTACCTTGACCAAAATATCTTCTTCTGCTGACTTCCGGCAGTTTACGAAAATGAGGAATTCGTCGGGGATGCGCTCCGGGAAGAGGCCCTGCCGCGCAGCGAGGTGTACATCACAACGAAGTATGGCGGTGGGAAGGTCAGCGAGGCGATCCAGGACAGTTTGCAGAAAGTATGTAATGCGCATTGAAAAGATACAAAGAAGGCTGATATACTATTTTCTCATGTAATTTGAAGCTCGGCCTGAAGCAGGTCGACCTGTATCTTTTCCACAGCCCGGCAGTAGTCGACGGGACGATCGAGAATACGTGGCACGGGTTGGAGAAGATTAAGGACTCCGGCTTGGCAAAGTACGCGGTGTATTGTCTTGACGGTGTTCACCTTGGTATTCAATATTGTATGCACTGTAGGAGTATCGGGGTCAGCAACTTCACTGTTCAGCAGCTGGAGGACCTAGCGAAGACAGCGCGTATCAAGCCCTCCGTAAACCAGGTTCGCCCTTCCTGTCTGATACCCGTTCTTCACGCTTCAGGTTATATTTCCAATACCTCTACTCTTTGAACTAGGTCCGCTTCCATCCGTATAACTGGGTGGACAACAAGGATCTTGTCACGTATGCCTCAAAACAAGGCATCGTACTTGAGGCGTACGGTTCGCTCTCGTCAGTTTCTCTTCTATATACTTTTCTAGAACTATTCTGATATTCATCCATTATCCATTTTTCAGCCCGATAACGAAGACCCCAGGCGGACCTGTCGACCAGGTCCTGAGCAATATCGGCGAGCGGATCGGTGCGACGCCCGCGCAAGTGATATTCTTGTGGGTGAAGAGAAAGGGCGTCGTGATCGTCACGTAATTATCTCTTTATTCTTTGCATTCTGGCTCTAAACAAAATCTGAATTCGACGGAATATTTGACGGTCGTTACTGGACAAAATAGTAGACTTAGACTTGAGATAGTGATGATCATCGATGATCATCGATGATCACTAGTGATCACTAGTGATCACTGGTGAAAACCAAGTCTAAGAGCTATTCATCGATGATCACTAGTGATCACTAGTGATCGTCGATGAATGGGCACTTGGTTTTCATTGTTCACTAGTGATCACTAGTGATCATTAATGAATGGGGACTTGGGTTCATTGTTCATCAGTGATCATCAATGAACGTCGTGCTTCGACTTGAGTGTTCACCAGTCATCGATGAACAGTGAAATTCTATCTACTCAAGTCTAATAAAAAGCCTCATAAATGAGCAATGATCGGTGAATGGACTTGACTGGTGTTCACCATTCACCAATGAGTGGTGAATGCCTCAAATCCGAGATCATCCGACAAAAAGACTATAATTTAATAATTAGTAGTAACACAGCCGCAAACTGTGATCGACGTTCTGCTTCGTCCTGTTACGCGATATCGGGCGGACACTCGCCATCGTTCCCACGCTCTCGTCCAACCCAGCTCCTGAGGTTTCAAAACAATCTCCCTGTCTCGTCTGCACAGTCCATCATGTCCAGCTTTGGAAGCAGACGCATAACGCTGCGTGTGACTATTACAGTTGACTAGACGGCCCAAGTTTGTCCGACACCTCGTCGCTCGTGAGCTTGGACGAATACAAGAACCGCAATAGCAGCGGCTCTTCGCTGTCTCTTTCGTTCAGATCGGCGGTGCACACCGAGCCGGAGGATGATAGCGTCCCTGTCAGCTCGAGGGACACCGGGTTACTTGTTTTTTAAGAAAAACGAAGACAATTATGAACGGCGGGAGCTGGTCGACAGTGCAGGACTTCCACTCCTTGTCCGGATTGGAGTCTGAGTTTGACGCAAGCGCGTTCGATGGTACGTCCTTGTTGTTCAAATCTCTGTTTCGTTTTTTGTTTTGTTTTGTTCTAATATTAAGAAAAAAGCGTGGTACTCCGCGGATCCTTCTGCAGTTTTCGAGCGGCTGAAGTTGTCCGAATCCTCTGAGTCCTTCGAGCGAAACACGCAATGGCTGCGCGACCAGACGTCGCGCGCTATCAACGGCATCATGACATCCGAGTTTGTCGTCTCCAATGGTTCCTCACTTGCGCTGAGCGGCGACGATCTGGATGCGCAGAGCCCATTCGACGGCGACCTTGCACTGCAGCAGGACAACGGCCGCTATTGCTACACATACTTACTACACGTACACCTCCGGGAGCTCATCGTTCGCTGCGTCTGCGTCCGCTGCTCACGACGACATCAGCATCGGCGAGCACGGCAGCCACCGCATCGCGGACCCTTCGTGCCCGGCCAGTTGGGTTCACAAGGTGCTTCTGTCCCGTTGGGTGGTGTAGACCCGTCCTTACCTCAGAGCCAGCAACTCCTCAATGGCGCCGCCCCCCAACCCGCTCGCCGTAGGTGTGCACACGGGCAGCATGGGTGGTCTGCCCTTTACACCCTCGAACATGCTCCCTGGACGTCCCAGCCTCCCGGACGACCCCGTCATCCCTCATAACGGCTTCGCGACCCTCGAAGAGGGTGAGAAAGCGTTCACACAGCTCCTACGCAGGGCGGGCATCGACACGTCATGGAAATGGGACCAGACAATTCGTGCAACCATCACTGACCCGCTGTATAAGGCGCTCAACACTTTTTCGGAGAAGAAAAATTGTTGGCAGAAGGTGCGTATTCCAGTATTCTTTTGAATCTGAGGAAATACGTGCTGATAAGGAGACTAGGAAAAAGAGCGCGAAGAGCGCGAGGCTCGACTTGCGAAAATCAGGCCTGCGATTCGAAACATGCTCAAAGGCAACCCGAACGTCTTCCACTACTCAACTTTCCAAAGCGCAGACCGTTTGTTCGCACAGCACCCAATCTGGCAGCAGGCCAAGATCGAGTCTGAACGCAAGATGATCTTCGAGGAGTACGTCGCGGAGCTCAAACAGCGCGAGGTGCAGGAGAGCCGTGCAGTGCGTGCGTGCAGCGTCGGCAAGGTTGTTGTGCTGTTCAAGGAGCTCAATGTCGACGTGCTCACACGGTGGTGCACCACATACTCTGCGCTGCGCGACTCGGACGCGTGGGCGACGGATCCGGAGCTGCAACGCCTCCCGTCGCTCGACGTCCTCCTCGCGTTCGAGGACTACGCGCGTGTGCAGGAGCGCGAGTTCGAGGATCGCATGCGTCGGGAGACGGTCGAGAAAGCGCCGCGATCGGAAGGGGCAAGGGGCGTTCAAGTCACTGCTGCGCGAGCTCGTCGACGTGGGCCGTATCCGGGCGAAGAGCAAGTGGAAGGACGTCTACCCGGACTTCGGGGACGACGAGCAATATCTTGGTCTGCTCGGTATTCCGGGCTCGAACCCACTTGAACTCTTCTGGGACGTCGTTGATAGTTTCGATCAGAAACTTGACGCGAAGGTTACTGTCGTCGAGGAGGCGATCCGCAAGTTTGATCCCAACACGACGGAGGAAGAGTTCTTTGCCGCGGTTGCCGCCGCTCAAATGCATCACGAGGACTCGCAAAGCCTTGACAAAGACGACCTTAATGAGATCTATGACTTCGTAAGGCTTCGTAGTGCGTTTTGGGTTTCTATGATATTTACTCGCGTCTTTAGATGCACAGTGACCTTGTCAAGAGATTGGAGTCCGAAAGGCGGCGTGCGCAGCGGAAGCAACGACACATGCAAGATGACTTCCGCTACGCGTTGAAGAAGCTTTCAGACCCAATAGACGTCAACGCATCCTACGACGATGCCATCCCTCTCATGGAAAACCTTCCTGAGTACAAAACACTCGAGGATGAAGGCCGACGTGCAGCTTTCGGTAAATTTATCAAGAGACAGAAGGTGATTAATACGCGTTATGTGTAGGAAAGCTGGAAGGTACTCATTCTCAAATCTCAATCTTTCAGGAACGCTTGCGCGAGCGCGAGTTATCAGAAGACGGCGGCTCAGGAACGGTCAACTTCGGCGGGCCAGGCGGCAGCGCGGGGTTCGCGGGCGGTGTGACGCCGGGCCTGCCGACGCCCCTGCCGTCAGCGGCTGCGGGAGGCGGAGGTGGGGACGTCGCAATGTGGGGCGTGTCGGTGAGCTTCGGGCAGGGGGAGCGCAAGGAGACGTCGGGGCTCATGAGCGCGTGAGAGGCGTCCTTTTTTCTTTTCTTTTCTTGCTTTCATTTTGCATGCCTATTATTCGGGGAGTCTTCGCTTGACTCGTCCCCGGGGATTGGAGTGTGAGGCTGAGAAGGTCCCCTCGCTGACTCATCTTGGCGCATTAGCTAGAGTTGTCCTCATCTCAGGCAACTGCCCGCCGCTCCGCAAGTCTGAGCTCGAGTACTACGCCATGCTCTCAAAAACAACTGTGCACCACTAACATGCAGCCGCCGACAATTAGTGCATCAGGCTCTGCGTCCACGCATGGTGTTTTCAAGAGCCGCAGCGGGCTCGCAGCGTCCCTCGGCGCCGCCATCGACTCGCTCTTGTGGGTATCCACAGCTATTGGTTTTCTACTCAATAGTCTTGAAAAAATAAGTTGTAATTAAATTAAAACAAAATGTAAGGTGACCCGCAGGTCACTCGCTATACCCACTCCGACCCGGACCTGCCATACCCGGACCCGCAGGTATACTGACCTGTGGGTCCGGGAGTCATACACGGGTTCGGGTCTGGATTTTGAAAATCTCATACCCGTGCAAACGGGTCCGGGTCTACCCACGGATCGACCCGTGCTATGCCCTACCACCGACTGCAGCTTCGAAATGATGTGTCGTAAGGACATCGGGTCTGGTCGGAAAGGAGGTTATTTGTAATAAAACTGGTCTTTCAAAGTTGTTTTCATTGATCATAAATGAACAATGATTAAGATTTGACTTTTAAAAATCATTACTCATTGATGATCATCAATGATCATCAATGATTAGTAATCACTAGTGATCACTACACCGCCAACTGAGTCAAATGTTGTTAAGATAGACAGAGGTATACGCCTTAGAAGTGTCACAAATAGTGTCGAATAATGGACCGTGGAAATGTTGATATGGGATTTTTTGGAAAAACATAATTGAAATGTTTTAATTAAATACACGTATTATGCTTGGGACAAACTGGCAAAAAAACGGAAAATTTTCTAGTGAATTAAGATTTACATTGCTGTAATTGGAGGATATCATGTAAGGTTTTTTAATGCTACAACAAGTATTAATACAGGGCTTGTGTTGTGTTGTAATGCCGATGGGCAGCAAGATCGGTATTATAGTTTGTACTTATTTATGCAAGACTTGCCCAGATGTTGGTTGAGGATTAGCCGATAAATGTTTTTTAGACATTTTCGGAGACATCCGAGTGACGTTCAAACAACTTCAACCAAAAAGTAATCTACACATATAGGAAAACACGTAGTAATTACACAAGGCAGAGGTGCAATGCAATGCTACAAGTCATGTACATGATTTCGGCCATAAAAATACAGATAACCCGTTACTTCGTCATCAACAAGACTTATGTAATCTTCAAAATCATTGATTTTTCGTTCACACGAACTTGAACTTGTGCTGTCATGTCCGAACTTGTCCTAAACGTCACCATCAAGCTAGGCTACGCAAATGCAAAAGTGTATCGTATGCCGCTTTTTTCTTCTGCCTTTCCATCTTACGGCGGCAAGACATAAATATATAAATGCGAGAACGAGGCGTAGCTGTGACAGGGCTGTTATCACTCGTACCACTCCGACAAGGAGGATCGCCCGCCGTGCGAGGGTGCGAGCATCACATGAAGCTGTTCAGGTCTGTCTCTTTCGTCGACTGACCCGGACACAATATTCTCATGGCCACCATACTGGACGGTGCGGCAGTCATGGATGCTGCACTCCTTCTCATCACTGGGAATGGGTCGTGCCCGCAGCCCCAGATTTCTGAGCATCCCAGATCATAAAGCCCCAAAACATCATCATTCTGCAAAACAAGGTTTGACTTGATCAAGGAGACACAGGCTCTTGGGCACCAGAAGAGTATCGCTGCATTCATAAAAGGTGTGTTCGCGCATCAACCGAGAAAGAAAAACGCTTGCTACAGAGCTGAGAGGGTTCTGCTCGCATACAGGCTCCGTGGCGGAGGTGTCGCCCCATCATTCCGATCTCCACGCAGCTAAAATACAACATTGATGCAGTGAACGAGTACATCGTGAAGCGGATCCCGATCCCAGTGTGGATTGCATGTCGTCCCTGTGGTTGAGTGTTGTCGCCGCGATTGAATGTTGTGCCACGGTTGATTGTCATCCGCTCGTTCGACGTGAACAAGCCCAGCGCGGAGGTCAGCGAGCTGAAGAATGGTGTTGCGGGCAGCTCGATTCTTGCAGGTGTGCTCACGTTTGGCATGCATGTCGAGATCTGCCCGGACATCGCCACGAAGGACGCGCAAGGCCACAATCGCTGCCACCCGATCTTCAGCTGCACCGTCACCTTGCTCGTGAAGAACAATCAGGTGCAGTTAACGGTGTCCGGCGGGCTCATCGGCGTGGGCACGATGATCAACCCGACGCTGTGCCGCGCGGATAGGCTCATCGGGCAGGTGCTCGGCTCGTTGGGCAAGCTGCTCTAGATCTACACCGGTGTGTCGCTCCATCCTTCTCACGTTTGCTTCAGTGCGCTTACGCCCTTCCTTCTGCGTGCACAGAACTCGAGGTCAGTCTATTCCCCTTACAGTGCTTGTTGGATATCCAGACAGAGGACAAGAAGACAGCAAAGGTGACGAAGCTCGTGAAGAACGAGCTGCTGCTGATCAACATCGGCTCGACGTCGACTGGCGGGTGCGTGCTCAGCGTGAAGGTAAACCTCAAGGCGTTGAGCATCCTCCACCACCTGCACCCGACATCCGGCTCTGCGCTGGCATTGCCCACACATCGGATGCAGCCTATACAGCATCTGCATCACAGCGAGCTAGGGTGGGAGGCGGGGGCACCAGTGCTCCTGTATTTTTTTTATTGCTAGCTTAATTGATGTTTTATATATATAATTGAATAATGACCAAGATTAAAATGCAAGAGCCCAATAGCATGACTAAAGACGTCTAAATAATCTTGGTGACTATGGTCATTAGGTGACAAGTTGTTACGTCTTCAGGTCATTCGTAAAAATGTTTTTTAAACATTTGTCGGCTATATTGCATGGGCATCTGCGGCAGCGGCTGACCGACAGTTGCCGAAAGCTTCGCAAAACATCCCCGAGGATTGTCATTAAGGGACACATCTGCATGTTGCATTCAGATGTCCTCGGAAAGGTTGCTCCGAGGCCATTTGGTCACATATGTCAAAGACTCCTTGGGAAATGGTATAACAACATGGTCTATTTAAAAACGGTCAAACAATTGGCGTAATGGTCTTCAAAAAACACTTCTCTAAGAGTCAAATTACGTTCTTATCATGACATTCAAACAGCGCAGCGTCAATCTTTATTAAACATTTTGTTCAAATTGCGGTGTAGTGATCAATGAAAACATAACTTTTTTCATTGATGATCATTGATGACTGGTGAATTCCAAGTCTCCGTTCATTGATATTCATTGATGATCACTAGTGATCACTAGTGATCATCGATGAATAGCTCTAGGACTTGGTTTTCACCAGTGATCACTAGTGATCATCGATGATCATCGATGATCATCGATGAATTTCCCAAGTCAAAGTCCAAAATCCCCAAGTCCAATGTTTTTTGTCCGATAGCGACCGTCATAGGAATATGATTGTGACAGGACGACAACGAAGAAAGAGCGCCTTGAGGAGTACCTCGCCGTGGCCGACCTTCGTACGTCTGCTTCTCCGGTCACATATTATGTGCCTTTTTAATTTTGGGCTGCATAGCTGAGCTCACAGATGCGGAAATCGCTGACATCGAAGAGGCTGGCGCAAAGGGCCCTCCTTCATCCTTTTCCGACTTTGTGCGGAAGAAAACACCTTTTCGCGTGATTGCGGTAACTGTTGCAGCTACTTTGTTTTACGGTGTTCGATGGCTGTTTGCTTGACTCTCAGCTCGAATGTGTCTACGGATGTTAAATTCTACACAGCAAAAAGCTTTGCAGAGATGGGAATACAGAATATTGAGTCTTTTTTTTGTCATTTTTAGTACCAAGGCGTATGAGCGTTAGAGAAAGTAATCTACAAGATTAGTTTGGAACGCCTTGATCCTTTCAGTCAGGCTTTTCTTGATTCCTATCTTGCATTCTTTCGTCATCCCAAAAATCTATTGTAGAGATGATGTTCAGAGCTTGCAATGATGAGCATGAGTACTGACCAAGTTATGCTTATCAATCTCTTTCAGAATCATCCGCAGCCGCCCACCGACGTCAGCCAGGTCCAACTCCTGCATGTCTTTCCTTGCGACTTGCCCTAGCCAAAATAAGTTCCAGATCGCCGCACACTGCTCTCGGTCAGATGAGCCGCACGATGCCCCATGCTTGGATTCAGGCGGGTGGGCGCTCAGGTGCGCCCACTCGCGCGTGAGTGTATAGTATCCCTTCAGCATGCATTGTCTCTGAGATTCGGAGACACGCATTTCGGGTGCATCCCAGAACGCGGGTCCGCGGAGGAGAGCGGCAAAGTATGCGGAGCCAGTAAGCGAGGGGATGGGTGGGACAAACTCATCGGCGAGCGAGAGCGCAAGTGCAAGGCACGTGGGTGACGTTTCGAGGCTTCGTTCCAAGATGCCGACTGACCGCTTCAGAAGGTGGCGGTGCTGACAAATTTGTGCGAGGCGGATGGTGGTCCTGAGCTGCACGAAGCGGTCCAAATTGGATTCATCGAACGAGAACTGCTTGCACGAGACACACTCTAGAACGGCGTCACACGCCCAGGTCTCCAATGACTTGAAGGCGTACTTGTTCGCAGTTGTGGCAATGTTGAGAAGCTTGAGCACGTCCTTTTGTGCGTCAAAAAATGCGTTTAGTATCGTGCGGCCTAACGTAGGGGTAAACTGACGAGTGAAGAATCGCAATAGGCTTTGGCCACTCACATGGCATACATTGCCCATAGGAAATCCTTGAACCTGTGCACCGTATCTCCTGTCAGAATGATAGGATCCTCGTCTGTTGACCCCTCGCATTTCTGGTGTCCTTGGGGCAGTGTGAACAGCGTCGAGAACGAAGACGAGTCGTGCGACAGGATGGAGCGATGGACCTGGGTGATGCGGTGTTAGTCTGTGTCGTACAAAATGATCGAAGATTAGGTCAAGCCTGAAGCACATGAAACAGCGTGTCCTCGACCCGGATGATACAGCTCCCGTCTGCGAAATAGTAATCCTCGTCGTGAACAGCGTTCGTGCTAGGAGCGATTCTCAAGTCTGACTGTGAGGATGACTGCGAATCAGCCAATCTTGGCCGTTTCCTCGCCAGGCGCTCAGATCCATCTTCAGCAGGCGATGGTGAAGCGAGCGTCGTTATGAATTTTGACGTTGGAAACAGTTCGTCAAATGGATAGTCGCGTCCGTACATGTACAAAGGACAGCAAATAACGCGTCCTGCCGTGGCCGTGCCGATGCACATGCGCACGACGCAACCTGTCATTTCACTTCACTTCCTCACCAACCCGTCGATTCACATATTCACATACTTCAAGTCGACCATGGCGGATACTCCTGGATCTGCCCGGGGTCGGTATTTCGTGGACACAGGTTCAAAAGCTCGTGTACGATTCAATTCCGAGTCTGACGCCATGCTGGCGTCCTTTCTGTTTGGTGGGAAAACTTGCCCTCGTCTCCTACTCTCTACCTTCAACGACTTACTCCGTCTACTTCGAAATCCTCTATTCAAACCCGAGGATGTCTCCTTCTCGAGCGAGGAAGATGTTTTGCTCGAAATTGCAGACAACAGACGCCAGACTGCGTACGAGCGGTCTTTGCCACGGTCAACGGTTTTAGTTACAGCTGGAATTCCTGAATTTATCCTCGATATCGTCGCGGAGGCAACTTCACAGCAAGTAACGTATGACGTGCACGGCGTTTTTCACGAACACTCGCGGCCTGTGCAGGCTCACTTCCATGGCAGCGCATCGGACGCAATGCTCTCGTCGTCCGAGGCGCTCAGGAATATGAGTCTTGTCCATCGTTCGTGGACCAGACCAGCGCAACGTGCCATACGACGTGCGTTTCGGGTTTATGCAAACCCTGGCTTGTCTCTTTTACTCCGTAACCCGCTCGTCGGTCCCTGGACACGTCATATCTGCGTTGAATGGTTCAATCCTCGTTTCCCGCAAGACGCGGATAGAACATTCTATCTTCTTACTGTCCTGCCGCACGTGGCTCCTAACGTCGAAAGTTTATCTCTTCTGCTTCCGTTTGAACCAGGTCCACGTTGTCAGTACGTACTTGATGTCATCAAGAGTCTATCGAGATTTCGATACTTGAAACGGCTGTCATTAGGAAACAACACTGAAGTTTCGCTACCTTTAGACGACCTTTGCGAAGTCTTGTCACGCTTGCCGTTGCTCAATTTCTTAAGCCTTAGACGATGGCAGGTCAGAGATCATGCGCAGATACCGGACGTTCGCAGACGTCTTGACGACCTGGTCTCTTGTCCCCGCCTTAGAGATTGATCTTTTTGGAAGAGCAAGCAAAGCAGCTGAACCCTATCTTGAATGGCTCTTCCGACCTAGAATAGGCTACGCAATAAGAAAAATAGCAGTGCGGGGATCCGATTTGTCCGCCGTAGGACTAGGCCATACATCGCTCCTATTGTCCCTTCAGCCTACATTACCCACACTCGAGGTTTTGGTTATAGACGAGCTGGCGCAAAACTTCAATGAAATCGTAAACGCTGTTCTGCCTTATTGTACCGGGCTGCGATTATTGGAGATCGAAGAAATCTCCCGTTTTCTTCGCTCTACACACTCACTGTCACTTTCCACGTCGCTTCAGGAGCTGCACCTCAGAGATCAAAGGGGTATACCGATCGACACCAAACCGTCTTCCGAGGACAATTGGGATGAAATGATCGTTGCAGTTTTGAGCCGGCTCCCCAATCTGCGCGTGTTCACACTGTCTGTGTGTCATCTTAACGCTAAAAAGCATGTGTTGGTCGAGACTAGACTCCTTCGCACGGAATCGAACACAGGCTTGTTTAAAACTGGGGTCGGATCAGACATCTGCTGGAATACAAACAGTAGGGAGAGGACGTAGATGCGTAGATGACCAGTAACTGCGGTACACATAATATGGTGAGTTACCACATAAGGAGTCATTTCTACCTCATTTAAGCAAATTCTGGTACTTGTTGAAGACTCCATTGCTGACCTTTAGCTGCAGGTCTATACTCAAAGAGCCCAGATATTTCAACCAGAGCTTGGCGTGCTCCCGTTCATCTTCTGTTTTCCTACTGTATTTATTCGTTACACTGTCAGAGCTCAATTAGGACCGGACAGTCCTACCTATTTCAGATGTCGTGGATCGTATAAAAGCAACTAGTAAAACCGCTAGCGTTCTTCCATGGTCGTTGCCACTTCAAGGCAAGTAGTCCACTTATGTGTCGAGTGACTCGATGTCCGTATGTAAAGCCCGAACGTAAAGATTCACAGTCGGAAAAGGATAGCGAAATAGTTTTTCATATTCGAATATGCGTCTTTATTTCAGATGGTGCGATTCAGAGAAGCTGGTTACACTGCATAAAACAGACTTTCAACTTCGTTCAGACTGAAGTAAACCGCAGAGTAGTTACGTAATGGCTTATGGCAGATGAGTACAAACAAAGGGACAAACAAGAACAACAACAACAACAACAACAACAACAACGCGCAAAAAACACGAAGAGCTTTATCAGCCTTGATCATACAGCTATGACAGCCACATCTGGATCCACACATGGCCCATATTTCGTCGATACAGACTCGCAAGCCCGAGTCCGATTCAAATCTGAATCAGATGCTTTGTTGGCATCCTTATTGTTTGGAGGGCAAAAACGCCCTCAATTCTCTCTGTCCGCCTTCGACGATTTACTTCGAACACTCCGGGATCCCGCATTCAAAATCGACGAGATTTCCTTTACGAGCGGCGTAGACGTTCTGTGCCAAATTGCGGACAGCAGACGCCAGACCGCGCACGAGCGCTGCTGGCCGCAATCGGCTCTAACCGCTCCAGCGAACACATCTATTCCTTTAATCATCGTGGACCTTATTGTGGACACGATTACCGCAGATCTACCCGTCGATGTCAGCAGCTTCTCGGTCAACCAGTCATATGGAGTTCGTGCTACGCATTCGACACATGTGAAATTCCTGCATGAGGATGTCGAGACCCTCAGAAGCATGTGTCTTGTGCATCGATCGTGGACCAGTTCAGTGCAGCGCGTCATGCGACGTGGAGTGCAAGTTATTGGGAGCCTTGGCTTATACTCCCTATTCCGCAACTCGCTCTTTGGCCCCTGGACGCGGCATATCTGCTTCGACATGCCCAACCTGCAATATCACACAAAGGCAGAAGATAGATCTGACGAAATGTTTGCTCTCTTCGCTGCCCTACCCCACGTTGCCCCGAATGTCACAACCCTTGCAGTTTGGGCACCCTTCGATGCGGATGAGTTTGGCCCACATGTCGTCGATGCCATTCACAGCCTAGCGGATTTTAAGGACTTGGAGCAGTTGACCATCGGAAACGCATGCGGATTGTCTCTGCAGCTGCACGACCTTTGCGAGACTGTTGCAAAGATGCGGTCACTCAAACGTTTGGAACTCACCGATTGGACGTGTCCCGAGGCCTTTCCATCTACCATTCCTGCCTTCTTCGGAGAATTGTCACCATGCTCCGAACTCACAGACATCGAATTTAATGGGAAAGCGGACAAATCCTCTGAGCAATATCTACGCTGGCTTTTTCGGCCCTGTAAGGACTATGCATTGAAGATGCTCACTTTCTATGGTTCTGATTTTGTCAGTAAGGAACACGGTACACAGGATTATTCACTGCCTCAGGTCATCCGGCCGGCACTTTCTCAGCTCGAGACATTGACCCTTGTCGTAGACCATGTTGCCGTTGAAACCAAAGAAATGTACGATATCTTTCCTTTCTGCGCGAAATTGCGCTCCCTGAGGTTGCACTTCCTCTATCGAAGCGACTTAGTCTTGTTCCTTAAGTCAATATATTCACTACTGCTTCCCAACTCGATTGAAGAGCTGCACATCACTGTGGAAATCAAAGACAGTACAGGTGGTCGGGACGTATTGGATGACTGGGATACGCGCTTCGTTGAGATTCTCAACACGCTCCCCAGTTTACGTGCAATTTCGGTGTCTCATTTGGACAGCACGGAGGGTGCGGACGACGTGGATAATCTCTCCTTAAACCTGCCCAGGACCGAACACCATTGCGCGGAGCACAGGATCAATCTCGTCTTTTGTGTCTAGCGGTCCGCATCCAGGATCCGGATCGCAGTCGACGTGTCCTAGATCGGCGTGTCCTAGAGATAGAGAAGTGGCGAATGCGGGATTATGATCTTTTGCTCTAGAAATGACATTCCTGAGCAGTGTCGGCTTTTCGCTTTTTCTCTTATTTGGGAACTGCGAGTGGGGAGGGTTTGGGAGCAATACAGAAACGCTTGACGAATTTTCCTTGGTACCAAGGTCCCTTGCTGGGAATCAGTTACTCTTGCTTTATCAAACGCGACTGGTCCATGAATTCCACATGACGAGTACATCGTTGCAGTTTTGAGCTGGCTTTCCAACTGCACGTGTTCACACTGTCTGCGTGTTATCGTAACGCTAAAAGGCATGCGTTTGTCGAGACTGGACTCCATTGCACGAAACGTGTGATCGAACACAGGCTTGTTTAAAACTGGAGTTGTGTCGGATCGTACGCGCTTCAGACATCTGCTAGAGTGCACAGTAGGGGGGCGAGGACGTGGAATGTATAGATGAACAGTAACGGCTATGGCGAGTGACCACATAAAGGATCATGTCTACCTCATTTGAACAGATTTCGGTACTCGTTCAAGGGTCGATTGCCGACCTCGGACTGTAGGTCTATACTCAAAAAATCTGATGAATTTCAACCAGAGCTTATTGTGTTTCCGTTCATCTTCTGCTTGCTTACTGTATTTGTTACACTGTCGGTGCTGCGTCTGGAACAGACTCTTCTTCAGATATCACGGATCGTGTAGGAGCAATTAAAAAAAACCCCCCGCTGGTGTTCTTTCCGCTTCGAAGGCAACTATGTCCATTTATGTGTCGAGAGACTCGAGGCCCGTGCGTAAAGCCTGAATGTAAAATTCACAGTCGGAAAAGGACAGCGAAATAGGTCTTCATACGAAAATTTCGAATATATGTCTCTGTTTCAGATGGAACGATTTCAGAGAAGCTGCTGGCATTAAACCGTAAACGGCAGAAAGTAGTTACATAATAATTTATAATCCACGAGGAAAGAATCGGTATTACAAACAAAAGGACAAACAACAACAACGCGCACGCGCCTATTAGCCTCGATCATAGCTATGACAACCACATCTGGATCCGAGAATGGCCCTTATTTCGTCGATACAGACTCACAAGCCCGAGTCCGATTCAGTTCTGAATCAGATGCTTTGTTGGCATCCTTTTTGTTTGGAGGGCAAAAACGCCCTCAATTCTCTCTGTCCACCTTCGACGATTTACTTCGAATACTCCGGGATCCCACATTCAAAATCGACGAGATCTCCTTTACGAGCGGCGTAGATGTTCTGCGCCGAATTGCAGACAACAGACGTCAGATTGCGCACGAGCGCTCCTGGCCGCAATCGGCTCTGACTGCCACAGTGATCATACCTATTCCATTAACCATCGTGGATCTTGTTGTGGACACGATTGCCGCAAAATTACCCGTGGATGCCAATAGCTTTTCAATCAACCAGGAAGATGGATATCGTGTCACGCATTCGGCGCGTGTGAATTTCCTGCATAAGAATGTCGAGACCCTCAGGAACATGTGCCTTGTGCACCGATCGTGGACCAGTTCAGTGCAGCGCGCCATGCGACGAGGTGTGCACGTTATTGGGAGCTTTGGCTTGTATGCTTTGTTCCGCAACCCTCTCGTCGGGCCCTGGACTCGGCATATCTGCTTCGAAATGCCAAACTCCAAGTTCCACACAAAAGCGGAAGACAGACCTGACGAGATGTTTGCTCTCCTTGCTGCCCTACCCCACGTTGCCCCGAATGTCACAACCCTTGCAGTTTGGGCACCCTTCAACGCAGTTGCATTTGGCCCACATGTCATCGATGTCATTCGCAGCCTAGCGGATTTTCAGGACTTGACGCAGTTGACCATCGGAAGTAAATATGGATGGTCTCGGCAGCTGCCCGACCTTTGCGAGACTGTTGCGCGGATACCGTCACTTAAACGTCTGAAACTCATCGATTGGACGTGCCCCGAGGCCTCTTCACCTGCCATCCCTGACTTCCTCGTGAAATTGACACCATGCTCCGAACTCACAGACATCGATTTTAAGGGGAAAGCAGACAAACCGGCTGAGCAATATCTACGCTGGCTTTTCCGTCCCTGTAAAGACTATGCATTGAAGATGCTCACACTCCATGGCAGAAATTTTGTCAGTAAGGAACACGGAACACAAGATTATTCATTGCCTCTGGTCATTCGGTCGGCGCTTCCTCAACTCGAGACATTGACCCTTGTCCTATACCGTTCTTCCGTTGAAACCAAAGAAGTGTACGATATCTTTCCTTTCTGCACGAAATTGAGCTCTTTGAGATTGCGCTTCCTCTACCGAGGCAACTTTCCCTTGTTCTTCAGATCAGAATATTCACTGCTGCTTCCCAGCTCACTTGAAGAGCTGCACATCACTGTGGATATCAAAGACATATTCTTAAAGACAGGTGGTCGGGATGTATCGGATGACTGGGATACACGCTTCGTTGAGATTCTCAACACGCTCCCCAGCTTACGTGCACTTTCGGTGCCTCAAATTCAGTACCTGTCTCTTTGGGAAGGCTCGGAGGGTGTGGACGACGAAGACGACGGGTCGGTGCGTATGGACGACGTGGATAATTTCCCCTTAAACCTGCCGAAAACCGAAAACTATTGCGCAGAGCACGGGATCAAACTCGTCTTTTATATTTAGCGGCCCGCGCCCAGGACCCCGTGCCGCTATATGTGTTGTGTGCTGGATGGAGTGCAGGATTATGATGCATATGCTTTTGCTCTGGAGATGATATCCCCGGACAGTGTACGTCTTCGTTATTAGGACCTGCCAGTGAGGGAGGGATCGGAGGGGAAACGCAGCAACGTCTGGTGATCAGAATCGGATTTTGATGCGTCTTTTGATGTGGTCGTTTGATCAGTGCTTTTGATCTTTGAAATGGAGCAACTTTCTTGACTGGGCGGACAACGAACACATGCGACGACTTTGGTCTGAGCAGCAACTACATACATGTAGTCTAAATGTTACTAAACGCTATGTATGCCGCCCTTTATTTCCTCGCCGAAACGAAACAGGGAGTTTTTTGCATGCGACCAGGCCATCTATGTACATATCCCTGCACACGCGGATCTACTACAGCGCCCCGCAGCCCCTCCCCCTCCCTCCAGATAAACAGACGAGCAATAATAACATACCCGTCACCGTCCCACAAAGAGGACGCCTCTCACGCGCTCATGAGCCCCGACGCCTCCGTGCGCTGCATGACGTCCAAGAAGCGCGCCCAATCGCCCTGCCCGAAGCCCACCGACGTGCCCCACATCGCGACGTCCTTGCCTCCCGCCGCCGCCGACGGCGGGGGCGTCGGCAGGCCCGGCGTCGCGCCGGGGAACCCCGCAGGGAATGCCCTGCTCAGCGCTCCCGGCGAGCCCGCGCTGCTGCGCGGCGACGCGTGCTGCGAGCGCGTGCCACGGGAACGCGAGGCTCTTCACGAGCGCGATGCCTGCGCGCGGCGCGCCTCGTCTCCCTCCCCGGGAGAGGACCCCACGTCAGGGCCATACAGCGGGCTGAGCGTGGTGAGCATGTCGCCCGCCTTGTCCGCAATGAGCACGCCGGCAGCGCGCACACGCGGCGCACGTTCGCGCGGAAGAGACCCGTACTTGGCTGCGCGGGATCCGCCGCGAGCTGCAGCGCGAAGAACATGGTCGCAGAGAAGCAGTGGAACGGGCCCCAGTGCGTGGAGCTGCAGACCCAGCCTGCTGCGCCGCCGTCGACGAGGAGGAGGCGGGCGTCGCCTGCGCGACGAGCTGGATGAGCCGGTCGGCGCGGTGTCGAGCGCCTACGCGGTGCGCGCGTGGCGCTCGTGGCTCTGGCTCTGGCTCTGGGCCTTCTGCAGCGGCGGCGGGCCTTCCACGCCGCCCTTGCCGGAGGAGGCGAGATCCCCCTTTTTTGGAGGCGGAGGCGGCGGCGTGGTTGCGAGCGCGGTGGCGTGCGGCCGGTGCAGCGTGAAGCGGATGTGGTAGAACAACGTGAGGATGAGCACGCTGAGTACGCCGAGTGGCATGTCGGCCGGGATGGGGCTCACGAGCGCGCGCGCGAGGCGGTACTAGTCCACTGGCCGTCTTATAAGATATCGTCAGATTTTAGATCTCATAGAACAGAGAAGGGAGGTCCACGCGACGAGCGCCTTGTCGAGTGCGAGCACGTGCGCGTACGACACGGGCCGGATCGAGACGGTGTCGAAGCTCCGCAGCTGTTTCGCTTGGGGCAGCGCGCCTGCCTCTGGCTTTTGAATGGACGCGATTAGTTCAAAACTCCGTTGAATTTCTAAAAGGCTACTCATAGTAGCCTTAGGTCGTTTGCTATGCTAAACAGGGATAAAGAGATTTGCGGGGATTGGGCTGGAAGAGCGTAGGGGAAAGTAATGGTACATCGGTGGAGGAGGAGCGTAAACTTGCTAATGGGGAAAAAATACTCATCTACCATTTCTGACAATATAACTAGACGTAGAATCAGACATAGAATGTTCATTTGACATTTCCTCTTCTTCAGTTTCAATGAATATCGAAGATGCATCTCTTTCAGATCCAGAGAAGCTGCTGGCGCTGCATGGAACAGGCTTTCAGAAAGCCGCAATTTGAAGAAAGTAGTTACATAATGGTTTATGTCAGATGAATACAAATAAAAGGGCAAACAACAACAACGCGCAACACGTAGTAGCCTATCCGGCTTGATCACACAGCTATGACAGCCACTTCTGGATCCGAGAATGGCCCTTATTTCGTCGATACAGACTCACAAGCCCGAGTCCGATTCAAATCTGAATCAGATGCTTTGTTGGCATCCTTGTTGTTTGGAGGGCAAAAGCGTCCTCAATTCTCTCTGTCCGCCTTCGACTATTTACTTCGAATACTCCGGGATCCCACATTCAAAATCGACGAGATCTCCTTTACGAGCGGCGTAGATGTTCTGCGCCAAATTGCAGACAACAGACGTCAGACCGCGCACGAGCGCTGGCCGCAATCGGCTCTGACTACTCCAGAGATCACGCCTATTCCATTAGCCATCGTGGGTTTTGTTGTGGACACGATTACCGCAGATCTACCCGTAGACGCCAGCAGCTTCTCGGTCCACCAGGAAGATCGAAATCGTGTCACGCATTCGACACATGTGAATTTTCTGCACAATGATCTCGAGACCTTCAGGAGCATGGGTCTTGTGCACCGATCGTGGACCAGTTCAGTGCAGCGCGCCATGCGACGAGGGGTGCAAGTTGTTGGGAGTTTTGGCTTGTACTCCCTATTCCGCAACCCGCTCTTTGGTCCCTGGACTCGGCATATCTGCTTCGACATGCCAAACCTGAAGTTCCACACAAAAGCGGAAGACAGACCTGACGAGATGTTTGCTCTCCTCGCTGCGCTACCGCACGTTGCCCCGAATGTTGAAACCCTTGCAATTTGGGCAGCCTTCGATGCAGAGGAGTTAAGCCCACATATAATCGATGCCATTCGCAGCCTAGCGGATTTTCAGGAATTGAAGCAGTTGACCATCGGAAGTAAATGTGGATGGTCTCGGCAGCTTCCCGGTCTTTGCGAGACTGTTGCCCGAATGCCGTCTCTTAAACGTCTGAAACTCATCGATTGGACGTGCCCCGAGGCTTCTCCGTCTACCATTCCTGACTTCCTCAGCAAAATGTCACCATGCTCCGAGCTCACAGACATCGACTTTGCAGGGAAAGCGGACAAATCGTCTGAGCAATATCTACGCTGGCTTTTTCAGCCCTGTGAGGATTATGTATTGAAGATGCTCACACTCCGTGGCTGCGATTTTGTCAATGGGGAACACGGTATACAAGATTATTCGTTGCCTGTGGTCGTCCGGCCGGCGCTTCCTCAGCTCAAGGCATTGACCATAATCGTAGACTTTTGTCACGTTGACATCAAAGAAATGCACGATGTCCTCTCCTTCTGCACGAAACTGCGTTTCTTGAAGTTGCACTTCCTCTACCGCGACAACTTTCCCTTGTTCTTTGAGTCAGAATATTCGCTACTTCTTCCCAACTCGCTTGAAGAGCTGCACATCGCTGTGGACATAAAAGAGAGTACAGGTAACTGGGACGTATCGGATAGCTGGGATCCGCGCTTCGTTGAGATTCTCAACACACTCCCCAGTTTACGTGCTCTTACGGTGCCTCAAATGCAGTACCTGCCTCTTCAGGATGAGTCGGAATTTGTGGACGACGATGACGGCCCGATGTGTGTGGACGACATGGATTATATCCCCTTAGACTTGCCCAGGACCGAACACTATTGCGCAGAGCACGGGATCAACCTCGTCGTTTGTGTTTAGCGGTCCGCGTCCAGGATTCGTATCACCCCCCATGCCGGTATATGTGTTGTGTGCTGAATGGAGTGCAGGATTATGATGCATATGTTTTTGCTCTCGAGACGATATCTCCGGGGTCACATCTTCGTTATTAGGAACACGCAGTGAGGGTGGGATCGGAGGGAAAACGCAGGGACGGTTGGTGATCGTAATTGAATTATAATGTGTCATATGGCCGTCTGGTCTGCGAAATGGAATTATGTGCACTCCTTGACCGGGCGTCTTACATGCAATTCCATATGACGAGCACATATGTATCTTGGCCTAAGCGGCCCAGCTGCAGTAGGCACACACGCACACGCACATATACATGCAATTATAACGCAAGCGAACGACCCGATTTCCGTGCGGTGATGGCGACAAGCGTCGTGTATGCAATCACTGCATTCGTAACTGTGGTGAACAAGCACCTCCAAGCTTCCGCAGAGTTGGTACTGGTAGTTGGGAAATATCTATAAAATAATGCATAAAATTCAAAATGCATAATGCATACCTGATTGCAGTAAATTAAACAGAGATATGCAATGGGAAAGGCAATCTCACCTGCACAAAATTCAGTGCTTGATGAACACATACTGCTTTCTCACAGGCTTTCATGACAGAACATTTCTAGCATAACCTCGGAACACCCCAATGGGATATCCCCAGTCCAAATGGCAATGTCTGGCTATTTTCACATCCTCAAAGTTTGAAATTTTCAGGCCTTGCGGGTCCTGTGTAGCAGATCACTGGTATAACACAGTTAAGGCAGCTCTGTGTGTCGAAGCCGGAATTCCAGAAGGCTTCACAAGAAACGGTCTGGATGCTACAAGCTCTTTTTCTCATTCGCTTTCTGTGTTCAGACCCCTTCCCTGTATCATACGACACCTACGCATATAACTACGAATACTGTTACATTCCGGTTTGCGTATTTCTCAAGATGCATAACCTCTTATAGTGCATACAAGTGCCCTTCCACTAAATTCTATGCATTAGCGGAAGTTCGACAGTAGGCATTTCCCAATTGCTGACTTGGTGGAAGCCTCGGTCTATGCATTCTGGGAGGTTATGCGGCATGAAGAGTATGCATTAGCAACAAGTTCAACTGTAGTTCCATTTCGCAGACCAAAGGCCATATGACACATTAGAATCCGATTCTGATCGCTAGACGTCCCTGCGTTTCCCCTCCCACCCCTCGCTCACTGGCAGGTTCCTAATAACGAAGACGTACTCCCGGGGATAGCATCTCTAGAGCAAAAACATATGCACCATAATCCTGCACTCCATTCAGCACAAAACACATATAGTGGCACGTGGCTAATTCGGATTCTGGCGCGGACAAAAGACGAGGTTGAACCCGTGCTCTGCACAATGGTATTCGGTCTTGGGCAAGTTTAAGGGAAAGTTATCCACGTAGGCCCTACCATCCGGCCCGTCCCAATGGGCCAGGTCCTGAATTTGAGGCATCGTAAATGCACGTAAACTTGGGAGCGTGCTGAGAATCTCAACAAAGCGCGTATCCCAGCCATCCAATATGTCCCGACCACCTGTACTGCCTTTGATGCCCACAGTGATGCGCAGCTCTGCAAGCGAGTTGGGAAGCAGTAATGAATATTCTGACTTAAGGAACGCGGCAAGGTTGTCGCGATGGATGAAGCGCAACCTCAGGGAGCGTAATGTCGCGCAGAAAGGAAAGATATCGTACATTTCTTTGGTTTCGATGGAAAAATGGTCTACGTCAAGGGTCAATGTCTCGAGCTGAGAAAGCGCCGGCCGGACGACCACAGGTACACCCGGGTGTAGAAAGTAAATGTGATCGGCACTCCTGCCAAATTGAGACAAAGTAAACAGACACGTCGTCGACAGGGCTTCTCGTAGCTCATTACACCGTGCAAACCGAACTGTTGGCTGAATATAGATGAATATATTGCTAAAGCACAGTTTTCGAATAATAAAAAAGTGTTGGATTTGAACTGTCGTTCAGATAATATTCTACGACACATGCCTCATCCACATTTGGCAGGAGCGCCGATCACATTTACTTTCTACACCCGGGTGTAACTATGACGGTCGCTATCGGACAAAAAACATTGGACTTGGGGATTTTGGACTTTGACTTGGGAAATTCATCAATGATCATCGATGATCATCGATGATCACTAGTGATCACTGGTGAAAACCAAGTCCAAGAGCTATTCATCGATGATCACTAGTGATCACTAGTGATCATCGATGAATATCAATGAACGGAGACTTGGAATTCACCAGTCATCAATGATCATCAATGAAAAAAGTTATGTTTTCATTGATCACTAGTGATCACTAGTGATTACTAATCATTGATGATCATTGATGATCATCAGTGAGTAATGATTTTTAAAAGTCAAATCTTAATCATTGTTCATTTATGATCAATGAAAACGACTTTGAAAGACCAGTTTTATTACAAATAACCTCTTTTCCGACCAGACCCGATGTCCTTACGACACATCATTTCGAAGCTGCAGTCGGTGGCACGTCATAGGGTAGATCCCGGAGCCACACTCTTGAACAATCCATTGTCTAGTTTTCTTTCCCAAACAAACATAAATCAGAGTGCCCCTCAACACGTTTCTATGTCTTGTTTACGCTTTTTTGCACTCTGAGCCAACCCATGAATTTTCCAAGAAGATTGAAATGCATCCGCTACATATACAACAAGCACTGGAAGTACAGGAAGGCAAAATACATGTGATGCTAATTGGCAATAAAATGTTAGCGAACAGAAGTGACATTACGAGTAATACACGGGATACTTCAGCACCGGCAGACTCCCTTCCAGATTATCCAGCTCTGCGACGATCCTGCGAAGCAACGAACGGTCAGATAAAACATGACACAGACACATTTATTCTCACCTGAAAACCTGCATATCCACCTAAAATAAAATAAGCCGAGTTGTAATAATAAGAGACACAAAAACTTAAAGCACAAGAGAACAAAGTATTCACCGGCGCCTTAAAAACATAGAAGAAATGGGTGCGATCATGCGCGTGCGGATTCAAGTTTTCACACACATCGCAGAGATCCTTCGCGCAGTACACACAACGGAACCACACGCCTTTGATGCGGTCCATGCAGTGATCACACAGCGCCACGTTGTGGTAGAGCGTTGTGACATAAGCTGGAACAGCAGATGAAACTGTGTCAGAAAAAGAGGACTGGTTTTCCGGACACGGAAGGGCGTACGGACCTTTGGGATGAGCGGAGTTGAGTCGACCTGCTGGACCTGCGGGCTGCCTGTACCTAACATCCGCGAACAGACGTTAGTTTACGAAACACGATATGTGAAGGAAAGCGATGGGGACGTACAGGATTGGCAGAATGGCAAATTGCGACTCAATTGGACGATCCATGGGCCGCGGTAGCTTAAAGAAAATATGCATTGGGTCGTGAAGAAGATACAATCGCTGCTTGCAGGTGGCGCACTGAACAGAGCAGTACGAAGAGCGAACAACAACTCCAGTAAGCCCCGCATCATTTTGCAAATATAGGGAAAACGCACCAAGCTATACGACTGGGTCTTCGTCGCAGGGCACGTCGCACATTGGAACCGCACGCTGACGTTGCTCTGGTTGCACCCCTTGCACGCGATGCGGAGGTCGAGCGTCTTGTAATCACAGCAGCTGCCGCGTGCATGTTTCGAGCCGGACCCGATGATGGTGACTGCATCGGCCTCCCGGCGAGTCCGCGCGCACGCGTCTGCTGGGTGTGAATTTCGTCGGACCAGGTGCAGTTGTAATGGAAACGAGAGTAGAAAGGGATGCAAGAGTATGCAGGTTGATAATAAACATTGGAAACGCCGCGATCGAAGAGGTCGACGTGTGCGCGTACGACTCAAACTTAGAATTCTCCTGAGTTTCAAATTGAGTACTGGTATTGACACGGGAGAGGCCCTATGTCCGAGCTAAGGACATCTGCGAGCGCGTATGTTCAAGGTTGGTCGGGGGCCATGAAATCAGAGTGCCCTCCTTCGCGACTGAAGGACACGAAGTAAGCCGATTTTGCACGTTCTGGATGGAGGTGAGCACACACTTGCATGTGAGATTTCGTCACCTTTCAGCTGTGAGTCATCCCACCCGCTCTCTTCTCCCTCGTACCCACTCTGTTCCTCTTCTTCATCAGCGAAAATAATGTTTTGGTACATTTCTGAAATCCGCTGGCTCGCCGCGTCAAGAGTTGCTGGAGGTAAAATCCAGTCATCAACAGTATCCTCAGGCTGCGTAGCAGCTCGATCAATGCAGGTTTGACGGTCAAGCTCAGGTGTTGTCAACCTTTTGTCCTCAGCTATTTCAGATGAGGACGCCGTTTTCCTGTGATACGTGTTGACTTGAGCAAGTTTCTTCAATTCCGCCGTCGTTGGAGCTATCAAAAAAACTCGATACGACATTTTGCGCACAGGACTCAAGTAGCTCTTTCTTGCTAAATGGTCTGAGGCTTATGAAAATGGACACTCTAAGACAGTGCCTCTCGAGCAGCAGTATTCAGCCGATTATCAGTCACCCTCGGTTATGGGGCCGCGCCTACTAGATGGATTTCCCTCTCCTGAAGATAATGCGAAGCCATGGCACGGACCTGTAGCATGCGCGGCAGAGTACAACGTTCTTGCACGATGCGCATTTGTAGCGCGGCGCCGTCAGCGAGGTGTTGCAGATCGTACACTCGCTTATATTGTCTTGCTCTGCACCATCCAGACTACTCAGCATCCGCTAATATCGAGATCAAAAAGAGACGAGTCACGCACCGACGTCTTTCCACCCCGATGCGCTCCAAAGCTTCTCGAGGTACGCATGGCGGAAGTGGCCTTTCTGCCTCGGCGCCGCGCGCCGCAGCTGGCTCAGCGTGCGCTGATCCTCCGGCGAGGCGGAGGTCGGCTCGTCGGGCGCTGCGCCGCCCGCCAGCGCATGCAGCACGCCGGCCGTCTCAAAGCAGCCCGGGCACAGCTCGTACCCGCCGTCGCCCGCGACCGTCGACGACGACGACGCGGACGACGCGGAGGGCGCGGAGGGTGCGGAGGGGAGCGTGGGCAGCGGGCGCGGGCGCGCGGGGAACGGCTTACCATTCGTGTGTGCGCGCGGCGGGTACGCGAGCGGGTCGAACATTGACACGTCGACGACGTCGGCGCGCGCCTTGCCCTTTCCGTCCGCATAACCGTTCGCATGGCCGTTCGCCCCGGCGCTCGCACGCGGGCGCGGCGTGCGCTCCCCGCACGTCGAGCACACGTAGCGGAATGCGTCGAGCAAAACGCCGCACGCGGAGCAGTCCGTGCACGCGGGCGGCACGAGCTGTCGGACCTCGGGTGGGGTGTCTGCGGTGCGTGGAAGAGGGTCGGAGGTCGACGAGGACGCGGATTGGCGATTCGACGACGAGGAGGGGGAGGGATAGTCGGACGAGCCAGACTTGGACTGGGTCTTCTGAGACGCAAGCCAGTGTAGTTTCGGATCGCGCCAGTCCGCGACGCGGTGGCTGCCGTGCTCGCCGATGCTGACGTCGTCGTGAGCAGCTGACGCGGACGCGGCAGACGACGAGCTCCCGGAGGTGTACGTGTAATAGTAACGGCCATTGTCCTGCTGGAGTGCGAGGTCGCCGTCAAACGGGCTCTGCGCATCCAGATTGTCGCCGCTCAGCGCAAGTGAGGAACCATTGGAGACGACAAACTCGGATGTCATGATGCCGTTGATAGCGCGCGACGTCTGGTCGCGCAGCCATTGCGTGTTTCGCTCGAAGGACTCGGAGGATTCGGACAACTTCAGCCGCTCGAAATCTGCAGAAGGATCCGCGGAGTACCACGCTTTTTTCTTAATATTAGAACAAAACAAAACAAAAAACGAAACAGAGATTTGAACAACAAGGACGTACCATCGAACGCGCTTGCGTCAAACTCAGACTCCAATCCGGACAAGGAGTGGAAATCCTGCACTGTCGACCAGCTCCCGCCGTTCATGACTGTCTTCGTTTTTCTTAAAAAACAAGTAACCCGGTGTCCCTCGAGCTGACAGGGACGCTATCATCCTCCGGCTCGGTGTGCACCGCCGATCCGAACGAAAGAGACAGCGAAGAGCCGCTGCTATTGCGGTTCTTGTATTCGTCCAAGCTCACGAGCGACGAGGTGTCGGACAAACTTAGGCTGTCGTAGTCGACGCATGCGCAGCGTTAAGCGCCTGCTTCCAAAGCTGCGTCCGGACATGATGGACTGTGCAGACGAGACGGGGAGATTGTCTCGAAACCTCAGGAGCTGGGTTGGACGAGAGCGTGGGAACGAGGGCGAGTGTCCGCCCGATATCGCGTAACAGGACGAAGCAGAACGTCGATCACAGTTTGCGGCTGTGTTACTACTAATTATTAAATTATAGTCTTTTTGTCGGATGATCTCGGATTTGAGGCATTCACCACTCATCGGTGAATGGTGAACGCCAGTCAAGTCCATTCACCGATCATTGCTCATTTATGAGGCTTTTTATTAGACTTGAATAGATAGAATTTCACTGTTCATCGATGACTGGTGAACGCTCAAGTCGAAACACAATGTTCATTGATGATCACTGATGAACAATGAACCCAAGTCCCCATTCATTAATGATCACTAGTGATCACTAGTGAACGATGAAACCCAAGTGCCCATTCATCGACGATCACTAGTGATCACTAGTGATCATCGATGAATAGCTCTTAGACTTGGTTTTCACCAGTGATCACTAGTGATCACTAGTGATCATCGATGATCATCGATGATCATCACCATCTCAAGTCTAAGTCCACTATTTTGTCCAGTAACGACCGTCAAATGTAACGGATAATCCTGTGTACCGTGTTCCTCATTGCCAATGTCGTGGCCACAGAGTGTGAGCTTCTTCAATGCATAATCCTCACAGGGCTGAAAAAGCCAGCGTAGATATTGCTCAGACGATTCGTCCGCTTTCCCTGCAAAGTCGATTTCTGTGAGTTTCGAGCATGGTGGCAGTTTGCTGAGGAAGTCAGGAATGGTAGATGGAGAAGCCTCGGGGCACGTCCAGTCGGTGAGTTTCAAACGCCTAAGTGACCGCATCCGCGCAACAGTCTCGCAAAGGTCGGGCAGCTGTCGAGACAATCCATATGCGCTTCCGACGTTCAATTGCTTCAAGTCCTGAAAATCCGCTAGGCTGCGAATGGCATCGATAACATGTGGGCCAAATTCATCTGCGTTGAAGGGCGCCCAAATTACAAGGGTTGTGACATTCGGGGCTACGTGCGGCAGCGCAGCGAGGAGAGCAAACATCTCGTCAGATCTGTCTTCATCTTTTTCGTGGGATTCGAAGTTTGGCATTGCGAACTGGATATGCCGAGTCCAGGGACCAAAGAGAGGGTTGCGGAATAGAGAGTGCAAGCCGAGGCTCCCAATAGTTTGCACTCCTCGTCGCATGACGCGCTGCACTGAATTGGTCCACGATCGGTGCACAAGACACATGCTCCTGAGGGTCTCGAGATCATTGTGCAGGAAATTCACATGTGTCGAATACGTGAAACGATTTCCACCTTTCCGGTTGAATAAAAATCTATTGAGATCTACGGGTAGATCTGCGGTAATCGTGTCCACGACAAGATCCACGATGGTTAATGGAATAGGTGTGGTCAGTGTGGCAGTCAGAGCCGATTGCGGCCAGGAGCGCTCGTGGGCGGTCTGACGTCTGCTGTCCGCGATTTGGCACAGAACGTCTACGCCGCTCGTAAATGATATCTCGTCGATTTTGAATGCGGGATCCCGGTGTAGTCGAAGTAAATCGTCGAAGACGGACAGAGAGAGTTGAGGGCGTTCCTGCCCACCAAACAATAAGGATGCCAACAAAGCATCTGATTCAGATTTGAATCGGACTCGGGCTTGCGAGTCTGTATCGACGAAATAAGGGCCAGGTGTGGATCCAGATGTGGTTGTCAGTGTCATAGCTATATGATCAATGCCGGTAGGCTGTGTTGTTGTTTGTCCATTTGTTATCCAGCTGGTCCAATCAACACAGATTATTTCCTCATCCAGTGAAAAGCGCATAAACCAATATGTAACTACTTTCTGCCGTCTACTTCAAGTTTTCGATTTGTTGAACCAAGGTAAAAGCCTGTTGAATGCAATGTTAGCAGCGTCTCTAAATCGTTCTGTTAGAATTTCTGCAAAACTGTTTCGGAAATCGGGTATATTAGTAAGCATATAGGGCCGTGGGCCCACTGACCTCGCCCCTCGTATTTCAACAGGCCCCGCCTGAAAGAAAGACACATATTCGATATTCTCGCATGAAGAACTATTTCGCTTTCCTTTTCCGACTATGAATCTTTATGTTCGGGCTTTACATACGGGCCTCGGATTTCTCGACACATAAGCGGACCTACTTGCCATCGAAGTGGAAATGACCATGAAAGAACACCAGCGGTTTCTTTGATTGCTCTCATACGACCCACGATGTCTGAAGTCTGTTCCAGACGGAGCACCGACAGTGTACCAAATAAATACAGTAGGCAAGCAGACGATGAACGGGGACGTGATTAGCTCTGATTGAAATTCCCCGGAATGCTTAAGTAGACCTGCAGTCTTGAGTCAGCAAGTCACTCGAGGTTACGACGAGTACCGAAATCTGTTTAAATGAGGTAGCCATGATCCCTTATGTGGTCTCACCATATAATATGTGTACCACCGTTAGCGGTCATCTACACATTCCACATCCTTATCCCTACTATTTCCATTCTAGCAGATGACTGAAACGCGTACGATCCGAACGCACTAGGGATCGTTTCACTGCTTCTCGGCCGCGCGAAAAACAAATTTCACCCTGCAGCTCGCAACGGACCCCCCCCCCCCCCCCCCCCGCAGCCCGGCACGACCCCGACACGGGGGCCGGGGCCGCGCCCGGGTGCCACGGGGAGGCGCGCTGCGTGCAGGTCATCGCGCTTGTGAAGAGCCTCGTACCACGACTCGAGGACGGGCACGCGCTCGCAGCATACGTCTTTGATACGTCTCCGCGCAGCAGCGCTCCGCATGAACCTGCGCCTGGGGCGGCTGGCCGAGCTTCGCCCGCACGGCGCGCAGACGTATGCGTTGCAGAGTCGGGCTTCGGTCTATGCATTCTGGGAGGTTATGTGGCATGAGGAGCATGCGTTAGCAGAAGCTCGGCTGTATGTAAGTATACGCATAGGCCAAATCAGCAGTCGGGCTCAAACTAACGCACGAATGAATGGCCCATGTTTTTTATTACTTTTATTTATTTTCTACACCGTGATTTTGTATGGCCTGGTTCACACAGCACCGGAGACGGAGAACTTTGCAGAGACGAGTCGGCATGCCGACGCGAAACAGGGAGTTTTTTTGCATTCGTCTAGGCCTATCTATGTACATATCCCTGCACGCGCTGATCTACTACAGCGCCCCGCAGCCTCTACCGAAGCGCCGTCCCTCCTCCCTCCCTTTAGATTTTAGATAGACAGGCAAGGAATAATAACACACCCATCTCCGTCCCACAAAAAAAGGGCAAAAGCAAAAGTAAAAACAAAAGGAATCTTCTTAAAAAGGAGCGCCCACTCGCTCTGGCCGAAGCGCACCGACGCGCCCCACATCGCGACGTCCTTCCCTCCGCCCGCGCCGACGGCGGGGGCGTCGGCAGGCCCGGCATCGCGCCGGGGAACGCACCGCTGCCGCCCGGCCCGCCGAAGTAGCCCATCTCCGCGCCCGGAGAGACGAAGTCCGGTGAGCTGCGGCGGCATGTACGGCTCCATGCCCGCGGCGAGCCCTGCGGGGAACGCGCGGCGCAGCGTGCCTGGAGAGTCCAAGCTGCGAGTGCGTGCCCGTGCTCGAGTCGTCGTACGGGAACGCGAGGCTCTTCACGAGCGCGATGACCTGCGCCCTCCGCGCCTCGCCCCCGCCACCCTCCCCCGCACAGCCCGCTCCGGGCGCCGAGTCGGGGGCATACAGAGGGGCGAGCATGTCGCCCGCCTTGTCCGCGATGGGCACGCCGCGCGCGCGCGCGAGGAGCGCGCGCACGCGGCGCACGTTCGCGTGGAAGAGGCCCGCACCGGGCTGCTCGGGTCCGCCGCGAGCTGCAGCGCGAAGAACATCACGGCCGAGAAGCAGTGGAATGGGCCCCAGTGCGTGTGGGAGCCGACCCAGCCCGCGGCCGCGCCGCCGTCGTCGGGAGAGGAGGCGGAGGCGGCGGGCGTCGCCTGCACGACGAGCTGGATAAGCCGGTAGTCGGTGCTCGCAGCGGTGTCGAGCGCTTGCGCGGTGCGCGCGTGGTGCTCGTGGCTCTGGCTCTGGGCCTGCGGCAGTGGCGGCGGGCCTCCCACGCCACCGAGGAGGCTTTGAAGCCCCTTTATGGGAGGCAGCGGCGGCGGCGTGGTCGCGAACGCGGCCGGTTCAGCGTGAAGCGGACGTGGTATAACGACGTGCGGATGGGCACGCCGAGGCGCTTGTCAGCCGGTATGGGGCTCGCGAGCGTGCGCGCGAGGCTGTACTCGCCCACTGGCCGCCCCACATGATGTCAGATCATAAATCTCAGAAAAACAGAGAAGGGAGGCGCGCGCGCACGCATGGTCGAGCTCCGGCGGGAGGTCCTTCATCCACGCGACGAGCGCCTTGTCGAGCGCGAGCTCGCGCGCGTACGACACGGACCGGATCGAGACGGCGTCGAAGCTCCGCAGCTGTTTCGCTGGGAGCGGCGCCTGCCTTTGGCTTAGAAGAACGTAGCGAAAAAGTAATGGTACATCGGTGAAGGAGGAACATAGACGTACCATTTGGGTATAGGCACTCATCTACCATTTCCGACGATACAATCAGGCGTAGAATTCGACATAGAATGTTCATTCGGTATTTATTTTCGTTAGGAGCAGTAAGTGAGACCGCTGGTTCTCTCTCATGGCCGTTTCCACTTCGAGGGAAGGACCGCTTATGTGTCAAGAGACTCGAGGCCCGTATGTAAAGCCCGAATGTAAAGATTCACAGTCGGAAAAGGACAGGGGAATAGGGTTCATACATTGAATATGCGTCTTTGTTTCAAATGGTGCGATTCAGAGAAGCTGGTGATATTGCATGGAACAGGCTTTCAGCTTCGTTCAGATTCAGAAAGGAATTACATAATGGTTCACGTCAGATGAATACAAACAAAAGGGCAAACAACAACATCGAGCACGCGTAGTCTATCACTGTATCAGCCTCGATCATACAGCTATGACAGCCACATCTGGACCCGAGAATGGCTCTTATTTCGTCGATACAGACTCACAAGCCCGTGTCCGATTCAAATCTGAATCAGATGCTTTGTTGGCATCCTTATTGTTTGCAGGGCAAAAACGCCCTCAGTTCTCTCTATCCGTCTTCGACGATTTACTTCGATTACTCCGGGATCCCACATTCAAGATCGAGGAAATCTCCTTTACGAGCGGCGTAGATGTTCTGTGCCAAATTGCGGACAGCAGACGTCAGATTGCGCACGAGCGCTCCTGGCCACAATCGGCTCTGACTGCCCCAGCACTGACACCTGTTCCTTTAATCATCGTGGATCTTGTTGTGGACACGATTACCGCAGATCTATCTGTAGACGCCAGCAGCTTCTCGGTCCACCGGGAAGATCGAAATCGTGTTACGCATTCAACACATGTGAATTTCCTGAATGAGGATGTCGAGACCCTCAGGCGCATGTGTCTTGTGCACCGATCGTGGACCAGCTCAGTGCAGCGCGTCATGCGACGAGGAGTGCAAGTTATTGGGAGCTTTGGCTTGTACTCCCTATTCCGCAACCCTCTCTTTGGTCCCTGGACTCGGCATATCTGCTTCGACATGCCCAACCTGCAGTATCACACAAAAGCAGAAAACAGACCTGACGAAATGTTTGCTCTCCTCGCTGCGCTGCCGCACGTTACCCCGAATGTCGAAACCCTTGCAGTCTGGGCACCCTTCGATGCAGATGAGTATGGCCCACATGTTATCGATGCCATTCGCAGCCTAGCGTATTTTCAGGACTTGAAGCAGTTGACCGTCGGAAGCGTATATGGATTGTCTCGGCAGCTGCCCGACCTTTGCGAGACTGTTGCACGGATGCCGTCACTTAAACGTCTGAAACTCATCTATTGGATGTGCCCCGATGCTTCTCCATCTACCATCCCTGACTTCCTCGGAAAATTGTCGCCATGCTCCGAACTCACAGACATCGAATTTAAAGGGAAAGCAGGCAAACTGTCTGAGCAATATCTACGCTGGCTTTTCCGGCCCTGTAAGGACTATGCATTGAAGATGCTTACACTCCGTGGTTCTGATTTTATCAGTAAGGAACACGGAATACAGGATTATTCATTGCCTCTGGTCATTCGGCCGGCGCTTCCTCAGCTCGAGACATTGACGCTTGTCCTAGACAGTTCTTCTGCTGAAATCAAAGAAGTGTACGATATCTTTCCTTTCTGCACGAAATTGCGCTCCCTGAGGTTGTTCTTCCTCCAACGCGGCAACTTTCCTTTGTTCCTTAAGTCAGTATATTCACTACTGCTTCCCAATTCGCTCGAAGAGCTGCACATCACTATGGGCATCAAAGACAATATAGGTAATTGGGACGTATTGGATGGCTGGGATACGCGCTTCGTTGAGATTCTCAACACGCTCCCCAGTTTACGTGCATTGACGGTGTCTCAAAATCAGTACCTGGCTCATTGGGACGGGCCGGATGGTGGGAACTACGTGGATAACTTTCCCTCAAACCTGCCCGAGACCGAACACCATTGCGCAGAGCACAGGATCAATCTCGTCTTTTATGTTTAGCGGTCCGCATACAGGATCCGGATCGCAGTCGGCATGATCTAGGTCGGCGTTTCCTAGAGATAGAGAAGTGGAGAATGCGGAATTATGATCTTTTGCTCTAGAATTGACGTTCCTGACCGGTGTCGGCTTTTCGCGTTCCTATTTGTGAATTGCGAGTGGGGAGAGCTTGGGAGCAATACGGGAACGTTTGACGAACCTTTTTCAGGTCCCTTGTCGGGTATTGGCTACGCTTGCTTTATCAAACGCGAATGGTCCACGAATTCCATATGACGAGTACATATTCATATATACAGTATAAGCAATCCAGCCAAACATATCCACCCAATGATTGTCCTGAGATTAGTCCCATTCGTTGAAAGAGATGTCCTGTCGTTGCGTCAGATCCCCGTGCGTCAAAGTCGTAATTGATCGTCAAAAGTGTAAGTAAGGGGGCGAAATAGCAAATTATACATTCGGGACATACACACGAGCCATGCCTTGGGTGAGTACACAGGAGAAAAAAATGTAAAAGGCCTTTCCAAAGATTCAGTCCTTGTGTTATTGCGGAGGTACGGTAGGTAGATGGAGCTTGAGAAAGTCATACATGCAAACGCGCAGAACGAGCTTTTGCGATCAATTCTCCTCCGTTCTGCATGAATTAAGCTGGTATGTGCTCGGATGATATGGGGCTGGGAGGTCCACTTTGTCAATTTTATAATTTCACCCTCAAAGTACCAGAATAACGGCCTTACACTGCTGTTCTGATACGTTGAGGACGAAATTAAAAACTCGACAAAGTAGACCTCCCTGCCCCATATCACCAGAGAGTTTACCAGCTTAAATCGTGCAAAACGGGTGAGAGTTGAGCTCAAAATCTCGTTCTGTAACTTTTCTTTCATTCATGAGCCGCAAAAATTCCGTTTTTGGTAGACATGTAAACAGCTACAACTTTTACGGTTCGAGGCCCGTATGTAAAGACTCACGGCCGGAAAAGGACAGCGAAATAATTTCTCATACGAGACAATCGAATAACCATCTCTAATTTAGATGGGACGATCCAGAAAAGCTGCTGGCACTGCATCGAACAGGCTTTCAGTTTGGTTCAGAAAACCATAAAACGCAGAAAGAAGTTACATAATGGTTATGTCAGATGAATACAAATAAAAGGGCAAACAACAACAACGAGCAACACGTAGTAGCCTATCCGCCTTGATCACACAGCTATGACAGCCACATCTGGATCCACACATGGCCCTTATTTCGTCGATACAGACTCACAAGCCCGTGTCCGATTCAAATCTGAATCAGATGCTTTGTTGGCATCCTTATTGTTTGGAGGGCAAGAATGCCCTCAATTCTCTCTGTCCGTCTTCGACGATTTACTTCGAATACTCCGGGATCCCGCATTCAAAATCGAGGAAATCTCCTTTACGAGTGGCGTAGACGTTCTGTGCCAAATTGCGGACAGCAGACGGCAGACCGCGCACGAGCGCTCGTGGCCGCAATCGGCTCTGACTGCCACAGTGATCACACCTATTCCATTAACCATCGTGGACCTTATTGTGGACACGATTACCGCAGATCTACCCGTAGATGCCAGCAGCTTCCCGGTCCGCCAGAGCTACAGTGATCGTTTCACGTATTCGGCACATGTGAATTTCCTGCATAAGAATGTCGAGACCCTCAGGAGCATGTGTCTTGTGCACCGATCGTGGACCAGTTCAGTGCAGCGCGCCATGCGACTAGGTGTGCAAGTTGTTGGGAGTGTTGGCTTGTACTCTCTATTCCGCAACCCTCTCGTCGGGCCCTGGACGCGGCATATCTGGTTCGACATGCCAAACTTCAAGTTCCACACAAAAGTGGAAGACAGACCTGACGAGATGTTTGCTCTCCTTGCCGCGCTGCCGCACGTAGCCCCGAATGTCGAAACCCTTGCAGTCTGGGCGCCCTTCGATGCGAATAAATTTGGCACACATGTCGTCGATGCCGTTCGCAGCCTAGCTGAATTTCAGAATTTGAAGCAGTTGACCGTCGGAAATAAATGTGGACCGTCTCGGCAGCTGCCCGACCTTTGCGAGACTGTTGCACGGATGCCGTCACTTAAACGACTGAAACTCACCGATTGGACGTATCCCAAGACCTCTCGTCATACCATCCCTGACTTCCTCAGAAAATTGTCACCATGCTCCGAACTCACAGATATCGACTTTGAGGGGAAAGCGGACAAATCGTCTTCGCAATATCTGCGCTGGCTTTTCAAGCCTTGTAAGGACTATCCATTGAAGATACTCACACTCCGTGGCTACGATCTTGTCAATGAGGAACACGGTACAGAGGATAATTTCTTGCCTTTGGCCATCCGGCCAGCGCATCCTCACATCAAAACATTGACCATAACCATAGGCACGTGTCTCGCTGACATCGAAGGAATGTACGATATCTTTCCTTTCTGTACGAAATTGCGCTCCCTGAAGTTGCGCTTTCTCAACCGCAGCAACGTTTCCTTGTTCTTTAGGTCGGAATATTCGCTACTGCTCCCTAGCTCGCTTGAAGAGCTGCACATGACTCCGAAAATCGAAGACATAGTGCGTAGGTGGGACCTATCGAGTCGCTTGGATACGCGCTTCGTTGAGATTCTCAGCACGCTCCCAAGTTTACGTGCATTTACGGTGTCTCAAATTCAGTACCAGTCTCTTTGGGACGGCCCGGAGGGTGCGGACGACGTGGATAATCCCCCCTTGAACCTGCTCAAGACTGAACGCTATTGCGCAGAGCACGGGATCAACCTCGTCCTTGTTCAACGGCCGCGCCGATAGAGGACGTGTCCTAGGGATAAAGAAGTGGAGAGTGCTGGGTTATCATTTTTTGCCGTAGAGATGACATTCCTGGACAGTGTCGGGTTTTCGGCTTTGCTCTTATTGATATTGCCAGTGAAGAAGGATTTGGGAACAAGACTGGAGCGTTTGACGAACCTTCCTCAGTACTAAGGTTCCTTGCTGGGAATCGGCTACGCTCGCTTTACCAAACGCGACTGGTCCATAAATTCCATGACGAGTACATGGTCATACATACAGTCTAACCCAGCTAAATATATACACCCAATGATTGTCCTGAGATTAGTCCTATCCGTTGAGAGAGATGTCCTGTCTTTGCGTCAAATCCCTGTGCGTCAAAGCCGTAATTGATCGTCAAAATTTTAAGGAAAAGGGCGAAACAGCAAAATGTACATGCGGGGTATACACACGAGCCATGCCTTGGGTGAGTACACAGGAGAAACAAATGCAAACAGTTTTGCCATAAATTCAGTCCTTGCGTTGTTGCGGAGGTACGGTAGGTGGAGCTTGAGAAAGTCATACGTAAAGTAGGCGACATTCTATCTCGACCACCTGCGTGACACCTTTCTTCCTTACTTTATTCCTCACTCAACATCCCACAAAGGCTCATTCTAACAGCTACATCATGAAGATATCATGTCTATGTACTGAATGATGCAGGGATTTTCAGGAAAAGAAAAGTTCTCATGAAGAAATAAGCCCGAAAAAAAAATTGATTTATCTGTACTCCAAACATCGTTTCTGCACGTTTGAGCATGGGTTGGAAAAAAATCTGCCAGAATTTGGTCGTGTTACCGTGACGCTAAATTGATTTATTTGGATGCTATTACAGCTAATTGAGAAATCGTAGGCGGATTGCATTTTTTCTCTACAGTAGGTTGCTTAGAAACGCAATATAGTTTTATTACTCCGAGACCGGTAGCACTTCCCAGCTTGGACTGCGAGCCGGCCCATGATCTGTGACACTTGTGTGACACATTTCGGTGTCGGTGTTGCGCTGCCTCAGTGTCCTCCTGCATCGTCATGGGACGCTACCATTTCATCCACCTAGAGATGTGTTTCGATATCTCACAAAACTATATTATTGCTCTCTTTTATATGTAGAATATATATCCCATCTCCAGGAAGACAGTGAATAGTGAATAAACCAAATCAATGCTGACTTTATCTCTGTGCAATTGTGCAACCAATATTGAGAGGTCGGCGAGTTGGCGACGAGACCGACATGCATCACACACAAGTCACGCATAGGCCGGCTCTCTATCTAAATCAGGAAGTAATGCCAGATTTAGAGTAATAAACTATATTGCGTTTCTAAGCAACCTACTGTAGAGAAAAAATGCAATCCGCCTACGATTTCTCAATTAGCTGTAATTATGTAATATAATCAGCCACTTGCGTTTATTTGGTAATTTCAACAGAATTCACAAAGCAACGTTATCGGGCTACACCACAAATATCCTCACTAGCTATTATGGAAAAGAATATGAGTTGTTCCTACCTCAATCATGGAAGAAATTGCCAACACAAATGTCTAGCTTAGCCTTTATTTTCTCTTTTATACTACCGTATAGTACTGCTACAACATGTATGACTGCAAAACACAGTAAAATCTGTCTTCGAAAAGGTGTTTTCGTCTGATTTGATTGATTTCTATGTTTCCCAAAAAAAAAATCCGCCCAAGCCGAAGATTTGGCCGCGTGACCGTGACATGTCACGGTGGTCGAGATAGAATGTCGCCTACCTTACATGCAAACGCGCAGAACGAGTTTTTGAGCTAAATTCTCCTCCGTTCTGCACGATATAAGCTGGTATGTGCTCGGATGATATGGGGCTGGGAGGTTTACTTTGTCGATTTTCTAATTTCACCCTCAAAGTACCAGAATAACGGCCTTACATTGCTGTACCGATACGTTGAGGACGAAAATAAAAAATCGACAAAGTAGACCTCCCATCCCCATATCACCCGAGAGTTTACCAGCTTAAATCGAGCAAAACGGGTGAGAATTGAGCTCAAAACCTCGTTCTGCACCTTTTCTTTCATTCATGAGCCGCAAAAAGTCCGTTTCTGGTAGACATGTAAGCAGCTACAAATGCACACTCTTTTGGTTCGAGGCCCGTATAAAAACTCACGGCCGGAAAAGGACAGCGAAATAATTTTTCATACGAGACAACCGAATAACCGTCTCTAAGTTAGATGGGACGATCCAGAAAAGCTGGTTACATTGCATGGAACATTTTTTCAACTTCGTTCAGAAAACCGCGCAGAAAGGAGTTACATAATGGTGTATAACAGATGAATACAAACAAAAGGACAAACAACAACAACGCGCCCGCGTAGAGGTTGATCATACAGCTATGACAACCACATCTGGATCCACACATGGCCCATATTTCGTCGATACAGACTCACAAGCGCGAGTCCGATTCAAATCTGATTCCGATGCTTTGTTGGCATCCTTATTGTTTGGAGGGCAAAAACGACCTCAATTCTCTCTGTCCGCCTTCGACGATTTACTTCGAACACTCCGGGATCCTACATTCAAAATCGAGGAGATCTCCTTTACGAGCGGCGTAGACGTTCTGTGCCAAATTGCGGACAGCAGACGCCAGATTGCGCACGAGCGCTCGTGGCCGCAATCGGCTCTGACTGCTCCAGCGATCACACCTATTCCATTAATGATCGTGGACCTTGTTGTGGACACGATTACCGCAGATCTACCCGTAGATGCCAGCAGCTTCCCGGTCCGCCAGTATTACAGTGATCGTTTCACGTATTCGGCACATGTGAATATCCTGCATAAGAATGTCGGGACCCTCAGGAGCATGTGTCTTGTGCATCGATCGTGGACCAGTTCAGTGCAGCGCGCCATGCGACGAGGAGTGCAAGCTATTGGGAGCTTTGGCTTGTATTCTCTATTCCGCAACCCGCTCTTTGGCCCCTGGACTCGGCATATCTGCTTCGACATGCCAAACTCCGATTTCTACGCAAAAGTGGAAGACAGACCTGACGAGATGTTTGCTCTCCTCGCTGCGCTGCCGCACGTAGCCCCGAATGTTGAAACCCTTGCACTCTGGGCACTCTTCGATGCATACGAGTTTGGCCCACATGTTATCGATGCCATTCGCAGCCTAGCGGATTTTCAGGACTTGGAGCAGTTGACCGTCGGAGATTGGTGTGGACAATCTTGGCAGCTGCCCGACCTTTGCGAGACTGTTGCCCGAATGCCGTCACTTAAACGTCTGAAACTCATCGATTGGACGTGCCCCGAGGCCTCTTCATCTACCGTCCCTGACTTCCTCAGCAAACTGTCACCATGCTCCGAACTCACAGATATCGACTTTGAGGGGAAAGCAGATAAATCGTCTGAGCAATATCTGCGCTGGCTTTTCCAGCCTTGTAAGGACTATGCATTGAAGAATCTCACACTCCGTGGCTACGATCTTGTCAATACGGAACACGGTACAGAGGATAATTTCTTGCCTTTGGTCATCCGGCCGGCGCTTCCTCACCTCAAAACATTGACCATGATCATGAGCACGTGTCCCTCTGACGTTTTTCCTTTCTGCACGAAATTGCGCTCCCTGTGGTTGCGCTTCCTCTACCGCGACAACTTTTCCTTGTTCCTTGAGTCAGAATATTCGCTACTGCTTCCCAACTCGCTTGAAGAGCTGCACATCACTATGGACACCCAAAACTGTACACGTAATTGGGATGGCTGGGATACGCGCTTCGTTGAGATTCTCAACACGCTCCCCAGTTTGCGTGCGCTTATGGTGGATAATATCCCCTTAAACTGGCCCAAGACCGAACACTATTGCACAGAGCACGGGATCAACCTCGTCATTCATCTTTAGCGGTCCGCGCCTAGGATCCGAATTACCCCCGTGTGCTGTGTGCTAGATGGAGTGCAGGATTATGACGCATATGTTTTTTGTGCTCTGGAGACGATACGTATCCCCCCCGCGTGTGCTGAGGAAACGGAGAGTGTGCATGATTGTGATATTTTTGCTCTAGAGACAATATGTGCGGGCAGCGTACGTCTTCGCGAGTTGCTCTCATTATTGAGGGAGGGATCTGGAGGGAATGGCAGGAACGGTCTCGTGTCCAGAATCGGGATTTGATGTGCGCGCGCGCGCGCGTGTGCGTGTGTTTTGTTTTTCGTACGGCCGTTCGGGGTCTGCGCAAACGGAGCTACTTCCTTGGTCGGGCTTCCTGCATGTAACTCCATACGGTGGGCACACACGACGACAATGCGTACTTTGGCGTAAGGGCGCAGTAACGAAACAGGGAGTTGTTTTTTTTTGCGTTCGACAAAGCCTATCTATGTACACATCCCTGCACACGCGGATCTACTACAGCGCCCCGCAGCCCCCCTCCCCTCCCTTCAGATAGGTAGGCAAGAATTAATAACATACCCATCTCCGTCCGACAAAAAAAGGGGCAAAAGGCAAAAAGCAAAAAAAGACGAACAAAGAACAAAAAAAGGAATTAAAAAAAGAAAAAAAGAAACGCCTTCTCACGCGCTCATAAGCCCCGACGCCTCCGTGCGCTGCATCACGTCCAAGAAGCGCGCCCACTCGCCCTGCCCAAAGCCCACCGACGCGCCCCACATCGCGACGTCCTCCCCGCCCCCGGTGCCCCCGCCGCCCGCCACCGCCGACGGCGGCGGCGTCGGCAGGCCCGGCGTCACGCCGCCGCCCGCGAACCCCGCGCCTCCACCGCCGAAGTAGTCCATCCCCGCGCTCGGGGATACGAGCCCGCTGAGCTGCTGCTGCTGCTGCGGCGGCGGTGCGCGCGAGTACGGCGGCGCGGGCGCGAGCGCGAGCTGCTGGTGCTGGTGCTGGTGCTGCTGCATATGCGGGTCCGCCGGGAACGCGCTGCGCAGCGTGCCCGGCGAGCCCGCGCTCCCCGCGCTGCTGCGCGGCGACGCGTGCTGCGAGCGCGTGCCCGTGCTCGAGTCGTGGTACGGGAACGCGAGGCTCTTCACGAGCGCAATCACCTGCGCCCTCCGCGCCTCGCCGCCGCCTCCGCCTCCGCCCTCCCCTCCATACTCAAATCCAGAACCGGGCCCGGACCCGGAGTCGAGGTCCGCGGGGTCGTACAGCGGCGCGAGCGCCGCGAGCATGTCGCCCGCCTTGTCCGCGATGGGCACGCCGCGCGCGCGCGCGAGGAGCGCGCGCACGCGGCGCACGTTCGCGCGGAAGAGGCCCGCGCCCGGCTGCGCGGGGTCCGCCGCGAGCTGCAGCGCGAAGAACATCGCCGCGGAGAAGCAGTGGAACGGGCCCCAGTGCGTGTGCGAGCCGACCCAGCCGCCGGCCGCGCCGCCGTCGGGCGAGAGGGAGGAGGGGGAGGAGGCGGGCGTGGCTTGCGCGACGAGCTGGATGAGCCGGTCTGCGGCGCTTGCGGCGGTGTCGAGCGCTTGTGCGGTGCGCGCGTGGTGCTCGTGGTTCTGCGCCTGTGCGTGCGCGGGTGGCGCCGTGCCGCCGCCCTTGCCTCCGGAGGCGGCGGGGTGCCCCTTTTTGTGCGGCACGGGCGCGGGCGCCGGCGGCGGCGTGGGCGCGGGCGCGGTGGCGTACGGCCGGTGGAGCGTGAAGCGGATGTGGTAGAAGGACGTGCGGACGAGCACGCTGAGCACGCCGAGGCGCATGTCGGCGGGGATGGGGCTCGCGAGCGCGCGCGCGAGGCGGTACTCGTCCACTGGGCGGGCCCACAATATATTAGTATTGAATTCGCAGAGAGAGAGAAGGGAGGGGGGCGTCGCGCACGCACGGTCGAGCTCCGGGGGGAGGTCCTCCATCCACGCGACGAGCGCCTTGTCGAGCGCGAGCACGCGCGCGTAGGGCACGGGCCGGATGGAGACGGCGTCGTCGACGATGTCGCCGAGGATGTCCGCGAGGCGGAACATGGTGATGTTCGGGAGGAACATGCGGGGGTCCCCGCCGTCGCCGGCGCCGGCGTCGCCGAGCGCGGCGGGCATGCGCGTGTCGAAGTGGTGCGCGGCGACGGAGAGCGGGCGGCCGAAGAGGAAGCACTGCCAGCGCTCGAGGAGGATGACGTGCCACCAGGCCCAGCGGCGGCGGTCCGCGAGGGCGCGGGGCATGCGCCACTTGTCGGGGTCGCGGTGGAGGCCGAGCGCGGTGCCGATGCTGACGAGCTCGCCGCGCAGCGCCCAGATCTCCTCGCTCTCGTCCTTGGAGAGCGTGAGGTAGTGCGTGCGCAGGAGGAGCAGCTCGACGAGCTCGAGCGAGAGCGTGCGGCTCTCGGCGCGGTAGCGCGCGAGCGCGGCGCACGCGACGCCGTAGAAGCGCTCGCCGACCGCCGCGCGCGCGTCGGGGTCCGCGCCGGCGCCGCCCAGGCCGGCGGCGGCGCTTCCCGGCGGCGCGAGCGCGGCGAGCAGCGCGTGGCGCGCGGGGAGGTAGCGCACGGCGACGGCCATGACGGCGGCGAGGGTGGCGAGGACGAGGCGGTCGGCGGAGGCGCAGGCCTTGAAGCGCGCCCAGGCGGCGGCGAAGGCGGGCGGGTGCACGTGGCGGTACATCCAGTTGCAGAAGGAGAGGTAGTAGTCGACGAGCCCGTCGATGACGTGGATCGCGGGGAGCGCGGCGAGCAGGTCGTCGTCGAACCCGCGCGAGACGTCTGTCGGCCCGCTGCCCCCGGCGCCCCCGGCGCCGTTGCCGTTGCCGCCGCTGTCGGTGGTGTCGGACGCGAAGTCGGAGTCGGCGCCGCCGCCGGAGCCGGACGCGTCGTGCTCGTGCTCGTGCTCGGCGCTGCCCTCGCGCGCGCCGGCGCCGCTGCCGGCTTTGAGGGAGAAGAGCAGCGTCGCGGTGGAGGTGGGGCCGGCGTAGAAGCCGCCGCGGCCCTTCTCTGCGAGGACGCCGGGGAGGTCGGCGTCGTGCTGCTCGAGCTTGAGCGCCGCACTACCGCCGCTGCCGTCGCGCACGAGGGGCGTGCGCGCCGACGCCGCCGCCGAGCCCGGCGCGTGCGGGTCGGAGGAGCGGGAGCCGCGGATGACGTAGGCCTCGAGGGTGGCGAGCGACTGGCGCATGCGCGCGATCTCGTTGTGCGGGTCGATGCCGTTCCGCCTGTGTGTTCATAGAATATATTTAATATTAATGTTAATATTGATGATGGGGTTAGTGGACGGAGTGCGGAGGGACGGACCGGTGGCTGCTTTCGTCCTTGCCGTCGCTGTAGCACTGTGATGCGGTACCTGGGCAGAACACGGGCCGTCAGTCAGGTCTGCGCTGCGCGGGGGACGGGGCCAGCGGGGGGAAAGAGAGAAAGATGGCACACCTCTAAGCACGCAGGAGGAGCAGGGACGCGCTCTGGCCGTCGGTCAGAACGTGTGTAATGGGAGGCGGATAGCGAGAAAGGGACGCACTTGTCGCATTTCAGCTTGCTGGTGCGGCAGGGCGCGCAGTTGATGGCCTTGCGGGCGCGCTTTGTGGGCGGGCGGTGTGTGCTGCTACCGCTCGGGGCATCGGACTCGTCGACGTGCTCGGGGGACGGGTGCTTGTTAGTAGCAGCACCAGAACCGGAAGCAGAAGCAGAACCGGAAGCGGAAGCAGAGGCTGCAGCGACGGGGGCAGGCTGGACGGGGACGGGGGAGGGATGCATGGGCAAGGACAAAGGACCGTTCTGTTCTTTTTTTTTTGGAAGGGAAGCTGCGCAGGTTAAAGTACGCGACTCGTTGGATCGGGAGGGCGGACTGGCAACGCGTTCTGGCCGGGAGCATTTTATGTCGTTCTGTTCCTTTCTGAGGATTCTCGCGCAAGGGTCTTGTTTATCCACGGCTTCCGCGGGGGCTGTGTCTGGGGGACATGCGACATGATGGCCGTTTCCGTTTCCGAGGATGGGTTAGATGCAGACATAGTCACAGAGGCAGACACAAAGGCTGAGGCAGGGACAGAGGCAGAGGCTGACGCGCTTCGCAGTCTCGCCGTGTCCAGATGAAATTACTCTCGTCGAGATGGGTGGAGCACGCGCCCGGTCCGTTCCCCCGCGACTTGCTCTTGACCAGGGCACGTCCCGGAAACTCCGAGGAGGACGGCTTCTGTGTGATGATGATCGTACCATGGCTCGTAGCAGCACGTCGCGACACAAAGGCTATTTGCCTCGACGATCTAGACCCTCTGATGTCATCTGACACGTCAGAACTCTATTTTTTTATTGCCTTTTATTTGCACTTTACTTAACTTTATTTTTATTATTTTTATATTCTATTTGACTTGCCTTTCTGTGGCTTGTGATCTTTGCCTATCTGCCATATCATATCGGAAACTCTATCGCGGAACTTACTCTGCCACCGTCTCTTCAGGATTCTGCTCAACTATGTGTCTGACTTGCCGTCGACTTCACCGATCTGCAGCCTCACCAGCTCATAACATCTGCATCCGCAGACTCCACTTCACCTCCGCTCTCAAATCGAAGCAGTTTCTTCGCCTTCGTGGCGCGGGAACCTCACTTTAAGCTTTCACCGCGTCCAATTCGAAAAAACCCAGGTCCAAACCAAAACCAAAAAACCCTTGGTACAGAGTCTAACATTATCAACGAGACAAATCCTGCGACGCACCCGAGTGCAATAACGTACGTACGAATACAACCACAGGCCCTGCCCCGCATCTATTCCGAGCGCATTCCGCACCATCAGCCAAATCCGCTGCGAAAATCGTAAATCGAGGGTACTGCCAATCCACCCGGCGAAAGCGCGCGCGCTAATGGCAAGTCCACCCCCTCCGGTTCCTCCCTAACCGCCCGTCCTCGGGAACTCCCCCTCGTATTGGGTGCTCACTCGTTCTCTAATTTTACAGGAGGCAGCGCAGGTGCTCTTTGTGCGCAAACTCTGTTTTTTTCTGCTTGCTTTCCTCTTTTCCTCGACGGCGGTGTTAGCTTTTTTGCTTTTCTTGAGCGGCAGGTGCTACGCCCGAGGACGCACGCTTCTCCCCGGGAGGCTTGGCGGCTCTCGCGGGATTGGGATTGTCAATGTCTGTTTGCTTTGCTCTCGTTCTTCGGCGATTGTACAATGTACATCGTGTACGTACGCGCGTCCCGTCGCACCAGCCAACAACGGCACCAACAACAACAACAACAACAACGAATGACGACGACACGTTCACGGCGGTGTTAGGGCTAGCCGTGAATGCGAATGTGTTTTCTTGGCACGGAAGTCCGCCTCTGGAAGAAGCTCCAGACTCCGCGCGCGCCGTACAAAGCACACAAAGCACACAAAGCACACAAAGAGACAAAGAGACAAACGAACAAAGAAACAAAGAAACACCCTGCCGAAGACGAAGACGCAGACGCAGACGGAGGCCGCTCGCGGCCTAAAGCGCCCGCTATTCCGGATCTCCCTCGAGGTGCAACAGGCAGCCACGCACGCCTGCGCCTCTCGTACAACAGATATATGTATTTATCCACGCACCTGCGAACCACCACGCTCGTGTTCCTCTCCGGCGCGCAAATGTTTTCTTGGCACGGAAATCCCCCTCTGAAATCTGAAAAAGAAGCACCAGATTCCGCGTACCGTACACGGAAACAAACAAACAAACAAACAAACAAACAGCGCGCCGAAGACGAAGTACGCAAGCCAAGGCCAAGCCGCTCGCTCGCGTGCCTAAAGCGCCTGCCTGCTACTTCCGAATCTCGAATCTCGAATCTCGAATCTCGAATCTCACTCCCGAGTGCGACAGCTCACGCGCGCGCGTTCTGCGCCTCTCGTCGAACATATACATACACACACACACACGTTTTGATCCACACACCTGCGAAGATCGAGTAACGGCGTGCACGCCAAGAGAGCCAGCCACGGTGCGCCTATCGCGCTTATTGCGCCTCCTCTCAGGCGGTGTGGGAGTGGGAGTGGGATTGGGAGAGGCAGAAGGGCCTATCAACGAAGAAGTGCCAAAATTCCGCGTACACAGAAGCAAACAAACAAACAAACAACGCACCGAAAGACACAAGCCACTCTCCCCGAAAGAAAAAACGATAGTTCCCGCCCAACGCGCCTAATATCCCGAGTAGTCTCGCTTGAGCGCCGACAGCTCATGCATAGCTCTCTGCCTCTCGTCGACACATACATATATTTGTAACCTGCGCACCTGCGAGAATCGGGAAACGGAGTGCACGCCAAGAGACGGGCGGGTTTGCGCCCCGCGCGCGTGGACGCGCTTCGCAGTGCGCCCAGCCACGCGTGCGCGCGCCTATCGCGCCTATCGCGTCTCCTTTCGGACGGCGTGGGTGTGGGAGGGCAGCCGTGGTTCGTCGAAAAAGAAGCCCTCGCGCGCGCGCCACGCAATCCGCTCTATACAGGGAGCGAGCCCCTCGACCCTCGCCCCTCGATATGGGAAGCCGTCGAAGCGCGCGGGGGTTCGCTGCGCCGTGCGCTGGTTCTGCCTATCTACTCTATTCTATCCTCTCCTACTCTATCCTACTCTATTCTGTTCTGTTCTATTCAAATAGTATCGTCCGCCGCTTTTACTTTGACGCGAGGGTCCGGACGGCGGGTGTTCGGTTTTCTCTTCTTCTTCTTATTCTTGTGTCTGTCCGGGGATGCGTTGCGGCCGAGAACGCGATCGGGCAGCCGGCGGCGGCGGCGGCGGGTATGCATTCTCTTCCTCACCCTCAGTTTACGGCAGCACGCCAGGGGGACACGTTCGTGGCCCCTCGACCTCGACGTTCTTCTCACACGAAAACGGAGGAGAAATCTCCAAACAAGCTCCAAACTCCGCATACACGAAAAACGAGCAGTCTACTCGTCCGAACGTAGCCGCACTGCAGCATCTGATCTCAAAGCGCCCCCTCCGCGAGCGGCGAGCCCGAACGACTGGCGCGATGGCGCGATTGCGCCCCCCACGCGTCTCGTTCTGGACGGTTGATAAGCACGCTCTGCGAACGAGAAAGAATCGAGTGGCTTGGCTGCGCCTGCGCACGCCAAGGCGCCTCCACCCGCAACCCGCAGCCCCGCGAGAGAAACTGGCGCGTGGGCAACGGGCGGGCGAAGGGTTCTGCGGTATGCCATGCCAGCCACGGCGCGGGGTGCCTATCGCGCCTATTGTGTCTCCCTTCGAACGGTGTGGGAAGGGCAGCGCGCGCCGGCCTGGTGCCTGGTGTCTTCTATCTTCCTTGCCACGCAGGTCGCGGTCGCAATCGCAATCGTGCGTTCGTGCGCTCAACTCTAATCGTGCCCTTGCCCTCCGCTGGCACGGCGTGGGAGCTATCTATGCACGTGTACTACCACTACCTCCTCCGGCGCGCGCACGCGCGAAATAGGAAAAGAAAAAAGAAAAAAAGAAAAAGAAAAAAAAAGTGCGCGATCTCTGTTTGGAGGCGGGGGGCGCGCAGAAGCGCCGTGTCTCGATGTGCGCGCGCCCTCGTCTTCGCCACGGCACGTATGGTCTCCCGCCTCTGGCCTGAATCCCACGTACCCCGCTTCTCGCCCCTCTGCTTTGTGCTGCGCTGGTCCGACGGGACCCCATTCGCAGGGCGCGCCTTTCCTCGTGCGTCCCCCTTCCTCCCTCTGCCTTGTGCCCTTTCTGCCTGCTCCGCTGCGCGTCTTCGGGCTCAATCAGTCAATCCGAGCCGGATATGTTTTTATTTTGTTTATTTTTCTTGCTGTAGGTCGATCCCCTCCTCTTCTGGCTTTGGCTATATCATTGCACAGACTTGTCTGCCAGATCATCTCCTCATCTCAAGCCCGCCATGGTGCTATACTTGCTATCTACGACGGCTTTAGGATGGGTGCGGCACCTCCTTTCTCGATTGCCTTTCTCTTCTCCTACAAATTCACAAAGTGGTGTCTGAATCCTAACGCTTTCTCGATTGCCTTTCTCATCTTCTCCTACAAATTCAGAAAGAGGTGTCTGAATCCTAACACTTTCTCGATTGCTTTTCTCTTCTTCTCCTACAAATTCACAGAAAGGCGTCTGCATCCTAACATTCGCAGTGCGATCAAGTGCGTTGTATTGGCTATTTCGCACGTACGTATACCCGCCAGCTCTGCGCCCTTTCTTCGAGCTTCGAATTCGCTCGATCTCCCGCCCGTAAACCAACGGCCTGCAAGGACACACAAAACGCACACCCGTATCTCCTGAATTTCACCTGTGGGATGCCTGCGGAGGGCCGCAGGCGCTCTCTTCTCTGCGTGCCCAGGGACCAGGGCCCGGCGTATGCAAATCCTCTTCCGCCGAAAGCCTGATTTCTTCGCAGAGCGCCCCGCGCGCCTAAAGCGACGCTTCTATCGCGCAGCCCCCTGCTTCTCTGAGCGATCTGTATCTGGCGGCGTGCTTCTTGATTTTCAATGCTTTGCGCTGCTCTCTCCGACGGGACGCCACCTGTGCCTCCGTTCCGCCTTATCGCGCGCCGACTGACACACGTTGCGCGTTTTCTTCTGCATGGTTTTCCTTATGCGTTCGTCCACCCGCCGCAAACACCATAGGTTCAAAGAAAAAAGCCGGGTCTTCTAGGTATGTCTGTATCTTTTTGTTCGTCATTTACTACGAAGCATCCCTTCCATTCCGATTATTGCAAACTTGTCAACTGTATCAGACCCATCGTAGACCCGTGTGCTATAATTACTATCTACGTACTATGGCATTCAGATGGGCATTCAATCGTTCTCGTTTGACCTTTGTTTTTATTCTTCTTCTTCTTTTCCTGCAATTTGTTTACAAATTCGCTAAGAAACGTCGCTTGCCTAGCGGACATTTAATTCCTTTCCGTGAACCAACGGCGCGACATTCAAATAGTTCATGCTTTCCTGCTAGTATTTCAGTGATGCGAAGCCCGTTACACATTGCACGGATCACCGTTAGCGTGCGACAACGGGCATCTTTTATTCTTTTTTTTTCTTTCTTTATCTCCAGCCTGGTTAGGCCAAGCGCAAATCACTCTTCATTTTTGAGTTCCGCAATTATGCGCCTAACGCTTCGCGGAGCGTCCCGCGCCTTCGAAACCGTGCGATCGCCACGTCGTATGGCGTATGGCGTGTTGTTCCCACCGCGCCCATGTCGCACTTCCCCTTCTCAGATCTCTGCGCTGCTTCGCATGCCCGGAACGTTCCACTCGCCAATGCCGTTGTACGGGCTGCGTTTACGGCATAGTGTCCTATCCATTTATTCCCGGGATACCGCAGGCTCCACGCACAGCCGCCCGCGCCCAGATCGTCCTGCAAGCACAGACGCCGGCGTGCGTCATCTCGACGGGGGTTCTCTATTACTACGTTTGTGCCCGATCTGGTGCAGGGACGCAGCGCTGCTTCCGAGTCTCGTAACGCGCTTCGGAAGCCGGAGGGCCCTGGGGCGCCCGCGCCCGCTCTCCCGCCGCACGGTCCGCTGCGCGCTTTCTGCCTTCCGCTTTCCACTTTCTGCGCTCCACTGGGGCCGTCCCGTGTGGACCACTGCGCCGAGTGCGGAAGCCACTCTTGATCTGGTTGGTTTCTTGTGCGCCTAGCCCACCGAAGCTAAGCTTTCAAGTGCCGCAAGTGGCACCCGCGATCTCTTCTCGTTTATCTTCCTCGTGCACATTACGCTTCTGCATCTCTGCTTTCGGATCTGTCTCATTACGTCGGCTCAGCTTGTGCAACCGAGGTTGTCAGGTTGTTTCAACTATCACCAGGCCGCCAAGCCTTGCATCTCTATCTTTTAGGACTTCGAACGAATACATTGGAAATTAAATTAAACACTAGATAACACGGCCTGTGAGACATGCGCAGCAGGGAGTGCCTGCAAACTCACACAGTGCGGGCATGTATTTCTTCCGCGGCTTCCAAACTCGCTGTATGTCGTTTCTTCTTCAACGAGACCGGATGTCTGCGTTTCCACCCCTCGTCGTATGCGTGCATTTAACCACCGGCTCGCCCCTGCCCGAGTCTGTGCGTAATGGAGCATATATAAATAAGCTGCTTGGCGTTTATCGCGCGATACACAGCAGCTGTGGCATGAAGCGTGCAAGCCTAATGGTAACCGTATCATTAAACATGCAGAGAACTTGGAGTAAGCCTCCGGAAGACTAGCCGGCAACTCCGACGACTTGATTCGCCCCTAGTGGCTCTCCAGACTCTCCGGGCCTCCAATCCGCCCACGATACGCTCTCGCAGGGAGGTTGAACCTTCCAAGTGAAGTTCGCGCCATCGCGCCACATACGGGTAGGTCAGAGTAGTCTTCGACACACCTTTAAAAGGAAGTCCGTTCCCTCATCGTTTCGCAACACGTGACTGACCATTGTCGCTGCCAGCTCAACTCATTTACTCAAAAGATTGGCACGTAGTTTTTGTTTCTCATATGTATCTAGGGCAAAGGCTCGCATATCTATAAGGCATTTCTTGACTTTTGTGTGAGCGACGCAGACGGGAACCACCTTCCTTTTTTAGGGGGGCAGAAGACTTTTCCGACCCAGAAAGGGAAGACAACGTGGGATCCGCGCCGCTGCGGAACGAGTTACGTAATTGCCTGTGGCTCTGGCAGCGTTGCAACGAGCACGATACCGCTCTCAGCCCGCTCAGGCTGTCTGCCGTCGCCTAAACGTCTGGTCAATCGATGAGAGCTGCACCAATTACGCTTTATCCTCCCCTCCTCTTCCTCCATCCACTAGACGATGTCCAGACGAGCTCTGCAAGCGCTCTGCGTTCTCCTGGTCGCGACGGCATGTCTTGGTACTCCTGCGAAACGCCCTGACGAAGACTCCTTTTGGCACGAAGATGGCGGCTTAACGCAAGTGCATCTGTCCGAAGATGATCCCGAGCTTGGGTGGTTTGATCCCAGGGTGAATGGCGGACGCATGCTCGACGTATGTTCTAAGAAGCGTCTCCGATAGAGTTCGAATGCGCTGATGCATGTGCATCTTAGTTCACGACTCGCCATCTCGGAGAGCCCTTGAACGTGATTATCTCCGCCCACTCTGACCCGTTCATTCTCACCGAGACGGGCTTGCACTACTACGCGAAGTGAGCACGTCCGACTCCTAGCAAGGCAGGGATGTCTTATTCATCCGTCTATGTAACCCTCCTCCAGGTCGATTGGGTTTTCCGAAGAGTGCCTGGGGTTACACTACGGGAACATTCATCTTGCCGATCTAGGAGATGGTGATGGGCGTAAGGACGAGCAGTTTCTGGCGCGCCAATATTACTTTCCTGTATGGGGGACATGCTGGGAAAGCGTTGCCGGTAAGCAACTGGATTTGCTTTCTTCTCTTTTTCCCTATGCAAAGCGAGACTTCTCTGGCCTGAGTGATCCCATCGTCGTCACTTCGACATGGACGCGAGACATTTTCGCTTTTTGCCGTATTATTTAAGGGCATTCACGAAGGTGTTATGCGCCATTGTCAATGAACAGATGGGAGTCACTATTCCAACCTCTCGTTCTTTCCTTCTTGCGATATATACAAGCTGACGAGTAATCCCCGCGGACGTCGTTCCACTTAGGTGGCAACCACTTCCGTGCGTGGAAGCAGAATGGCACGGTCGCGAATAGTGGCGCCTGGTTCCTCGGGTGAGACTGCATTGTTACTCTGTTCAAAAGACTGCTCGCGGAACTAATTGCGCTTCTGTCCTTCCTTGACGCTTAATTCTCCTTCTTAACTCTATGATGCCTTTGTTCGTTCATCTTTACACTGCATCGTTTGTCGGACCGAATACCCATTTAATGCCGATGTCATCTTGCGCATCGCAGTGCCTCGAAGGAAGAGGTATGTTTCGTTTCCAATGAAAAGCTTGGACAACATTGACAACAAATGCCCCAATTGCATTGTCGTCACATCGCGTCGCGACCTCGTTTTTGGTCTCCCCCCGCCTCTTAAACCCCGCATCTAGGACTCGAGCAAGAACCATATGATCGTCGACGATGGGTACAACATCGGGCGTGACTGGCTCGTGCACAAGGCGACCGAAGGCAGCCATTGGAATAGCATATGGTGGCGTGCGGACGTCGTATGGAACGAGAACGACTTGCTACACCCGGGCAAAGAAGGTGAGGGGAAGTGAAGTTTTGATTCTAAAGAGGAACGGCCGACGGCCTTTCGGGATATGAGGGACGGGAAGTGTGGAGAGGGGCGGGGAGGGACGAATGGCTGATCTGATCTGAAGAATGCCAAGAATCCGAGAGTCTAGGTCAGAAGCCCAGTGCACATCTACTCCGCCTCGACTATACCGGTAGGAGCTATGGCGTGTACTAGTGTCACTCCTCACTCCCACTCCATCTTTCAAGCATCCGCAGCCCGTCCCGAACCCCGTTCTTCCTCCAAGGCAGCTGTCATACACAGGGTCGCACAATGGGCTCTCCCTTTTTTAATCCGTTCCGTTCTAGACTTTCCTCCTGTTTTACTGATGCATCTCTACTCCTCTCAACAGGCGTCAATCATGCAATAGAGCAAGACGGGCGCGTCGCCATACTTATCGTAAACCGCGTCTAATTCCGCACTTCACCTAAGCTCGTAGACTTCTTCAAGCTCCACCTGTTCACCGTACCTCCGCAACAACGCAAGGACTGGATTTTTGGAAAGACCTTTTGCATTTGTTTCTCCTGTGTACTCACCCAAAGCATGGCTCGTGTGTATACCCCGCATGTATATTTTGCTATTTCGCCCTTTTCCTTCCGATTTTTGACGATCAGTTACGACTTTGACGCACGGGGATCTGACGCAACGACAGGAAATCTCTTTCAATGGATCTCAGGACAATCATTGGGTGTATATATTTAGCTGAGTTAGACTGTATATATGACTATGTACTCGTCATGGAATTTATGGACCAGTTGCGTTTGGTAAAGCAAGCGTAGCCGATTCCCGGCAAGGGACCTTGGTATTGAGGAAGGTTCGTCAAACGTTCCAGTGTTGTTCCCAAACCCTTCTTCACTGGCAATATCAATAAGAGCAAAGGCGAAAACCCGACACTGTCCAGGAATGTCATCTCTACGGCAAAAAATGATAACCCGGCACTCTCCACTTCTTTATCCCTAGGACACGTCCTCTATCGGCGTGGGGGCGATTCAGTACTGGACGTGGGCCGTTGAACAAGGACGAAGTTGATCCCGTGCTCTGCGCAATAGCGGTCAGTCTTGGGCAGGTTCGAGGGGAAAATCTTGTCCTCCCGGTCGAGCCAATGAAACTGAGGCACCATAAGTGCACGCAAATTGGAGAGCGTGCTGAAAATCTCAACGAAGCGCGTATCCAAGCCACCCGATAGGTCCCACATACGTGTCGCAAAAGACATGTCTTCGATTTTCAGAGTGATGTGCAGCTCTTCAAGCGAGTTGGGAAGCAGTAGCGAATATTCTGACTTAAGGAACAAGGGAAAGTCGTCGCAATCGAGGAAGTGCAACCTCAGGGAGCGCAATTTCGTGCAGAAAGGAAGGATATCGCACATTCCTTTGGTTTCAACGTAAAGATCTACGACAAGGGTCAGTGTCTCGAGCTGAGGAAGCGCCGGCTGGATGACCTGAGGCAATGAATAATCCTGTGTACCGTGTTTCCTGAGAAAATTCCAGCTATGGAATGTGAGCATCTTCAGTGCATAGTCCTTACAGGGTTGAAAAAGCCAGCGTAGATATTGCTCAGACGATTCATACGCATTTCCACTAAAGTTGATTTCTGTGAGTCTAGAGCCTGGCGACAGTTTGCTGAGGAAGTCAGGGACGGTAGATGGAGAGAATATGGGGCACGTCCAGTCGGTGAGTTTCAGACGTTTAAGTGACCGCATTCGTGCAACAGTCTCGCAAAGGTCGGGCAGCTCCCGAGATGGTCGACAACGATTTCCGACAGTCAACTGCTCCAGGTCCTGGAAATCCGCTAGGCTGCGAATGGCATCGATAACATGTGGGCCAAACTCATCTGCATCGAAGAGTGCCCAGACTGCAAGGGTTTCTACATTCGGGGCAACGTGCGGCAGGGCAGCAAGGAGAGCAAACATTTCGTCAGGTCTGTCTTCCGCTTTTGTATGGAACGTCAAGTCTGGCATGTCGAAACAGATATGCCGAGTCCAGGGGCCAAAGAGCGGGTTGCGGAATAGAGAGTACAAGCCAAGGCTCCCAATAACTTGCACTCCTCGTCGCATGGCGCGTTGCACTGAACTGGTCCACGATCGGTGCACAAGACACATGCTCCTGAGGGTCTCGAGATCATTGTGCAGGAAATTCACATGCGTCGAATGCGTGACACGATATCCATCTTCCTGGTTGACTGAAAAGCTATTGGCATCCACGGGTAGATCTGCGGTAATCGTCTCCACAACAAAGTCCACGATGGTTGGTGGAATAGGTGTGATCGCTGTGGCAGTCAAAGCCGATTGCGGCCAGGAGCGTTCGTGCGTAGTCTGACGTCTGCTATTTGAAATTTGGCGCAGAACATCTACGCCGCTCGTGAAGGAGATCTCGTCGATTTTGAATGCGGGATCCCGGAGTACCCGAAGTAAATCGTCGAAGGCGGATAGAGAGAATTGAGGACGTTTTTGCCCTCCAAACAATAGGGATGCCAACAAAGCATCCGATTCAGAACTGAATCGGACACAGGCTTGTGAGTCTGTATCGACGAAATATGGGCCATGTGTGGATCCAGATGTGGCTGTCATAGCTATGATCAAGGCTGATAAACCTCTACGCGTTGCGTGTTGTTGTTGTTGTTTGACCTTTTGTTTGTACTCATCTGACATAAATCATTATGTAACTTCTTTCTGCGTTTTGTGGTTTTCTGAACCAAACTGAAAGCCTGTTCGATGCAGTGCCAAGCAGCTTTTCTGGATCGTCCCATCTAACTTAGAGACGGTTATTTGATTGTCTCGTATGAAAAATTATTTCGCTGTCCTTTTCCGGCCATGAGTTTTTATATACGGGCCTCGAACCAAAAGAGTGTGCATTTGTAGCTGTTTACATGTCTACCAAAAACGGACTATTTGCGGCTCATGAATGAAAGAAAAGGTGCAGAACGAGGTTTTGAGCTCAATTCTCACCCGTTTTGCTCGATTTAAGCTGGTAAACTCTCGGGTGATATGGGGATGGGAGGTCTACTTTGTCGATTTTTATTTTCGTCCTCAACGTATCGGTACAGCAGTGTAAGGCCGTTATTCTGGTACTTTGAGGGTGAAATTAGAAGCTCGACAAAGTAGACCTCCCAGCCCCATATCATCCGAGCACATACCAGGCAGAACGGAGGAGAATTTAGCTCAAAAACTTGTTCTGCGCGTTTGCATGTAAGGTAGGCGACATTCTATCTCGACCACCGTGACTTGTCACGGTCATGCGGCCAAATCTTCGGCTTGGGCGATTTTTTTTTTGGGAAACATAGAAATCAATCAAATCAGACGAAAACACCTTTTCGAAGACAGATTTTACTGTATTTTGCAGTCATACATGCTGTAGCAGTACTATACGGTAGTATAAAAGAGAAAATAAAGGCTAAGCTAGACATTTGTGTTGGCAATTTCTTCCATGATTGAGGTAGGAACAACTCATATTCTTTTCCATAATAACTAGTGAGCATATTTGTGGTGTAGCCCGATAACGTTGCTTTGTGAATTCTGTTGAAATTACCAAATAAACGCAAGTGGCTGATTATATTACATAATTAATAATATACAAATAAAGCAATGTAGCGTCACGGTAACGCGACCAAATTCTAGCAGATTTTTTTCCAAACCATGCTCAAACGTGCAGAAACGACGTTTAGAGTACAAATAAATCAATTTTTTTTCGGGCTTATTTCTTCATGAGAACTTTTCTTTTCCTGAAAATCCCTGCATCATTCAGTAGCTAGACATGATATCTTCATAATGTAGCTGTTAGAATGAGCCTTTGTGGGATGTTGAATGAGGAATAAAGTAAGGAAGAAAGGTGTCACGCAGGTGGTCGAGATAGAATGTCGCCTACTTTACGTATGACTTTCTCAAGCTCCACCTACCGTACCTCCGCAACAACGCAAGGACTGAATTTATGGCAAAACTATTTGCATTTGTTTCTCCTGTGTACTCACCCAAGGCATGGCTCGTGTGTATACCCCGCATGTACATTTTGCTGTTTCGCCCTTTTCCTTAAAATTTTGACGATCAATCACGGCTTTGACGCACAGGGATTTGACGCAAAGACAGGACATCTCTCTCAACGGATAGGACTAATCTCAGGACAATCATTGGGTGTATATATTTAGCTGGGTTAGACTGTATGTATGACTATGTATTCGTCATGGAATTTATGGACCAGTCGCGTTTGGTAAAGCGAGCGTAGCCGATTCCCGGCAAGGGACCTTAGTACTGAGGAAGGTTCGTCAAACGCTCCAGTCTTGTTCCCAAATCCTTCTTCACTGGCAATATCAATAAGAGCAAAGCCGAAAACCCGACACTGTCCAGGACTGTCATCTCTACGGCAAAAAATGATAACCCAGCACTCTCCACTTCTTTATCCCTAGGACACGTCCTCTATCGGCGCGGCCGTTGAACAAGGACGAGGTTGATCCCGTGCTCTGCGCAATAGCGTTCAGTCTTGAGCAGGTTCAAGGGGGGATTATCCACGTCGTCCGCACCCTCCGGGCCGTCCCAAAGAGACTGGTACTGAATTTGAGACACCGTAAATGCACGTAAACTTGGGAGCGTGCTGAGAATCTCAACGAAGCGCGTATCCAAGCGACTCGATAGGTCCCACCTACGCACTATGTCTTCGATTTTCGGAGTCATGTGCAGCTCTTCAAGCGAGCTAGGGAGCAGTAGCGAATATTCCGACCTAAAGAACAAGGAAACGTTGCTGCGGTTGAGAAAGCGCAACTTCAGGGAGCGCAATTTCGTACAGAAAGGAAAGATATCGTACATTCCTTCGATGTCAGCGAGACACGTGCCTATGGTTATGGTCAATGTTTTGATGTGAGGATGCGCTGGCCGGATGGCCAAAGGCAAGAAATTATCCTCTGTACCGTGTTCCTCATTGACAAGATCGTAGCCACGGAGTGTGAGCACCTTCAGTGGATAGTCCTTACAAGGCTTGAAAAGCCAGCGCAGATATTGCGCAGACGATTTGTCCGCTTTCCCCTCAAAGTCGATATCTGTGAGTTCGGAGCATGGTGACAATTTTCTGAGGAAGTCAGGGATGGCATGACGAGAGGTCTTGGGATACGTCCAATCGGTGAGTTTCAGTCGTTTAAGTGACGGCATCCGCGCAACAGTCTCGCAAAGGTCGGGCAGCTGCCGAGACGGTCCACATTTATTTCCGACGGTCAACTGCTTCAAATTCTGAAATTCAGCTAGGCTGCGAACGGCATCGACGACATGTGTGCCAAATTTATTCGCATCGAAGGGCGCCCAGACTGCAAGGGTTTCGACATTCGGGGCTACGTGCGGCAGCGCGGCAAGGAGAGCAAACATCTCGTCAGGTCTGTCTTCCACTTTTGTGTGGAACTTGAAGTTTGGCATGTCGAACCAGATATGCCGCGTCCAGGGCCCGACGAGAGGGTTGCGGAATAGAGAGTACAAGCCAAGGCTCCCAACAACTTGCACACCTAGTCGCATGGCGCGCTGCACTGAACTGGTCCACGATCGGTGCACAAGACACATGCTCCTGAGGGTCTCGACATTCTTATGCAGGAAATTCACATCTGCCGAATACGTGAAACGATCACTGATACTTTGGCGGACCGGGAAGCTGCTGGCATCTACGGGTAGATCTGCGGTAATCGTGTCCACAATAAGGTCCACGATCGTTAATGGAATAGGTGTGATCACTGTGGCAGTCAGAGCCGATTGCGGCCAGGAGCGCTCGTGCGCGGTCTGGCATCTTCTGTCCGCAATTTGGCACAGAACATCTACGCCGCTCGTAAAGGAGATTTCCTCGATCTTGAATGTGGGATCCCGGAGTATGTTAAGTAAATCGTCGAAGATGGACAGAGAGAATTGAGGGCGTTTTTGCCCTCCAAACAATAAAGATGCCAACAAAGCATCCGATTCAGAACTGAATCGGACTCGGGTTTGTGAGTCTGTATCGACGAAATAAGGGCCGTGTGTAGATCCAGATGTGGCCGTCATAGCTGTATGATCAAGGCTGATAGACTACTACGTGTTGCTCGTTGTTGTTTGTTCTTTTATTTGTATTCATCTGACATAAACCATTATGTAACTCCTCTCTGCGTTTTACTTCAAGTTGCGGCTTTCTGAACCAAACTGAAAGCCTGTTCGATGCAATGCCAGCAGCTTTTCTGGATCGTCCCATCTGATTTAAAGACGCACATTCGATTGTCCCGTATGAAAACTTATTTCATCGTCCTTTTCCGACTGTGAATATCCACATTCGGGCTTCACATACGGGCCTCGAACTTCTCGACACATAAGAGGTCTTACTTGTCTTCGAAGCGAAAACGACCATGAAATAACGCCAGCGGTTTCGCTAATTGATCCTAAAGAAAGAAATATCGAATGAACATTCTATGTCTAATTCCACGCCTGAGTATCTTTGTTCCATTAGCACATCTATGTTTTTCTATGTATTATTAATTTTCCCCTACGTCCTTCCAGCCCAATTCCCGCAAAACTCGTTATCCCTGTTTAGCATACCGGACGATGTAAGGTGGTCGGAGAAATCCAACGGAGTTTTGACCTAAATCGCGTCCATTCAAGAGCCAGAGGCAGGCGTTGCCCCCAGCGAAATAGCTGCGGAGCCTCAACTCTGCTCGTGCTGTACGCGCGCGAGCTTGCGCTTGACAAGGCGCTCGTAGCGTGGATGGAGGACCTCCCGCCGGAGCTCGACCGTCCGTGCGCGTGCAGCTCCCTTCTCTGCTCTGTGCAATCTAATATTTGACGATATGTTGTGGGACGGCCAGCGGACGAATACCGCCTCGTGTGCGCGCGCTCGCGAGCCACATACCGGCCGACATGCGCCTCAGCGTGGTCGTCCGCACGTCGTTCTACCACATCCGCTTCACGCTGCACCGGCCGTACGCCACCGCACCCGCACCCCCGCCGCCGCTGCTGCAGCAGCAGGTGCAGAGTTAGGGCCATGAGCATCACGCAGGCGCTCGACGCCGCCGCGAGCGCCGCCTACCGGCTCGTCGCGCAGGTGACGCTCGCCTCCTCCTCACCCGACGGTGGCGCGACCGCGGGCTGGGTCGACTCACACACGCACTGGGGCCCGTTCCACTGCTTCTCACTGCTTCTCCGCGGCCATGTTCTTCGCGCTGCAGCCCGCGGCGGAATCAGCGAAGTCCGGCTCGGGCCTCTTCCGCGCGAACGTGCGCCGCGTGCGCGCGCTCCTCGCGCGCCGCCGGCATGCCCAGTGCGGACAAGGCAGGCGACATGCTCGCCGCGTCCAGCCCGCTGTATGCGCTGTATGACCCCGGCTCTGGGTCCGCTCCCAGAGAGGGCTTCGACGCGCGCCGCGCGCAGTCATCGCGCTCGTGAAAAACCTCGCGTTCCCGTACCATGACTCGAGCACGGGCACGCACTCGCAGCACGCATCGCCGCGCAGTAGCGTGGGCAACGCGGGATCGTCGGGCGCGCTGCGCAGCGCGTTTCCCGGAGAACCGTATTCACATATGCAGCAACAGGAGCAGCAGCTCGCGCCGCCGCCGCAGGTCAGCGAGCTCGTCTCCCCGAGCTCGACGCTGGGCGGCTCGAGCGTGGACTATTTCGGCGGGCCGAGCGGCGGCGCGGGTAAGCGGGCGGCGTGACGCCGGACCTGCCCCGCCGTCCGCGGCTTCGGGCACCGGGAGAGGGGAGGACGTCGCGGTGTGGGGCGCGTCGGTGGGCTTTGGCCAGGGCGAGTGGGCGCGCTGCGCACGGAGGCGTCGGGGTTTATGAGCGCGTGAGAGGCGTCCTTTTTTCTCTTCTTTTCTTCTTTATCTTTTTCTTTCGCTTTCGCTTTCGTTTTGATTTCCATTTCCGTTTTCGCTTTCGCCTTCTTTTTGTGGGACGGAGATGGGTATGTTATTATTGCTCGCCTGTTTATCTGGAGGGAGGGAGGGAGGGAGGGAGGGGAGAGCCGGCGTTTGGGTAGAGGCTGTGGGCGCTGTAGATCCACGCGTGCAGGGATAAGTACATAAATAGGCTTTGTCGAATGCACCAAAAACTCACTGTTTCGTATTGGTCAAAAGGCGGCATACATAGTGTTTGTTGTTCATCGCTGTCGTCCGACTGCATTTAGACTACATGTATGTAGATGCTGCTTAGACCAAAGTACGTGTCACCGCAACGCATTCATTGTATATAATCAAATCTCGCGGTCGAGAAAGTAGCTCCATTTCAAACAGATCAAACGACTACATGAAAAAGACACATCGAGATTCGATTCTGATCACCAGACGTCCCTGCATTTCCCCTCCGATCCCTCTTTCACTGGCAGGTAATAACGAAAATGTACACTGATATTGTCTCGAGAGAAAAAACATATGCATCATAATCCTGCACTCCATCCAGCACACAGCACACGGGGGTAATTCGGATCCTAGGCGCGGACCGCTAAAGATGAATGACGAGGTTGATCCCGTGCTCTGTGCAATAGTGTTCGGTCTTGGGCAGGTTTAAGGGGATATTATCCACCATAAGTGCACGTAAACTGGGGAGCGTGTTGAGAATCTCAACGAAGCGCGTATCCCAGCCATCCCAATTACGTGTACAGTGTTGGATGTCCATAGTAATGTGCAGCTCTTCAAGTGAGTTGGGAAGCAGTAGCGAATATTTTGACTTAAAGAACAAGAAAAAGGTGCCGTCGTAGAGGAAGCGCAACCTCAGGGAGCGCAATTTCGTACAGAAAGGAAAGATATCGTACATTCCTTTGTTTTCAACGGGAAAATGGTCTACGACAAGGGTCAGTGTCTCGAGCTGAGGAAGCGCCGGCCGGATGACCAAAGGCAATAAATCCTGTGTATCGCGTTCCATATTGACAAGACCGTCGCCATCGAGTGTGAGCATCTTCAATGCATAGTCCTTACAAGGCTGGAAAAGCCTGCGCAGATATTGCGCAGACGATTTGTCCGCTTTCCCCTCAAAGTCGATATCTGTGAGTTCGGAGCATGGTGACAATTTTCTGAGGAAGTCAGGAATGGTAGATGGAGAGGCCTTAGGACACGTCCAATCGGTGAGTTTCAGTCGTTTAAGTGACGGCATCCGCGCAACAGTTTCGCAAAGGTCGGGCAGCTGCCGAGACGGTCCACATCTATTTCCGACGGTCAACTGCTTCAAATTTTGAAATTCAGCTATGCTGCGAACGGCATCGATGACATGTGGGCCAAATTTATTCGCATCGAAGGGTGCCCAGACTGCAAGGGTTTCGACATTCGGGGCTACGTGCGGTAGCGCAGCGAGGAGAGCAAACACTTCGTCAGGTCTGTTTTCTGCTTTTGTGTAGAACTTGGAGTTTGGCATGTCGAAGCAGATATGCCGAGTCCAGGGCCCGACGAGAGGGTTGCGGAACAAAGCATACAAGCCAAAGCTCCCAATAACGTGCACTCCTCGTCGCATGGCGCGTTGCACTGAACTGGTCCACGATCGGTGCACAAGACACATGCTCCTGAAGGTCTCGAGATCATTGTGCAGGAAATTCACATGTGTCGAATACGTGAAACGATCACTATAATTCTGGCGGACCGGGAAGCTGCTGGCGTCTACGAGTAGATCTGCGGTAATCGTGTCCACAACAAGGTCTACGATGGTTAAAGGAATAGGTATGATCTCTGTGGATTGCGGCCACGAGCGCTGGCGTCTGCTATCCGCAATTTGGCACAGAACATCTACGCCGCTCGTAAAGGAAATCTCCTCGATTTTGAATGTGGGATCCCGGAGTATTCGAAGTAAATCGTCGAAGGCGGACAGAGAGAATTGAGGTCGTTTTTGCCCTCCAAACAATAAGGATGCCAACAAAGCATCGGAATCAGATTTGAATCGGACTCGCGCTTGCGAGTCTGTATCGACGAAATATGGGCCATGTGTGGATCCAGATGTGGCTGTCATAGCTATGATCAAGGCTGATAAACCTCAACGCGTTGCGTGTTGTTGTTGTTGTTATTTGTCCGTTTGTTTGTATTCATCTGCCATAAACCATTATGTAACTCCTCTCTGCGTTTTACTTCAAGTCGCGGTCTTTCTGAACGAAATTGAAAGCCTGTTCCATGCAATGTAACCAGCTTCTCTGAATCGCACCATCTGTAATAAAGACGCATATTCGATTTTCCCATATGAAAAACTATTTCGCTATCCTTTTCCGACTGTGAATCTTTACGTTCGGGCTTTACATACGGACATCGAGTCACTCGACACATAAGTGGACTACTTGCCTTGAAGTGGCAACGACCATGGAAGAACGCTAGCGGTCTCACTAGTTGCTCCTATACGATCCACGACATCTGAAATAGGTACGAGTGTCCGGTCCTAATTGAGCTCTGACAGTGTAACGAATAAATACAGTAGGCAAGCAAAAGATGAACGGAAGCACGCAAAGCTCTGGTTGAAATATCCGGGCTCTTTGAGTATAGACCTGCAGCTAAAGGTCAGCAATGGAGTCTTCAACAAGTACCAGAAATTGCTCAAGTGAGGTAGAAATGACTCCTTATGTGGTAACTCACCATATTATGTGTACCACAGTTACTGGTCATCTACACATCTACGTCATCTCCCTACTGTTTGTATTCCAGCAGATGTCTGAAACGTGAACTATCCGACCCCAGTCTTAAACAAGCCTATGTTCGATCCCGCGGTTTGTGCAATGGAGTCCGGTCTCGACCAACGCATGCTTTTTAGCGTTAAGATGACACGGAGACAGCGTGAACACGCACAGATTGGGGAGCCGGCTCAAAACTGCAACGATCATTTCATCCCAATAGTCCTCGGAAGATAGTTTGGTGTCGATCGGTAGACCCCTTTAATCTCTGAGGTGCAGCTCCTGAAGCGACGCGGAAAGTGACAGTGAGTGTGTAGAGCGAAGAAAACGGGAGATTTCTTCCATCTCCAATGATCGCAGCCCGGTACAATAAGGCAGAACAGCGTTTACGATTTCATTGAAGTTTAGAGCCAGCTCTTCTATAACCAAAACCTCGAGTGTGGGTAATGTAGGCTGAAGGGACAATAGGAGCGATGTATGGCCTTGTCCCATATGGCCTTGTCCCAAGGCGAACAAATGGGATCCCCGCACTGCAATTTTTCTTATTGCGTAGCCCATTCTAGGTCGGAGGAGCCATTCAAGATAGGGTTCAGCTGCTTTGTTTGCTTTCCCGTAAAGATTAATCTTTTTGAGGCGGAGACAAGGGACCAGGTCGTCGAGACGTCTGCGAACGTCTGATATCTGGGTAGAATCTCTGACCTGCCATCGTCTAAGGCTTAAGAAGTTGAGCAACGGCAAGCGTGACAAGGCTTCGCAAAGTTCGTCTAGAGGTAGCGAAACTTCAATGTTGTTTCCTATTGACAGCCGCCTCAAGGTCCGAAATCTCGATAGACTCTTGATGGCATCAAGTACGTATTGACAACGTGGACCTGGGTCAAACGGAAGCAGAAGAGATAAACTTTCGACTTTAGGAGCCACGCGCGGCAGGACAGCAAGAAGATAGAATGCTCGCCTATCCGCATATTGCGGGAAACGAGGATTGAACTATTCAACGCAGATATGACGTGTCCAGGACCCGACGAGCGGGTTACGGAGTAAAAGAGACAAGCCAGGGTTTGCATAAACCTGAAACGCACGTCGTATGGCACGTTGCGCTGGTCTGGTCCACGAACGATGGATAAGACTCATAGTCCTGAGCGCCTCGAGAACATTGCGTCCGATGCGCTGCCATAGAAGTGAGCCTGCACAGGCCGCGAGTTGTCGTGCAAAATGCCGTGCGCGTCATACCTTACTTGCTGTGAAGTTGCCTCCGCGACGATATCGAGGATAAAATTAGGTATTCCTGCTGTAACTAAGGCCGTTGACCGTGGCAAAGTACGCAGTCTGTCTGCAATTTCGAGCAAAACATCTTCCTCGCTCGAGAAGGAGACATCCTCGGGTTTGAATAGAGGATTTCGAAGTAGACGGAGTAAGTCGTTGAAGGTAGAGAGTGGGAGACGAGGGCAAGTAAAACAGAAAGGACGCCAGCATGGCGTCAGACTCAGATTTGAATCGTACACGAGCTTTTGAGCCTGTGTCCACGAAATACCGACCCTGGGCAGATCCAGGAGCATCCGCCATGGTTGATTTGAAGTATGTGAATCAACGGGTTGGTGAGGAAGAGAAGTGAAATGACAAATTGCGTCATGCGCATGTGCATCGGCACGGCCACGGCACGACGCGTTATTTGCTGTCCTTTGTACATGTACGGACGCGACTATCCATTTGACGACCTATTTTCAACGTCAAAATTCATGACGACGCTCGCTTCACCATTGCCTGCTGAAGATGGATCTGAGCGCCTGGCGAGGAAACGGCCAAGATTGGCTGATTCGCAGTCATCCTCACAGTCAGACTTGAAAATCGCTCCTAGCACGAACGCTGTTCACGACGAGGATTACTATTTCGCAGACGGCAGCTGTATCATCCGGGTCGAGGACACGCTGTTTAATGTGCTTCAGGCTTGATTTAATCTTCGAATGATTATGTACGACCCAGACTAACACAGCAATGCCCATCACCCAGGTTCATCGCTCCATCCTGTCGCGCGACTTTTCTTCGTTTTCGACGCTGTTCACGCTTTCCCAAGACCAGAAATCGGAGAGATCAGCAGATGACAATCCCGTCGTTCTGAGTGGAGACACGGTATCCGAATTCAGGAACTTTCTATGGTCAATGTACGCCATGTGCGTGAATGACTACAGCTTGTTGAAACTGTTTACTCTTTGATTTACTCTTTTCTTGCTCCTTCACTAGGCCGCTGGAGCTTAAGTACCTTTTTGACGTTCGCATAGACGTGCCTAGACTTCTCGACGTCGCCAAGATTGCAAACAAGTACGCCTTCAAGTCTTTGGAGACATGGGCGTGCGACACCATTCTGGAGTGCGTCAAGCGGAAGCCTACCATGTTCAATGAATCTAAACCAGAACTCCTCGTGCAACTGACGTACGTCACCCGGCTTGCGCAGCTCTGTCAGCACTCCGCCCTCCTGAATTGGTCGATCTCTATCATGCAGCGGAGCCTCAAAACGTCGCCCGCGTGCCTCGTACTAGCGCTAGCCTTGGCCGACGAACTCACGCCGCCCGTTCCCGCGCTCACTGGCGCCGCATACTTCGCCGCCCTGCTTCGCGGGCCCGCATTCTGGGACGCGCCCACGACATGCCTTTCCGCGACACAGCGACTGCGCATTCTAAGCGGACACTACGCGATTACGCATGCGCATGCCTCCAGGTGGGTAAACGCGCCCGTGTTTGCGCATAGTTCCGTATGCGCCAACTGGAAAGTTGCGAATTGTGAATTGAACTGGGAACTGCTCTGGAAAGGGCTTGCTGTGAGCGAAAACGTGGTGAAGTTAGACCCTGTCAACATCAGTGGACGGCTGCGGGTGATCATGGGGGCCATTGGTAAATCGCGTGAGGTTAGTACTCGTATTATTTGTTGTGCAAGCTCTGAGTATCCTTTTTACAAAAGAAAAAAGAGAAGTTGGCTATGTACCTGGATTGCGAGGAAGAAGCCAGGAAATGTCTGGCCGCAAGCATCGAGGCATTCCATGTTGATCTCGCTGATTACTTCCCTCCCATTTGACGCTCATGAGCCTTAGTCTTGATGCTAAAAAACCTCCTGCAGGTTCAATATCACATGTGTTCCCAAATTTGTATAGCTTTTATCTCATTATTTGACGCTCATAGACACATGCAGGCCGAGAGTCAGGCAAACAGACATCGAGCACCATAGAGCAAAGTAGCTGTAACAGTCACCGCAATCAAGCGGAAAGCTGCTTTCTTCCGCATGAGACTCCGAAAGGACGAAGGAGGCCCCTTTGCGCCAGCCTCTTCGATGGCAGTAATTTCCGCGTCTGTGAGCTCAGCTACGCGGTCCAAGAATAAGCTATTATCTATAGGAAACAGGCAGGCTGGGAAAGCGGACGTACGGAGGTCCGCTACCGCGAGATACTCTTCAAGGCGCTCTTTCTTTGTCGTCGTCCTGTTAGTTAGTTTCCGTTGATTCAGATTTTCATGGTTTCTCTGAGAAAACGAAGATGCGTACGTGACGATCACAATGTCCTTGCTCTTTAACCACGAGAAGATCACCTGCGCGGGCGTCGCACCGATCCGCTCGCCGATATTGCTCAGTACCTGGTCGACAGGTCCGCCTGGAGTCTTCGTTATCGGGCTGATAAATGAATAATGAATGAATATCATAAGAATTCTAGAAAAATGTATAGAAGAGAAACTGACGCGAGCGAACCGAACGCCTCAAGTACGATGCCTTGTTTTGAGGCATACGTGACGAGATCCTTGTTTTGCACCCAGTTATACGGATGGAGGCGATCTAGTTCAGAGAATACAGAGGTATTAAGAATACGACTTATAACGTGAAGAACGGGCGCCAGACAAGAAACGCGAACCTGGTTTACGGAAGGCTTGATACGCGCTGTCTTCGCTAGGTCCTGCAGCTGCTGGACGGTGAAGTTGCTAACCCCGATACTCCTACAGTGTATACAATATTGAATACCAAGATGAACACCGTCAAGACAATTCACCGCGTACTTTGCCAAGCCGGAATCCTTAATCTTCTCCAACCCGCGCCATGTATTCTCGATCGTCCCATCAACTATCGCCGGGCTGTGGAAAAGATACAGGTCGACCTGCTTCAGTCCGAGCTTCAAATCACAAAATAAAATATTGCATCAGCACTCTGGCGCTTCTGACTTTCCTTTGCGTTTTTCCAAGCATTATGTGCATATTGCATACCTTTTTTAGGCTGTCCAGGATCGCCTCGCTGACTTTCCCACCGCCATACTTCGTTGTAATGTACACCTCGCTGCGCGGCAGGGCCTCATCACGGAGTGCATTCCCGACGAATTCCTCATTTTCGTAAACTGCTAAAAGTCAGCCGAAGAAGGTGTTTTGTTCGAGGCAGTCATGGGTACGCACTCTGTGCGGTGTCTATGTGCGTGAAGCCATTTTCGAGTGCCATTCCGACGGACGCCGTCGCGTCCTGCCACCGAGGCATGTAAGCCCCCCGCGCAGCAAACGACGGGAGCGCTCGACGTACCTTCCGTAATAATTCGGTCCCGGTGCCAAATGCAATAGCGGGGATCTGCGCGCATACAAATATTTCTCGGCACCTTCACATGGTGGATAAGTTCGTGTTCGCGTGCGCACCTCGTTCCCGTCGTTGAGCTTGATCGACCCGAACGGCATGGTGCTCTGGTGCCAGTTGTAAGAGGAGTCAATGTAGAACGAGGGCAGTGGTGAGAGTCGAAGATGAATTGTTTTTTATAAGAATACATTTTATGCCGATGCCGTTGTGGTACGCGCGTCATGGCGGCGATCTGAGGCTAGATGGCGAACAACTTAGATTAACGTATTTTGATAAGATATCGGAAAAATATGCGATTGGTCAATTTTATTGGCTCTGCAGTGCTCGTAAATTATATTCAGGGAACGGAGACAACACTCGATAATTGGTAGTGATATCTCCTTGACAGAAATGATAAAGGTATTCGCGAAGACCTTGCAGTTCATTTCCATCCAGTTTGACACTCATGCGCCTCAGTTTGAGCACTTACAAACTGATGTAAGAACGCAGTATGCTCAATTTCGCACAGTCATTAAAATCTGTATAGAACTTGACACTCGAAGACATAAGCGAGGGGAAAGTCATGCAAGCAGCCATCGAGCCCCGTAGAACAAAGCAACTGCAACAGTTACCGTAATCAAGCGAAAAGTCGCTTTTTTCCGCATGAAGCTCTGAAAGGAAGGAGGCCCCTTTGCGCCTGCTTCTTCGATGGCAGTGATTTCTGCATCTGTGAGCTCAGCTATGGATTCCAAGGTTAAATCGACATATAACATGGTGGTTATATGAGCTGACGTACGGAGGTCGGCTACGGCGAGGTACTCCTCGAGACGCTCTTTCTTCGTCGTCGTCCTGTCAATCATAATCGGTTGGTTTAGATTTTCTTTGTACTTCGGGGAGAAGGAAGATGCATACGTGACGATTACAACGCCCTTGCTCTTCACCCATGAAAATATAACTTGCGCAGGTGTCGCACCGATCCGCTCGCCGATATTGCTCAGTACGTGGTCGACGGGTCCGCCTGGTGTCTTTGTTATCAGGCTGAGAAATAAAGCGAACAAATATCAGGATATTGATAATAAAACGGATATAGAGAACAGAAACTGACGTGAGGGAACTATACGCCTCAAGTACAATCCCCTGTTTTGAGGCATACGCGACGAGGTCCTTGTTCTGATTCCAGTTATATGGATGGAAGCGGATCTATCCAGAAAGGGAGCGATAAGAATGCGATTTTAAGTACAGAAAAAAACGAACCTGATTCACAGCAGGCTTGATCCGCGCTATCTTGTCCAGGTCCTGCAGCTGCTGGACGGAGAAGTTGCTAACCCCAATGCTCCTATAGCACAAAAAATCTGGGGTTAAAAAACAAACTACCATGATGCCGCACGCACTTTGCCAAGCCGGCATCCTTGATCTTCTCAAACTCGCGCCATGTATTCTCGAGCGTCCCGTCGACTATCGCCGGGTCATGGATAAGATAAAGGTCGACTTGCTTCAGTCCGAGCTTCAAATCATAAGAGGATATATCGCATCAGCCATTCAGCGAATTGGATTTCCCTGAAGCATCATGTGCACAATACAGACCTTCTGCAGACTGTTTTGAATCGCATCCCCGACCTTGCCGATGCTGTACTTGGTCGTGATGAATAATTCATCGCGCTGGAGATACTCCTCCCGGATTGCGTTTCCGACAAACTCCTCGTTCGCGTAAACTGTTACGCCGTTTTTTGAATATTAATGTGTCCTAGAGGACACATAGACATGGGCACGCACACTCCGCGGTATCGATGTGCGAGAAGCCGGTTTCGAGTGCCTGTCCGACGTACACAGTCACGTCCTGCCAATGCACCACAGTGCGTTATAAATCCTTGGTAAACTTAAAGGACGACGAGAGCAGTCCACACACCTTCCCCTTCATCGTCGAACCCGAACCGAACGCGATAGCCGGTATCTGCGAACACACAGACTTCTCTCAGCACCGGTATGTTCGCATTCGCGTGCGCACCTCATTCCCGTCGTTGAGCTTGACCGACCCGAATGGCATGGTGGTCTGCTGCTAATCCTTATGATAAGATTAAGGACATGGACAGTAGTAGGAGCTAAAGAGGAATTGTTGTTATTTATAAGACATCGGAGCCCGTGAGTGTACATGGTGACGGTCTGTCGCATCAAGCATGTACTGATAAGATAACGGGGCGAGACGTTTTCGCTTTTCGCCGTGCTTTCGCGAAGGTGTCGTGCACCGTTGTCAATGACAGATGAGAATCATCGCACCGGCCTTTCGCTCTTTCCTTCATGCGATTTATACAAGCTGACGAGTAATCCCACGGACGTCGTTCCACTTAGGTAACCACTTCCGTGCGTGGAAGCAGAATGGCACAGTCGCCAACAGACGCCTGGTTCCTCGGGTGAGACTGCATTGTTTTTCTATTCAAAAGACTGCTCGCGGAGTCGAACTAATTGCGCTTCTGCTCTTCCTTGACGCTTAACTCTGCTTCCTATGCCTTTGTTCATCCATCTTTACACGGTATCTTTTGTCGTACCGGATACCCATTTAATACCGACGTCATCTTGCGCATCGCAGTGCCTCGAAGGAAGAAGTATGCTTCGTTTCCAATTAAAATCTTGGACACTTTTGCTGATTTATCTCTGTTTATTTTCTGCCAGGCGTCAACCACGCTTTAGAACAAGACGGGCGCGTCGCCATACTCACCGTAAACCGCGTTCAATTCCGCACCTCACCTAAGCTCGTAGACTTCTTCAAGCTCCACCTGCTTACCATACCTTCGCAACATCGCAAGGGATTGGATTTTGGAAAAACCATTTGTATTTGTTTCTCATGTGTACTTACCCAAAGCATGGCTCGTGTGTATACCCCGCATGTATATTTTGCTATTTCGCCCTTTTCCTTACTTTTTTGACGATCAATTACGGCTTTGACGCACAGGGATTTGACGCACAGACAGAACATCTCTTTCAACGGATGGGACTAATCTCAGGACAATCATTGGGCGAGTATCTTCAGCTGGGTTGCTTAGACTGTATATATGAATATGTACTCGTCATATGGAATTCGTGGACCATTTTCGCGTTTGATAAAGCAAGCGTAGCCAATTCCCGACAAGGGACCTGAGGAAGGTTCGTCAAATGTTCCTGTATTGCTCCCAAGCTCTCCCCACTCGCAATTCACAAATAAGAGCAAACGCGAAAAGCCGACACCGGTCAGGAACCCCATTTCTAGAGCAAAAGATCATATCCCCGCACTCTCCACTTCTTTACCCCTAAGACATGTCGAATATCGGCGCGGGGGACGATTTGGATCCTGGACGTGGGGCATCAAAAGAATACGAGGTTGATCCCATGCTCTGCGCAATAGCGTTCGGTCTTGGGCAGATAATCACTCAAGTCAATTACATCTTCCGAGCCGTCCCAACGAGCCAGGCACTTTGGGGGAGGCACCGTAAACGCACGTAAATTGGGGAGCGTGTTGAGAATCTCAACGAAGCGCGTATCCCAGCCACCTATTACGTGCCGATTACCTGCCTTCACAAATATAGCACTGAAGTCCATAATGATGTGCAGCTCTTCAAGCAAGCTGGGAAGCAGTGGCGAATATCCTGACTCAAAAAACCAGGGGAAACTGCCGCAGTAGTGGAAGTGCAGCCTCAGGATGCGCAGTTTCGTGCAGAAAAGCAAGATATCGCACGTTTCTTTGGTATCAATGGAAGAAAGGCTTACGACAAGGGTCAATGCCTTGAGCTGAGGAAGCGCCGGCCGGACGACCACAGGCAACGAATAATCCTGTGTATCGCGTTCCTTAATGATAAGATCGCAGCCACAGAGTGTGAGATTCTTCAATGTATAGTCCTTACATGGCTGAAAAAGCCAGCGTAGATATTGCTCAGACGGTTTGTCCGCTTTCCCTGCAAAGTCGATTTCTGTGAGTTTGGAGCATGGTGATAGCTTGCTGAGGAAGTCAGGAATGGTATATGGATAGGCCTCGGGGCACGTCCAATCGATGAGTTTCAGCCGCCTAAGTGACGGCATCCGTGCAACAGTCTCGCAAAGGCCAGGCAGCTGCCGAGACGGTCCACATCTATTTCCGACAGTCAACTGCTCCAAGTCCTGAAAATCTGCTAGGCTGCGGATAACATCGACGACATGTGGGCCAAACTCATCTGCATCGAATCGTGCCCAAACTGCAAGGGTTGCGACATTCGGGGCAACGTGCGGTAGGGCAGTGAGGAGAGCAAACATTTCGTCAGATCTGTCTTCTGCTTTTGTGTGATACTGCAGGTTGGGCATGTCGAAGCAGATATGCCGAGTCCAGGGGCCAAAGAGCGGGTTGCGGAATAGGGAGTACAAGCCAAAGCTCCCAACAACTTGCACCCCTCGTTGCATGGCGCGCTGCACTGATCTGGTCCACGATCGGTGCACAAGACACATGCTCCTGAGGGTCTCGACATCCTCATGCAGGAAACTCACATGTGCCGAATAAGTGAAACGACCACCGTATTTCTGGGGGACCGGGAAGCTGCTGGCGTCTACGGGTAGATCTGCGGTAATCATGTCCACAACAAGATTCACGATCGTTAAAGGAATAGGTGTGATCTCTGTGGATTGCGGCCACGAGCGCTCGTACGCGGCCTGACGCCTGCTATCCGCAATTTGGCACAGAACATCTACGCCGCTGGTAAAGGAAATCTCCTCGATTTTGAATGTAGGATCCCGGAGTATTCGAAGTAAATCGTCGAAGGCGGACAGAGAGAACTGAGGGCGTTCTTGCCCACCAAACAAGAAGGATGCCAACAAAGCATCTGATTCAGATCTGAATCGGACTCTCGCTTGTGAGTCTGTATCGACGAAATAAGGGCCATGTGTGGATCCAGATGTGGCTGTCATAGCTGTATGATCAAGGGAAACACCTCTACTGTTGTTGTTGTCGTTTGTCCTTTTGTTTGTATTCATCTGACATAAACCATTATGTAACTCCTTCCTGCGGTTTACTTTGCAACGCCAGCAGCTGCTCTGGAACGTCCCATCTGAAAGAGACGCATGTTCGATATTTTTTGGAACTAAAGAAAAGAAAGATCGAATGAACATTCTATGTCTAATTCGTCGTTTAGTTGTATCGTCAGAAACGGTAGATGAGTGTCTTTGCCCCCTTAGCAGCCTTACGTTCCTCCTCCACGATGCACTACTGCTTTTCCCCCTATGTTCTTCCAACCCAACGCCCAGAAAACTCTCAATCTCTGTTTAGCATAGCAATCGATCTAAGGCTATTACGAGTATCCTTTGAGAATTTCAACGGAGTTCTGAACTAATCGTGTCCATTCAAGAGCCAAAGGCAGGCATCGCCTTAGCGAACTTGCTGCGCGCACGGATCTGCGGGCCCCAGCGGAACAGCTACGAAAGTTAATTTTCTTTGCGTTATAGCTTTAAACATGAATAAGGTCAAAGGAGAGCTGCTTACGACAAAGGGGATAGGCATCATCAGGACCGCGATGAAAGCAAAGATGGTGGACGCCCATTTGAACGTCAAGCTGTTGTACATCTGCCGCGTGAACAGCGGGAATGCAGTCCCTGCAATATTGCCTGACGAATCGGTTTTGTAAACGTTTAGAGGACAATGTGGGACGAAACGGAAAGAGCCCACGACAAAGACTTTGGCCCGCGAGAGCGGAGGACGCGAATGGACCGTAGCTAGGGTGATCGCTTCGCGTCAGTAAGTTGGATGCGAATGACGAGAGTTCCTTACCAGTCAGCAAGGTATGTAAAGACGGTAAGATAGATGATATACATCGACCACATGAAAAGCTGGAAGAAGATGCGAATGAGTAAAGTTTCCCTAAACATACCTTCATCTCCATACTCACTGTTATTCCAATGGCCATACCAATCCAGTGGACGTTCGCGTACGACGTCCATGCATACAGGAACATCGAAGCCGGGAAAAGAATACCCGCGAAGCACGCTGAATAGAGCCGCGCCTCCTTTCCCTTGACACCCACTCGTTTTCTGTAAAATTCAGGTTATGTGAGAAATAAGTCGTCGCGGCAATGAACACAGAAGAACATACTTGTAGATTCTCTCTTGGTAGAATTGGTTAGACATGTATCCAAAAATTGAGCCGATCCTGCGAGATGCTTCGTGAGCTCACAATCTAAGCATAATCCAGGAAATGCCAGAAAGCTTACAGCATAGTAACGAACACTGTCCCGACTTCGCCTATGTTGAAATTATGCAGCTCTTGAAACGCGGGGGAAATGGATCTGGAAGACAGAGTTTCAGAGAAAAACGCAAGAAAGTCAAGTGAGGTTCAACCTACTCAACCAAAACGTAAAGAACGCCCCAGGCGAAACCGACCCATAACTTTATGGAAAAGACGATCATTAGAGTTCTGCATTCTCATGGACGGATAAAGAAGGGAAAAGTCTTACACTGAAGCTCGCGACAACAGGCTCAGTAAAAAGCAGGTCTTGATAATCGGTGAGTTAGTCAGAGTTCACCGATACGAGGATGTCAAATAGGACTTACAAATCGGACGGGTGCAAGAGAGCAAGATCAAAGAGCGCAGGCTTCCTCTTTCGTCTTCGATGCGTGCGCGATACCGAAGGTCGCCCGATTCCTCTCGCAGTCTTCTGGCGGAACGGGTTAGGAGAACCGAAGAGCGTGTCTCCTTCATGGTGATGACCATGACAATGAAGAAGGCACCGTCAATACTATATGACAAAATTGGAGGCAAAGATGTTAGGATGTAAAATATACGATAAAAATGGTGACGCACATTACACTAACCCACTGTATCCAACGCCATCCGAGATTTGCGTTCATCTCGATCCACCCGGAAAAGACGGGTCCCACGCCGGTGGCACTGATCGCAGCGATAGAAAAGACAGCCATCGGAACCCCTCGTCTAAAAAGGAGGGTGAATGGACAGCAACAAACAACGAGTGAAAAACTTACTCATGCGGTGCCCATATATCTGCAATAGTACCACCCACCATGGTAGACCCGGTTGAACCAGCAGCACCACAGATGAACCGGAAGATAATGACGGACTGGATGTTCTTCGCTCTAGCAAAAGAAAGAAAGAAATGCAAGGGAGAAGGTCTTCGTAAGACTCATGAACAGCAGGAAAGCAAAGGCGAACGAACAGTGCGATACCAAGCTGCATGAGAAGGAAAATTAGAATGGAAGCAACGTATAACGGCTGTCTACCAAACTCCTCGCTGAATGGAGCGGTAACTAATGGAGTGATGGCAAACCCCAGCGCGTATGTACTGAAGCCAACTGTGGCCTGGAAGACCGTGCAATTCAGGTCGTGAGTCATGGAGGTGTATCCCATGGCATAGGTAGACGCGCCAGCAGCTGTTCGTAATAAGTGAGCTTTTAGTGAAAATGTATAAGATACAAAATCACTTACCTGATAGACAAGTAAATACCGACGCGGCGATGGTTATAGCCCACTTACGACCCCGCGAGAAATTCGCGGGGTTGCGAGCATCCCCCTTTTCCCAATCGATCTGGGAGACCAACCATTAGAAACCATGCTCTGTCGAGATCAATGGAGACGACACGAACGTATAGGATGTCAGCGGAAGGCGGAGTCGAGCGTTCATCGCTCTTCTCCTGTTTACCTTCGTTCTCATCCTCACAACGACCTTGAGAGGCGGGATGCTCACCACGTAAAGTTCGGGCACTGTGCTGCGCTATTCCCTCCTCCAGCGCCTGTGCGCTAGGTCGCGACTGCAGGTTTAAACGCGGATCGATATATTCCTGAGCGGAATTGACGTCGAGGACAGCAAGGTGTTCGAAAGGCGTCTTGTCGTCGCTTGTAGCCATTTCTCTACTTGCGATGTCTTCCTCAAAATCTGATATAGCCAGAGCGGAGTGTTCAAGGAATAGTCAGAGCACTTCGTGTGTCGAAGGAGGGAAAATGCAAAGTGGTGCGATTTATTTTTGGTAAAGTTATTCGCCATCCTTTTGCGAGCTTTAGCCGACTGATGTCTCGGATGAGTCATCTTATCACGATTTTGTTATTTACAGTAGGAGATCCAAGTCGCTCCTCCTTCCGGCCTGAATTTCTGTCGCCGTCCATTTTCTTCATGACTCACAAAGTCGATGATTCGCATTTTTGAGCGGCCTGTTCCAAAAAAATCAAGTCCAAAACTCAAGTGTTTCTTGGAAATAGCAGCCCAACCAGGATAGACAACGGTAGCCCGTCCCGACGAGCAGAGTCAAGTGAGGATTGCGTATTCAAAGAAAATGGCACTGGCATCTTCACGTCGAGACATCGATCTCGCCGTTATAAAATCTCCTTCCCTCAGATCGTAGAGCACTGCTTCAGCGCTGATGCTGCGGCGATCGTCTAGATCGTCCATCATTTTTAAAGGACCCACATCGCCCACCAAGGTAAGCCGCGAACCATCTGGGATGAAGTACAAGTGCTCGCAACCGTTCAGGATGAACAATTTGGAACGTATATATGGAACAAGCTGGCTGTCGTCCTAGTGCGTACGCCAGGAATGAGTTGCGGAGCGAGCTTTTCCCAGGCTATGTACTCCTGGCATTTTCAGCTGCATGAGTGACCGTCATACCTTTTGATTGCCTCCGTGGTAAGTTTAGGATCTTACATAAGTAGGCTTTCAGGCATGAGAAATTAAGTAACACCAGCACATTGTATATTTCGATTTCGATTTTCCAAGCTACATCTTCAGCAATACAGACACATACAACAATCTAAGGTACAAAGTCTATTAGCTCGTGATAAACAGCGAGCTAGTGGTTTGAAAGTTTGGGTTTCTGTCCGCGGTAGAATGAGTAGAGAAATTCAAAGTGAGTCCATTGGCTCTCGAACGCTCAGAAAACTAGCTTCTAGTGCAGCATTTAACAGCTAATTTGACCCGTAGTTGGTCGTAGCATTCGTGTTGCTGGTGGTGGCAATTCCGACCTTACGGTTCTGCGTGTCAAAGACCGTGTAGAAGCGTTGGACTGCGCAAAGACATGTCAGTTTTCAAAGCAGAGCCCGAATCAATGAAAGAAATGAACGCACGCCACGCGAAGCCGTTGATGAAGTCCAAGCCCTGTCCGCTGTTGGAGCCGTTGTCCGCAGCAACCAGGTAGATGTCGCTGCTGCTGCCACCGAGCTTGGAGTTAAGCGAGCGCGGCCAAATCTGCGCGTCGCGGGTGAATTCGTAGGTTGTACCGCCAATCTTGAAGAAGAGCGACTTGAGGTTCTGGTACTGGCTGTCGCTGATCTTGAGCAGACCAGTCGTTTGGTCGGGAGTTCCGCCCGTCGCGGTCTGGTATGCCTAGGTTGGATGTCAGATCGAAATTCTACACCGAAAGGAAACGGAAAACATACCTTGTACGCGTCAGTCGCGAGGTAAAGCAGAGTCGTGCCCGTGTCGACGATTCCTGCGGTTTCCTTAAGAATCTGCGTGCCGTCTGCGGAGCCGTACGTGATGCTCTGATCAATGCCCCAGTAACGGCTTGCTGGGCTTGTCGACGTGATATCTACGTAGTTGATCGAGCCCGTGAATTTAGTCGAGTCTGTGCCACCGAAAGTAAGCTCGCCGTTAGCAACGTTCGAGCTACTTGTTGTCGGTTCGTAGCTGATGCCGATCGAGTTGGTAGAAATCGTCTTTTGCGCAAAGAGATTGTCCGTGACGGTAGGGACAGGCTTGTTGTCGCTGACGGTACCCTGCGTGAGGTCGACGGGACCAATGCCAAGGATGCCGTCCTGGCCAGTGAAGCCCTGAGACAGAGAACATATCAGCTTAAGCGCAAGGTTGAAAGCTGAAGAGCCTTACTTGAGAAGTAGTCGCGACACCGAGGCCCTGCTTCTGAATGACAAGGTCTGAACTGAGGAATACTTTGTCGATGTATTCCTCGCCCGAGAAGGAGCCCGAGCCGTAGCTGACCTTGATCGTGCTCTTGGTGTCCTGCGATGTCGACGTCGGGGTATACTTCTTGGACGCGCCGACCCAGGTGTTGGAGGACCCGGTGTCAATCCTGCAAAGGAAATTAGTATTAGAAAAAGATGAGGAGCCCGGAAGGTAAGAGATGAACGCACAGCAGATTAAACTTGTTGTCGGCTGAGCCTACACCGACCTGCAGAGTGTAGGTGACACCGGCGTCGGTCACGTCGATCGTGCTGTCGGTATTAGCGGCGGTGTTTCCTGCGAAGGAAACAAGCTTCTTGAGGTCCGCAGAGTTGGCGACATTCGGACCGTGCGGGCTGTAACCTTTGACGAACTTCGCGACGCGAGCGCGCTCCGCATCAATGAAACTCTTCGCATTGCCGGTGTGCTTGAGCTGCGTGGCGATGGGGAGGCTATGGACTTTGACTTGGGACGCCATGCCGCGATATTTGGATGGCAAGCAACCTATGGTGGATATACTGAGATGGGGAAGATTAGGGAGCGAGCTTGAGTGGATTGGTGAAGAGGAATGCGCAGCGAGGAGCGTCCTTTATACGCAATTCGAGTGGCGGTTGCGTCACTGCAGTCGCCATCATAGCTAGGAATAATGCTACATTGGGTAAATTTAGAAGCAGCGTTCGCCACATAGCTCCTAGGAGACGACAAAAGAGGGTGTATTCGGTAGCCGCTATTAAGCACCCTCAGAGAGCCAGATAGAAGAAGCCTAGGCAGTCAATTTCTCCGAACTTAGCGTTGTAGCAATAGCGGGCTCGTATGGCATAGATAACGCTTCCCCGGACAGCTTTATTGCAGTACTCGAAGCACTAGAGAATTATGGTAGACACCTCCTTAGCATATGATAAAAGCTTTGAGGCATCGATTTGTACTCAATACCTCCGAGAAGAGTACAAGATCCACATCGTGTGGCGCACGACTCTGGCACGAGGGGGCGTTGGCAACATGCCCAGTTATTGCAGCTCCATCTGACATCAGGAAGGCGAATTGGTTGAGGGGGAGCGAACGATAGCAAATATCAGTTGCAGTGCAGTGTGCCACGGATGAAGTCCCCTTTTGCTTTGATAGTCGTCCGCGGAAGATACGGCCTCAATGGTCCGCCCCAGCCCGATCTCATGTCGTCGGACATTTCTTGCAAGGAGATATCAAAGAAGATATTATGAGCAGTATAGAAGCATGATAAAACTAGCCTGACTTGGGATTGGACAACTTGCACTACTTATTTGTGATTGCGTCATTTCCACACTGGGATAAAATGTGGCACAAGCTAGCTCATGACATAGCGCAACTTCGGATAAATCGAAACCGAGGAAAAGAGCATTCGTTTAGTTGACGTTTGCTGCAAGTAACTTACGGTACCAAAGAGATAAGAAGTGAACGAGAAGACCGAATGCTTCGCTGTTTTCCCACGTCGACTTCGTAAATAGGTTCCGAGCATCAGTATATCCCCGTGTGTCTCAATAATGGAGGGCGAAAAGACAGTCTCCACCTGATAAAGTGTTCGGCCGAGTCAACCATAAGAGTACGTCAAGGACCGACACGTGTTGTCGGAGCAAAGTTGGTAATGACGAAGATCCTTTTCGGTAATCGTTATTGCAGTCCTAGAGGGCACAATAGTTTATCAGTGTCATATATGAAAGGCGGTGGCGACGTCAGTAAGCAGGGTAAAAAATTCAGAGGTCACAGGTGATCTGTATTCGTTCTCGCTCGCAAGCATAAGCGTCAACGCAATTGGGAAGACTACCCACCTACACGCGTCATAAAAACAAATTTTGAACAAATCGTCATCATCATCAAATAAACATACATTTAGGCGAGACACACTAGGAGATAGAACAGATAGCACAAAGAGGAGGACAGAAGCCAGAATGGATAAATCATTGACACAAAAATCAAGGGTGATATACTTTTGAGTGGTCATTCATTTTAGTCTTCGAGGTCGAGATCCCCGTACGGCTTCGCCTTGAAGTAGCTCTCATCGAAGTGGTGCACGCGCACGAAGCCGTCCTCTCCACCAGAAGCATAACATTTTCCAGAGGGGTGGACGGCCAATCTGATATAAGGAAAAAGACGGTGTTCAGAACAGAATATAGAGCACGAACGACGGAAACGGCCGTACGTGTTGATAGGACCGAAGTGGCCCTTCACTCGCCCCAATTCCTCCTCAAAAACCTTATGCCAGAACCGCGTCTCAAATTTACCCTGCCGTGATGAAGTGGTGGTGACACTCATTGCGTCCTGACCGCCTCCGAGAAGTACCTGCAAAAACATCCAGATACTTAAGTCTTATTATTTCGCAAGAACGACATACATATGGTTTTTGAAATGCGATAGCAGCGCTGTTTAGTGGCGTTTCAGTTGAGTAGGTCTTGAGCACCTGGAGCGTCCGCGTGTCATGCAACTAGGCAACCCTCCCCTTAGCATCCACTCAAAGGGAACAAATGATACAACTGCACTCACTCTTGCCGTTTTGTCCTTGCTGCTCGTGATGAAATAGGAGCGGTCTGGGGCGATCTGAAGGTCCGTGACGACGTCCATGTGTGCGCGCTCGTTATTCAGCACCTCGTCGCCTGTCTTTGCGTCGAAAAGCGCGACCTTGCCAGACTCGTGCCCGGTAAGGATGAGGTTCGCAATGTGCGCAAAGGTGCAGACGGTTGGCTTAGAACCGATCGGGTTGAACATCGTAGTGGGTTCTTCGGACTCTGCAAACACGCATTCGTACGCAAAAAAAGAGAAAAAATCAGAAGATCGCACGCACGCTTCGTCCCGTCGCCTTCGCGGTTGATGTTGAAGATGCGTATGCAGCTCTGGTGGCCCATACGCTGCTCAGTGATGCACACGACCTGCTCATCATCCTCGCTGAATGCCACGCGCTTAACCGCGGTCGGGAACTCCCATGTATACAGGCATTTGCCCGTCGCGACTTGCCAGAGCTTCATGTTGTTGTCTGCCGCCCCCGAGACGAGGTACTGTGATTTTGCTGTGCTTGGGTTAATATTTTCTCTCCCTCCTTCTAAGAGACAGAAAAGAGCACACGCACAGTCGACGTCGATCGTCCAGACGGTCCCGTTGTGTCCATCATATGTCCCTACCCGCTCGCCATTGTCGGAGAACCAGACATTGATACCAATATCTTTCGAGCAGGAGAAGAGCAGATCCCCCTCAGCGTTGAATTTGATCTGCGTCAGCGAACGCTCATGCCCTACAAACCTTCAAATATCAGTAAAAATGCGCAAGAATTTAGAGTCAATAGAGGCACGGACCTTGAAGAAGGATCGGTCTCTGCAGATCGTAAGAACATGAGCTAGATCACTGTGTTTGAGCAGCGAAATACTCACCATGTCGATGTGAAGATTTTGAAGACTTCGTCGTCGTTGCGGGCAGTGACAAGATCCGGAAATTACTGACCGAAGGATATGTTCCCACGGTCGTTCATCGACGTCCATTACTCCCGGTATCGCTCATTTTTGCTTCTCGACGACTCATCACAGGCAATCCAGAAATCTCGCAACGCATCGAAGAGGCTCAAGCTTTTCTACCATTAAACTCACAACTAGAATGAACCAAACCCGCACAATCTTGTGACCCGATAGCAATTGACATGTTTCTGATTTGCTTCTGCTCCCCCAAAAACAAACGACGTGAGTACAGTTAGTACAAAGGTCTTCGCAATTTATTGCACATATTACTTATTCTAAAGGTGCATCCAGAGTTGATCTAGAGCGTACAAATCATGAAAGCGTACAAATTCAAAGCTGCAGACTAAGCTGCGTCAAGAGCTGCATCAAGGCACAACCTACATTTTTGTATATTCGGATTTATAACCTCCTGCTCGAGTTTCCGTACCGGTTCCCGATAGCAGTTGCTCCGCTGCTGTCACCGTTTGGTCTCGGTATCGCGCCATTGAAGGCAGGGGTATTTGGGGCGGCGTTGGGCGGAGAAATCATCATGCCTCTCATAATAGCATCGAGGTCGCGGGATACGGGTTGCTGGTGGAAGGTAGGACTGTTTTTCTTCAGTGTGACCGATTCAAAGAGTTCCTCCTCTTCGAGCTTTTTGACCTCTGCGCGGAGGTTTGCCATGACGCGTTCGAATATCACTGACGGATAAAGACAGGGGGCGCAGTGAGCGTTTAATGACAGACATCAGGTAATGGGCCAGCAGAGGTGTACATAATGCATGCCACTCACTCTGCTCCTCTCTGGGGTCTTTTGATCTTGGGAGAATTATGGGCTTGATTGGGCCAGCGTCCGACCACTTCGTTCTCCGCAGGCCTATCTCCTCTTCGACCCTCCTTGCAAAATCCTCGTCGGATAGCGTCATGTCGGCTATAGACGTCTCATCCTGGCCATACTCGGTGCTTATTGTTTCTGTGGGCGAGGGTGCGCGGAGGACAGGTGGGGCATAGACGGGATCGACGGTATGTGTGTGTCGGGCGCTAGGCATGGTTTGAATTAGCTCGGTGTTCGCTTATAGTTCACCAGGATGATGCAGGCTGTGATGATAGATGACTGTTTATAAGTACTGAGACAGTGAGAACGGAGAAACGGATGGAGCAATGAGCAGCCTCACGGCAGACATACAAGTTGTACAAACACCAGTCAAGAACGCGAACGCGTCCAGAGCTTGTTCGTCTTGTTCTCGCACCTCTTCCCACGCCTTCGGAACACGAAATTCTCCTTAGTCTCTTTATTTAAAATCTTCCTCTTATTCATTGTGCACACTTTTTTCTTGATTTCAAGTACTCTGGAAATCTGGATACTCGCAAAAATTTCAGCATTTTTTTTTTGGCCTAGCAGAGATTTTTGAATAAATTTTATTTCTTTTTTGAACTCCGACTGAAATGGCGCCAACTCAGAGCCGAGATGATTCAGGTTTGCTCACGACTCATTTATAAACCGACGCGTCGACGCGACTTTCCTTCCACCCATACCACCACCACCTCGTTCACCCCAATAACTCTCCTCCCCTTCTTGCACAATACTGCAACACTGTGAGACCTGATGGCCTACGTTTTCAAACGAGGTGAGCAGCCACGCATCTGCCTCGTGTACTGCAGCATTTTTCTGACTATCGTTGCATAGACGGGTATGTCCTCCAACGCGCTCGACGCGTCGATATTACGCGTTTCTTTGACATCTATTGTATCCTTCTTTTCGTCTCTAGCCGCAAGGAGCGTGTCGCATTCGACAAGGTACGTGTCTAGCAACGCGTAATCCTGGGTCGCGTTTTCATCTCTTGTTTAGATCACCGCCCGCATCGCGAAGCTCTGTTACGGTCTCGACCCAGAGCATGTTGAGCCTATCGAGTGAGTAACTTTCAACTCTCGATACCTTCCATTTCTCAACTTCGGTCAAACAGAATTACGAAGAAAGTCATTGCTGGTGTATATCAGGGTGTCACAACGGTGGAGCTCGACGTACGTGCAACCATCCTAGTATAACGCGCTTCTGTCTAATATGAAAACAAATAGAACCTAGCTGCGGAGACTGCTGCCTACCTCACAACTAAGCATCCCGATTACGCGATCCTAGCCGCGCGCATCGCCATTTCTAATTTGCACAAGGAGACAAAGAAGAGCTTCTCACAGGTCATTAGTGACCTCTACCACTATGGTACGTGGCGCGTCTCCTAATCATCGACTATAACTAATACTATTATAGTGAACCCGAAAAATGGCAAGGCTGCAGGCATGATCTCGGATGAGACTTACGAGATCGTCCGGGACAACGCTGCGATCCTCGACTCCGCAATCATCTACGATCGCGATTTTCATTACCAGTACTTCGGCTTCAAGACTCTTGAACGCTCTTATCTGCTCCGAATTGACAATAGGATCGCTGAGAGACCACAACACATGCTCATGCGCGTCGCGGTCGGTATTCATGGACGTGACATTGATCGTGCTATCCAGACCTATAACCTCATGTCCGAGCGTTACTTTACCCACGCAAGCCCGACACTTTTCAATGCGGGCACGCCCCATCCTCAACTAAGCTCGTGCTTCCTTGTTTGCATGAAGGATGACAGTATTGAGGGCATCTACGATACGCTTAAGCAGTGCGCGATGATCAGTAAAACAGCTGGGGGTATTGGTCTCAGCATTCACTGTATCCGCGCGACTGGGTACGTTGCCTGTGCATTATTCTGAGAGCGTTATTCATGGTCGCCGTAGGTCATATATTGCGGGTACAAATGGCTACTCCAACGGCATAGTCCCCATGCTTCGTGCATATGATGCAACGGCTCGCTATGTTGATCAGGGTGGTAACAAGCGCCCAGGAGCCTTCGCCATCTACATGGAACCCTGGCACGCTGACATCTTCGATTTCCTCGACCTGCGCAAGAATCACGGAAAGGAAGAGGCCCGTGCTCGCGACCTCTTCTATGCTCTCTGGATTCCAGATCTTTTGTGGGTGTTGATTTAGTTTTGTCCTTCAACCTTGTCTTGACGCCGTTTCAGTATGAAGCGTGTCGAGGAAGACGGGGAGTGGTCGCTGTTCTGTCCCAATGAGGCTCCTAACCTCCATGAAGTTTGGGGAGAGGAGTTCGAGGAGCTCTTCGTCAAGTATGAGAAAGAAGGTCGTGCGATGAAGACGATCAAAGCTCAGAAGCTTTGGTACGCCATTCTCGAAGCGCAAGTCGAAACTGGAGGACCATTCATGGTTTACAAGGACTCTGCTAACCGTATGTTAACCTTTCACATATTTTCTACTTGCATAATGTCTAACAATAATACTACAGGCAAGTCAAATCAGCAGAACCTCGGCACCATCAAGTCTTCCAACCTCTGCACGGAGATTATTGAATATTCTTCCCCGGATGAAACTGCCGTCTGCAACCTAGCCTCCCTTGCCCTTCCGTCGTTTATCCGCGGGAAAAAGTATGACTTTAAAAAACTCTACGAGGTCGCCAAAGTTGTCACATTTAACCTCAATCGTGTCATCGATGTCAACTATTACCCTGTCCCGGAGGCGCGTCGCTCAAACATGCGCCATCGCCCGGTCGGTCTTGGTGTTCAGGGTCTTGCGGACACGTTCATGGCGCTACGTCTGCCCTTCGACTCTCCACAAGCCCGTGACCTCAACGTCAAGATCTTCGAGACGATCTATTACGCTGCGCTCGAGGCGAGCAGTGACATTGCCGCCGTTGACGGCCCATATGAGACGTGGGTGGGTAGCCCTGCCGAGCAAGGCAAGCTGCAGTTTGACCTTTGGGGCGTTGCACCGAGCGATCTTTGGGACTGGAAGACGCTCAAGGCGAAAATTGCACAGACTGGCCTTAGGAACTCGCTCCTTGTCGCGCCGATGCCTACCGCGTCGACGAGCCAGATCTTAGGTTTCAACGAGTGCTTCGAGCCCTACACCAGCAACATCTACACACGTCGCGTCCTATCCGGCGAGTTCCAAGTCGTTTGCCCATGGCTGCTTCGTGAGCTCGTCGACCTCGGTCTATGGGACGAGCAGATGCGCAACTTGATTATCGCGCACAATGGTTCGGTCCAGGGCATCCAGGGAATCCCCGATGATGTGAAAGCGATTTACAAGACCGTCTGGGAGATCTCTCAGAAAAAGATCCTAGACTTGGCTGCCGACCGTGGCGCGTTCATCTGCCAGAGCCAGAGTCTGAACGTGCACCTCCAGTCACCGTCGAACGGTCAACTCACGAGCATGCACTTCTACGGTTGGAAGAAGGGTTTGAAGACGGGCATGTACTACCTCCGCACGCGTCCCGCCGCACAGGCTATCCAGTTCACTGTCGATGCTACTGCTGTGAAGGCTGCTGGGAAGCGGGACGTCCCTAACGGCATCACTGAGTTTCCGACATCCACCAAACCGAAAGCCATCTCTGCACCCTCTCCCAGCCGTCTGAACGGTGCGCGTCACTCTGAGCCGCCTGCCTCGCCGACACACTCACACTTCGCCTCGCCGTCGTCACAGCCAGTCAAGTCTGAGGAGCCTGAGCCGCTCTCGCTCGACGGCAGTGCATCGAAGGTCGCCGAGGATCCTGAGTACGCTGCAGCGCTGCAGAGGCAGCGCGATCGCGAGCTTGCGGAGGCAAAGATGATGTGCTCAATTGAGAACAAGGAGGCGTGCGTGATGTGTTCGGGCTGAAAATTGCGTATCACGTACTCGGCTTTTTTTTTTTTTTCAAGTTTCCCTGTCGTCCCTTGTTACTCCCCATTCTGTAATCTGTCCAACATCATCCGCTCGGCTTGTTTTGTGCCATTACTACCTGCATTGTTACTTTACTGGTGTATGAATACATACTGTTCAAATCTTTATTTAATCGATGCGAGCTGCGAGCTCTTCGACCCTCGATTGCTGTGCACATGGATCAGAAACTGGAAACTGATTATGGCAGGTATGGTCTTTTAAGCTCGTCTCACAAGCGATCGCCTCGGAGGTTGAGCTACGCTGTCATTTTCTACCTGAACCACCGTCGACGACAAAAGAGACAGCGAGCTCGCCGTGTTGGTGTATAGCATTGTAATTGCGCGTGGATCTCGCCACTTACAGGTCGCGATCGCTTTGTCTTCATGGTGATCTTGCAGACGTATCGTCCCCGTATGCTGCACAACGCAGAGTTGGCATCGACGCAGAGAGCTGCATTCGAATGCACTCCAGCGTCGCCTCGCTCAGTCTCCAGCTATTCACTAAATACTCTCCCTGTCGAGCTGCTTATCCTCATCTTCACCTTCGGCATCGCGGACAACCCGGACATCGCCCCGGCGCTCTCGCTCGTCAACCGCCAATGGCGCGCCATTATGCTCGACCTGCCCTCTCTCTGGCGGCGCCTGCACCTTAGCGACGCCAACTTCAACGCCCAGAGACTCCGCGACAAGGCGGCGCTGTGGTTCGCTCGCACCAGGGCGCTTCCGCTTGACATCGAGCTCGACACGTGCTGTCGTGATTCCGTGCTGCCGTTGCTGTCGTATATGCTCTTGGGGGTGGAACGGTGGAGGGACGTGTCGTACATGCACTCGCGTTTGCGCTTTTCGACCGTCAGGGATGGCGAGCAGCCGCGGCTGGAGTCGCTGCTGGTCACGCTAGCTCCGAAGAAGACAATCACGAGCGATCTGCAGAACACGTCCACTCCGCCGGCGAGCCCAAGGCCATGGTGGGGAGGGGCAGACGTTCCTATGAAGAAGACCTTCCAGGCGAATGAAGAACGCCTCAAACAAATTTATGTTCTCGGGGTACGCTGCTTGCCTCCTCCCGAGCATGTCGCTGCCTTTGATTCTGTCACAACACTTGTGCTCATGTCGAGCAGCACCGAGTGCGACTTTCCGATGCACCAGGTCGTCCCATTTCTCTCGGCCTTCCCGGCTCTGAAGGACCTCGAGTTGTCGAACTTCAATGAGTTGTTCCTTGTGAACGACCCTGAATATCGCCCAGACTGCCCGTCTCTCCGGCCCGCCGTACTTCCCCACCTGCAACGGCTATCGATCCGCGGGATCTGTTCCTCACGATGCATCCTCTCGCACCTCACGACCCCATCCCTGCGCGTTCTTTCGCTAGTGCACATCAACTCGTCTAGCGTGTATTACGACTTCCCGCACCCGGGAGAGCACGGCGACAGCGACGACGAGTCCGGAGACTTCTCGCGCTCGCCGTGGACGGACCACGCCACGGGCATGGGCCTACGCCGCCTCTTTGCGCGAGCGGCGCCTCCGCTCCGCGAGCTCGTCATGGACTACGCGGACCTCCGCACGAAGGACTTCAGATGGCTGTTCGCGCGCCTGGACCACCTCGAGCTGTTTCACATTGTCGCGTCGGACATGTCTGACAAAGTCCTGCATGCACTGGAGGTTGATTCCGATGTCGTCGTTGCTGGCAGTGCAGAGGGGAGCGAGGCCGGCGCCCAGCGCCCGGCCATTCTACCACGTCTTACGTGCCTCAAGCTCGCGAAATGCCAGAAGCTTACTGGAGATGCCGTCGTCCGTATGGTCTCGTCCCGCGTGCGGGCAGCAGAAAGCGGACGCGTCGCTGCATTCACCGAGTTGATTACAACTGAGTGTCTGCAGGTCACGGAGCGCGACCACCAGGAGCTTCAGGCGATATTCCCTCCCGAAGGCCGACTGGAGTATGCTCCCGGTTTTGAAGACTAGGCAGTATTCCACGCAACTGCTCACGCCTGCGACGAACTACTTATTCAATTTGATTGATGTATCCAATGGACGGTTCCCTGTATCCTATGCTTTGATCGCACTGTTGTATCTACATAACATTGAGTCCCTATTCCCTGTTGTACAAATACTTAAAAGTTTGTTATGCGAATAAACGTTTCAAACCACTACGACAACTCATCGACGACATATTGATTTAGATATACATTATTACACGACATGATCTCCACCCCACGGCTCTCGCAGAACTCCCGTGTCTTCGGAAGATCGAGAGTAGACACCGCGAAGCCATTGCTCCCGACCGCAGGGTCCACCTCACCCGTGGTAAGTAAGATCCGTCGCAGATGCGGCAGCGCGCCCGCGGCTAGCGTCGCGTGCAGCCGCCGGTCCTGCGTGCGCCAGTTCACCGCGCTGTACGTGTAGTGCATGTGCAGCTCCTCGAGCGCCGCAGGGAGCACCAGCGGAAGCACACCTGGCCCCGCCCCACCGGCGCGCAGCTTGTGCAGACGCACGAGCCGCAACGCGTGTGCGCGCGAGAGCACAGCTTGCAGGTCCGTATCATGTGCGGCGGTGGACGGCCGCACTGCTCGTGTCAAGGTAAAATAGCTTGATCGCGAGGAAGGAAAGGCAGGGAAGGAGTGGCGAAAGCGCTTCGATCAGGTGGGATGCGTCGACGCGGGCGTCATTTGGGACAAATGGCGGGAGCGGTCGCGAAAAGGTGATATTTAGGTCGAGGTTCTCGAGGCAATACGACCCGCGGGGTCGGAAGAACCACGAGAGGTACTTGGGCGGGACAGTCAGATAGCCGTCTCGAAAGTGTAATGTTTTAAGGCGAGACGGGGGCGTTAGTTCTAAGATATTTCAGGCATTAGATGTTCGTCTATTTCCCTCTTTACGCGAGAGCAGGTCCAGTTGCAGACAGAAAGGAAGCGCAGATTGTGTAGTTTTGAAACGGCTTCACATAGATGAGGTAGATACTGACAGTGGTCACGCGAAGACATAAGCCACAGACCTTCGAGAGATTCCAAAGTGCCGATAGCCTGAAGAACAAGATCAAGTCCGCTCAGTTCCGCGAAATGCGCAGACTCGATGCGCAGAGACAGAAACCGGAGGTTCGTGAGCCGAGACAGGACAGACGCAAGCGTGCCCCAGTGTTCCTTCGCCACAGAGACCTCGTGGAAGAACGTGCAAACGAAGGACTTGCCGATCTTGTAGGCAAACTCGCGGACGCCAGTGCCACACGCCGGACTGCGCGCGAAGTCTCTCAGTGAGTCCCGGCTCCGGAGGACGACGCGCCGTCGAAGAACTCGTTGGACAGGCGCCGTCCATGAGCGATGTACGAGGCACATGTCCTTCAAGTTAGCCATTTGAATCTGCGGGATGGCGGGAGCTTCTGAGACGTTCGGTGTGGCGTCCGCTTCGTGACTGAAGTGACTCATTTCCTCTATTATCTTGTGGATTACGAGGTCGAAAACGACAGACGGCATGCCGACAGGCTCTGGATATCCTATTTGACCGACGCGATTGCGGTTTCCACCCAAGGTGCGCCT